>CM030172.1:18597175-18599675 GCA_017639675.1 Aplochiton taeniatus | reverse complement strand
GTTTATACCAAATACATACCCATACCCAGATAGACCAGGAAATGTATAAAAATAAAATATAAGACAGAGCTGGCTTCTCATAATGTTCTTTTTCCTTGTGAAAGAACTGTCATGAGAGTACTGTTTTGGCTCCTCTTAACCATGAATCTCACTGCAAACACCACCATGTTGGCCAAGGTCGCCCCTATCCAGTCCCTGCCAATGCTTTGGCACACTCATCGACAGTACGCTGGATGGCAGTGATATCGTAAAAACAACATGTTTATTCAACATTGTATCATTGAAAAATAGGTCACTCTGTTGAGGCTTTGGCTGGCACGTCACAAGCGATGTTACACACTTTTAACTTTTCACGGTGACACTGTCTTAATTGCCTCAGTGCAGTGTGGTTGGTTCACTTGATTGTAAATACGTTTTAAACAACCATTCTAGTCTTTTCATCATGTTGATCATGTTAAATGCCATTGCTATTTGTTTTAGAAGCAACTCATTGAAGTAGGGATATTTCAGACAATATGGAAGGTTTCTTTACAAAATGGAATCAATCCGTTTTGGGAGAAAGTAGTAGTATCTAAGTATATAAAGTGAATTACTAATATCTCGAAAATAATAAGGATTTATTCATCAAAAGTTGAAGGGTTTTCTGACCGAAACAATTCTAAATTATTTGTATATGTCATAATGTACTATAGGGACTTTTTGATTAATGTCAGCCAGCAACTTATGTTGGATATATGGTGGATATCTCATTTTGGCACGAAACTCCACATGTAGTTGATTGCAAAATCACACATCAAAACTAAGAGGTTTTCCAGCAAGAAGCGGTCAGCGGTCAATTCATTTTTAATTTCTCCTTCTTCTGAGACGTGTGAATATTGCTGTGGTTTGTTTCTGTATCTCCTCTCTTCTGTTTTGTCCTGATTTCAACTATTCTATGGATTGATATTGTGTACTGATGAAATAAACATTTCCATTATAAGAACACATCTTTTTATTGTCTCCTTCAGAGTGCTTTTGGCTTGCTACATGATACAATTTCCATAACCATAAAAATGGGTGGGAGGAAGGTTGCTATAAAAGTGTGTGTGTGTGTGTGTGTGTGTGTGTGTGTGTGTTGTAGATGCATAAATCAGTCACATGTTGCCTCTATCCTGTCCATGTGCTGTCTGTCTAAAGCTTGTATTCTCGTTTATCCGCACGGCTCCACTGATAGGTGGCAATCTGTGTTTATCTCCGCCTCTCACAGCTCGTTCTCACATATCTCTCAGTTTCTCTCTCGCCTGGCCTCGCTCCCATTCCGTCCGTCTCAAATGCCCTTTTAGTGTTTTCTGCTGCTCTCCCTTGTACTTTCCTCAGCTCTGAATATTGTAACTCTTCCTCTCCTCTCCTGGCCAGTTTCCACACACCTAGTCTCTCTCCTGAGGATGTCTTCATGTGGGTCTGCAATCTAGCACAAGCAGGCTATGACTGGCCCGTTCCAACACACGTGTGCTAAAAGGTGGCCTAGTGCCAATGACGCTAAAGTAGTTTCTGAGCACAGGGAGTCGGAGTGGCAGCCGGTTAAAAAGGAAATGGCCTGATTTTCAGTTGTAGCACAGCCTTTTCTTTCTCTTCCTATCATCCCTCTTTCTCCATTATAGATCTTTCTTTTTAGGTCGGTCTCTCTCTCTCTCTCTCTCTCTCTCTCTCTCTCTCTCTCTCTCTCTGTTACTGCCTCTGTCTATCTGTCCCTCTCCCTCTCCCTATGTTTTCCCGCTTTTATCCATACTCCCTCTCAGTCCCAACAGATGGAGTGGCTCCACATGAAGCCAACATGGCCACCCCCGTTGACGTCAGTGATAAGGGGTGGTGGCGGGAAAGTGGCCATCCGTATATTTATAGAATCTGGAAATCAGTTTGTGTTGAGGCTGTACTAAGTCTAGCTATCTGTAAGGGCCAGGGAGAAGGAAGCTAGAGGAGAAACATGGGGTTAAGGTGATTGAGAAGGAGGAGGGAGAGGAGAAGAGAGAATTGGGGGGTCTACTATAGAGCAGGAGACAGAGAGAGCGAGAGAGAGAGAGAGAGAGAGAGAGAGAGAGAGAGAGAGAGAGAGAGTGGAAAAGGGTTCGAGGAAGTAGCAAGAGCGTGCGTAGGATGCGGGGAAAAGAGGTTGTAGGCTTATAGAGCAGACAAACAAACGAGTTAAGTGAGTTCACAATATATCTGCTAGCCTCTGATGTGGCTAACTTTGCTGTTACCATGGTGACCACAAACCGCTACAGACCCGAGGAGTTTTACAGGTTAAAACATAAAGATTTGTTTTGCGTTCCTCCCTTTTTCATGACTTTATCAGCACCTACTTGATCAGGTCCTCTCTGTTTCTATCGGATTTCTTTGTTGTTGTTTGGTGTTTTTGTTGCTCCATCCATTATTAAAAGGAAATCCATCTCCTTTGAGAGTGATGCAGGAGAGAAGCAATTGTTTGGCGTAAATACAATGTTTCTATCAAATGGGTGGTGTT
>CM030172.1:18562175-18592175 GCA_017639675.1 Aplochiton taeniatus | reverse complement strand
CATCAGGGCTCCTGTTAAGTGTGCGTGTGTGAACACTGCTTGGTTTTCTTTTTCTTGTGCTTCCCTCGTTGGTCTCATGCATCTTTGTAGCATTTGTGATGTCTTTAGTATATTTTTTTATATGTTTGTTTATTGTTTTTAATGTTTGTATCTTTATTGAATACGGCTCTCTGGTCTGTGTAGCTCTAGGGATAATGATGGTGCATTATGTCTGTCTACCATTCTTTTCCTTTTGTATCTCTCTTTGGATTCTCGCTCTCCTCCCCCTCTTCCTTTTCCCTTACCACCTCTCCTCCTCCTCCTCCTCCTCCTCCTCCTCCTCCTCCTCCTTCTCCTAGCCTTTTGCCCATACAACAGAGTAATGCTGTCTGCTACCAGCACCAAGGGTGCCACCTGTCTTGTACTTAACACACACACACACACGCACGCACGCACGCGCGCACACGCACACACACACACACACACACACACACACACACACACACACACACACACACACACACACACAGTGATAGATAGTGCTGCCTTGCACACTGACCAGTTTGACTGATGGGAGTGATTAAACGACTACACCCTTTACCTCGTTCTGCCCCACCCCCGTCCCCTGACAATAGGAAAGGGAAGCAGACATACACACCATATTTTGTACCGGGGAAAAGCCCTACAGTGTACACCAACGGTGCCGTCTTAGCCTGCAGGAAAACAACTGCCACGTTGAAATATAGACTTCATAAAACTATGGGCCTATATCATGGTCCTCCTCTGACACCCATGCTGTGTTGATTTACAATGGGTGTCAATGGAGCTCAGCGGCACGGCTTTTCAGGGTGATTTACATAGAGAGAGGCCTGGAGTGCCGGGTCCCACTTTGTAATACTGACACACTTGGACAAGACCACAACAAAAGAACAAGTGAATAAGGAAAGAGGGAACCGATGGATTAGATTACAGAAGAAAAAAGAACAAAGGGTGGGTGGAAAAAGACAAAAAGGAGACATGAAAGGGAAAAAAGGAAAGTGTTCAAGAGGCAGGAAGGTTGGACAGAAATAAATAATGTGTTCAGTCCATATTCCATCTGGTAGGCATTAAGATCCAACATCTAACCATGACACAAAATGGCGTCGGCAGTATTGATAACTCTGATCAGCAAGGGTCATCTAGGGGTCGGACGATGAATGATGGGTGTCCCCTCCTGACAACAGACCATTGATCCCAATATAAGACCTGTCTCTATTCAGGCTACTAAATCCTGATGTCAATTAACTCAACTCTTAGAAGGAAAACTAAATTGCATACAAACAAACAACCCAAACCTCCAAAAAGATTAGGAAGAAGAACAGAGGACAGAGACTAGATGAAGGAAGAAAGGAAGGCAACATTTACAGACTCAAGACCAAACCTTTACAAGCAGCCCATAGATTCCACAGAACAGAAAGAGTATGCATGTTACTGAATGTTAGAAGCGTAAGTAAAAAATGTTGTTATCATCAATATGCTATGCTACTATTTATGCTGTTTGCTTATGCACTTATGTACTCACAGCAGAAAAGCTGAAATTTAGATCGAGGGCGTATCACCATACCAATACCGTATCTTGTTGACGTTTGCCACCTGCGTGTGTTTTGTCTGGGAATCAAATCATGGAGGGGGAAATGTTGGAGTGATGGAGCGAGAGATGGGCTCTGAAGCTAGACACTCATATGAATTCATAATCATATTTGTAACCCCAGGCCAAATAATTTTGTAGGTTTGTCCAAGTGTATGTTTGTGTGCATCAGTGTGTGTACGTGGTTGCGTGTGTGTGTGTGTGTGTGTGTGTGTGAGTGTGTGTGTGTGTGAGTGTCTTAGCAAGAGAGAAAGAGAGTGAGACGGAGGGACAGCGCTTATTGTCTCTCTATTTATTGTGTGTGTGTGTGTTTGCGTGTGTATGTGTGTGTGTGTGTTCGTGTGTGTGTGTTCGTGTGTGAGATAGTCTATTCATGTTTGTGCACCTACTGTTTGTGCACCTACCAACAAGCGTCTCTTTTTAATGTTCACTTTATGTTTTCATAGAATGTCACAAAATGATTTCATCACTGCCCAAAAAAACTCACTTGGGTTTCTGGAAAAGTCTCAGAGTTTGTTATTGTATCTCATTGCCATCGAAGATCTGCAATCTTAGTCTTCTCACTTTGTGCTGTTCACACTGCAACTGATTTCCATATTTTAGCATGAGCCTGGCTCACACTAATAGGTTAGGATCCCCTGGGACACATACAAAATCTCCTGTCATGATGGACAACCTCTCGGTTTCCACCTGTGTTGAGCTCTCTGGTAAATAAAAGGACTGAATGGGCCGTATAAGCCGCGCCGATCAGCGGTGAAAATGTCCATTACGGAAAAGAGGACAAAGAGGACATAACTACTGGATTAAAATGGCTGACTGGAAATTACTAGAAGACTCTATAGCAGCAGTTGTAGAATGCCAGAAATGTCCCTAAAGGGAGTGTGTGAGCACGAACGCTCGATAAAAGTCC
Source organism: Aplochiton taeniatus (assembly GCA_017639675.1). NCBI lineage: Eukaryota > Metazoa > Chordata > Actinopteri > Galaxiiformes > Galaxiidae > Aplochiton > Aplochiton taeniatus. The sequence goes on along the minus strand of CM030172.1, from coordinate 18,589,659 downwards.
AGCTAGTTTCTTTGACTCCTTTACATCTCTGATTAGACCGGAACCATCAAAGCGTTGTCAGACGGGTGTGTTTGAATCAGATCAAACATTCATTTTTTTCTAGTGGTCTATTTGCCCCATTCCATTAAGCAGCTCTAATTACCAAATGGATCATTTGACACACAGATTGTTAGCCTGGCTGTATCTATTTCTCTCTCTCTCTCTCTCTCTGAGGGTATGTGTGTGTGTGTGTTTGTGTGTGTGTGTGTGTGTGTGTGTGTGTGTGTGTGTGTGTGTGTGTGTGTGTGTGTGTGTGTGTGTGTGTGTGTGTGTGTTAGTAGTGTGAGAGTGACTAGGCCATCTGTCAATCAGAAAGTAGGTTTATTGGGTACGTGTTTGTGTGTGTGTGTGTGTGTGTGTGTGTTCCGAGTGAGAGTGCGCATGAAAACATTCTGTCCATGCACACTAGGCCAGACAAAGACACTGAAAAAGCTCTTTAAGAGAAAGTGTCCCAACAGATGGAGGACAACTCATATTTTTGTAGTTTATGTTTTTTCTCTGGGATTCTTCCTATTTGTCTATACCTTTCTGTTGCTTTTAAACATTCAAAATCAAGAACAAGACACCTTATATTTACCTTTGAAATGTGCCCCTCTCTCTCTCTCTCTCTCTCTCTCTCTCTCTCTCTCTCTGTACATTACTCTTTTATGTTTTTAATAAAACAGCAATCTAAGGATTTGAAATTGGAGTGATTGGATCTTTATCTGTGGCCTATATTTTTCTTCAGCCTATAATACTTTTATATCTCATTTTTCATGCTATACCTTTCTCTTGATCCACTCAGAGCAATACAAATGAATCGTTCATCCACCCATCCGTCCGTCCATCCATCAATTCAGATTCTTATGCCATTTTCCTACCTTGTCACCTTTTCTATAGCGGACGAAATGCCCAAATCGTAGTTCTTTTGACAAAATGGTGCAAGGTATTCACAAGCTTGTCACACTTTGTGAAAGCACCAAGTGTGTGTGTGTGTGTGTGTGTACATGTTTGTGTGTGTGTATGAGTGTGTGTACATGTTTGTGTGTATGTATGAGCGTGTGTACATGTTTGTGTGTGGATGTGTGTGTGTGTACATGTCTGTGTGTGTATGAGTATGTGAGCATGTGTGTGTATGAGTGCGTGTACATGTTTGTGTGTGTGTGTGTGTGTGTGTGTGTGTGTGTATGTGTGTGTATGAGTGTGTGTACATATCTGTGTGTGTGTGTGTGTGTGTGTGTGTGTGTGTGTGTGTGTGTCTGTGTGCATGTGTGCATGTGCATTTGCATTTGCATCTACTTATGTGCTCTTTGGGACTAGTGAATGCGTGACATTGTGGGCATGCATCTGTTTACTGGGCTGGTATTTGTGCAGCAGAGTGGAGCGTGTGACTTTGAAACCACATTGAAACTGGGACATTTGAATGTAAGCCATCTATTCTGTGCAGGAGCAATCCAATGTAATTATTATTATTGCTGGCAATCAATCTCCCAGATGTTCATTATTCTTCCCTTCCTCTCACTCTCTCTTTCTCTCTCTCTCTATCTCTCTCTCTCACCCTCTCTCTCTTTATTCTCTCTCACCCTCTTTCTCTCTTTCTCTCTCTCTCATTCTATCTCTCTATCCCTCTTTCGCTGTTTTTCTCTTCCTGTTACCTCCCTGCACCTTCACTTCACTCTGTTCCTATTTACTCTACAGTTGCTGGGTTTCTCCTCTCTTCTCTTCATTACTCTAAACACATTTATTTTATCGTATTATCCAACCCCACCTCCTCGTCATTGCTGAAATTATAGAATTTACAGTTTCTTTAAATCATTTTTGTGCTCCCACTTGTCATGTAGTATCCCTCATCAAAATAATTCCACTGTCTTTCTTTGAGAATCACTAGATGGTGACGTTGATATTTTATCACTTACTTTGTCTCAGATGGAATTGGTGCAACTAACGTTACAGTAAGCCATCTCCTTCCAACAGGCTCTGAATGGCAGAGGAGAGATGGCGAGTCAGGGAAGAACATTTCTTGAGAAATACTGCCACCTGCCGGCAGCTTTTCAGACCTTTTTCTTTCCACTGCAGAGTTTCTGGAAATCAAGACAGGTGACCAGCAGTAGCCCTTCTCCGCATGCAAGAGATTGTGCAGTGCAGTACCTTTGAACGCTAGCCCACATAGCAATCTAAAATGCAGGTTTCCATGTAAGCAGTAAATGTCTTTTGAGAATGGTTTCTGAATGTGTCAAGTAACTTGCGGGTTCCTTGGGACCAAAAAAATTGAACAACAATGGTCAATTTTTTTTTTCTTTTAAACCCGCGTCTGTGAATAAATTGCATTTTAAATGTGGGACTGTAAAGATAATATTATGTTTGGGAAAGAGTAGTGTCCTTTTCACCGTTTTGGTTTCTGTTGTTCCTCTAGGGGGGGGGATAGAGCAGTCCCTGCTGTTCCTTCCTATGCTGTAAAGAGGAACAGAAAGAGACGATTTATACAGTATGCCGCAGAAACAGTTAACCTTACAAAATGGTATTGCCTGGCGTGTGTGTGTACGCAGCACTATTGACTTTTTTGAACCTTACCAGTCGGTTGGAGGCTCTCAGGGAGATTCTAAAGTAACCTCTGGGGGGCCTTAAAAGGTTACTTAAGACAACGGAGACATCAATATCAATGCGTTATGAACGGGCTTCCCTAACTGACTTGGCAGAGTTTATCGAATTGATCGTGTAGGGGTCGGGGATTGCGTATCATATTAATAAACTCTTTGCAATGCCGGTGGGCTGTGCTTGTAAAGACTGCCTTGATCATAAATAAACCATACATGGCCATGCAGTAGATGGCCTGCGCACAGGGGAGCTGTATGTGCAAATTACAGTATTGATGCAGTGTACCCCTGCAAATACACCATAGGCTTGCCTGGCCTGATATACAGCCCTGTGTGTTGGGGATCAGGCCAGGGTCTTAAAACAATCTCTCAAAAGACGAAGGTGGGCAACAAGGGACGGGAGCGGCTGGGACTGTGCGCTCTGCACTGCTCTGCGTTCCCCTCAGATCAATGGTAATGTAGGCCAAGGCCACGTAGGCTGTGTAGTGCATCGACCCCACTGCACAGGGTGGCTGGCACCGTATTGATCTTCTCTGCGTCTCTCTAAATGGAAACAATCTGATCCTTAAACGACATAGCGTCGTAATGACAGAGACCGGCTGGCCAGACAGATAGGAAATGAGAGTCTATGTTATTTACTGCAATAGGCTGAGGAGGCCCACCGCTGGAGTCATGGGCATGTGCTGTTCAGAAACATCCGCCTCTCCATGCTCCATCCCTGTTCTGTGTCTTGTTTCCGGACGGAAAGCCATACGGCCATAACATTATCTATGTTTGTTTCTTTGGTATCATCCCATTAAGCGTAACATTTATTCAAATTTTGCTCAGGGAAATCATTTACTTTGACGTGTGTTCAGAGGCTGAACTAACTATCTCTGATTGAAAGGTTTCTGTCGTGCAGGATAACATTTGACTGTGGCTGAGGAGGTATTTGCATACTGGTTGGTAAATCTGACAGTGCCGATACTACTACTACAATTGGACTTGTATTATTCAGCTTAACCAGGTTTCGCCTTTCCTGTCCAACTGAAATAGCTAGAGAAAGGTGTCAGACAGAGGCTTTGACAACAAAAGCATGTAGTTCATTCTAAAAATACTTTTGATGAACAATCAACTTTAACAGTCAGCTTTATCCAAATAGACATAGGTTTATACTAAAGGACTTACATAACTGGTATTATTGTATCAAAGCATTTTCAATAATTATAGTCATTGACATGTATTCGCAATACAATACAATTTTAATTAATAAAAGCAATATTGGCATAGAACTTTCAACCCCAACCTTAAAGGAGATTACAGGTCAAAACGGTGGCTAATCTCACATTGTTGTCTACAGTAACAGTAGACTGGTTAATGAGTGACTTGAAATAGGTCATATTCTTTGATGTTGTCAAGGTCTGTCAACTGTAAAGTGCTGTGTGTTACAACCTCATTCATAATCTACAACCCATGAGGAAATGCCAACCACAGGACTAAAGACAGGGAAAGTACCTACTGCTTATTTCAGACACAAACTTGGCATGTCTGGAAAGTTGGATGTGTGTTTATTTTTGCTTGGTGGACAATTTAACTGCAACATTAGGAGTAACAGTTTTCATATTAGTTTAATATTTGTATAAACCTATATTTCCCCTGTGTGCAATAGCCTGCAGTGTTGACCTATATCTGGAAGTAATTCAGGGCACTCCTCTACTTAAGAATTCACTAAAACATCACACGCATACATATAAGCACCTAGAAACAGCTTACTCCTCACATTCCAATGCATGGATGGGCTTTGTCCAACAATGCATATGCACACATGTACTACAAAGTTGGGAGTTGTGACAACACATACGTTCTTCCTCTCTCTCTCTCCATTATAGATCTTTTGTTTTAGGTCTCTCTCTCTCTCTCTCTGTCTCTCTCTCCATTATAGATCTTTCTTTTTAGGTCTCTCTCTCTCTCTCTCTCTCTCTCTCTCTCTCTCTCTCTCTCTCTCTCTCTCTCTCTCTCTCTCTCTCTCTCTCTCTCTCTCTCTCTCTCTCTCTCTCTCTCTCTCTCTCTCTCTCTCTCTCTCTCTCTCTCTCTCTCTCTCTCTCTCTCTCTCTCTCTCTCTCTCTCTCTCTCTCTCTCTCTCTCTCTCTCTCTCTCTCTCTCTCTCTCTCTCTCTCTCTCTCTCTCTCTCTCTCTCTCTCTCTCTCAGCCCTGAGCTGGGTGTTGTCCTACTGAGCTAGTATTTTTTGAAGGGCTACTCCAATTTCTACCATATAATTTCCTCTTGGGAGTAGGTCTGTGGGGCACATGTGGTTATGTGGGTCTCCACCCACTCACTAACACATACACACACACACAAACACACACACACACAAAGATGGTGTCTCGCACTTGTGTAAACAAAAAAAGTAGTCAGACGTGCGTAACCACACAGGGGTGCTTATAGCCACAGCCAATATATACACACACAGAGAGAGAGAGAGAGAGAGAGAGAGAGAGAGAGAGAGAGAGAGAGAGAGAGAGAGAGAGAGACACCACTCCCTAAATAAACAAAGGCCAAAGTATCATGGTAAAATAACAAGAAAGTTGCTTGCCTTTCACCTTGTTCACAGGCTACAAGCCCAGTGGAATTAAATTACAGTCGTCCCCTGATTAACTCTTGACAGATCAAATTTGTTGATGAGTTTGCAAACATGTCCTGTAGAATCTTCAAACCAAAAACAAAGCCTTAAGATTTGATGATGTACCTTGGACTATTATATTTCTGATAACAGGGAGAGAGTGTGGACTAATAAAAGGCTGTATTGCTCTAGGCTAGACTCCTTCCTAAAACAATAAACCACACAGTCTGAAACTAAACAGTCTGACAATGCGTTTATTATTCTACACTATGAAAACTCAACTTAAGAAATTATTCACTGTTGTCCCCACAGGAAAGCAAATTCCAAAAACGAGATTTGAATCTAATTTCTGCTAGACACATGGACAAGTATGATACTTAGAAGAGACTTTGAGCTTTGTCTCTTACTTCTCAAAATCTCCGTAGGAGAAACAGTGATTTATAATCTCACATATGTCTTAAACTGAGCAGGAGATCTCAGAGTTGTTCCTAATGGGTCTCATTTGCATCTCCAAGTATGCTATGCAAGACAAGTATTGTTATCAAATTTGTAACTCAGTCAAAGCTCATCCAAGTTTCAAAAACAGTTTCTCTTTGTCTTCCCTTCTTTTGCTGTTAGGTGCAAGACGTCAGAAAACGAACAATCATAAATGAGACAAGATTAAGAACTCATTTATTTCTCCTGAAACAACAACCAACTCCTCTTGGTCTGCTCAGTTGTAATTAAAACATGGAGTAACTTTGGACCATAAATTGCATTCTCTAAAGTCTGTCAAAAAAAGTATTCTGCTCAACAGTGAACGAGTGCGTCTGCTTTTAATTTGAACCCCAGTAGGCCCAGGGTATAGTCAGGAACAGGGTGGAGTCCCTCACCACTACTTGGCCATGGCCTCAGCAGACCAACAATTAGGGCTGTCACGTCACCATCATGACATTTTAGTTGACGATTTATTTGAATGTTAAGCTACTTTTAGTAGGCTATAAGCCTATAGTAGTTTAATAATAGACACGTGCCTTGTAGAGAAGAGGCATTCCTGAACGCAAATGGAAGCGACAGTGTAGCTTTTAAGCACATTCAAGAAATCCGTATAGCTACATCTAAACAATATGTTACATACGGTATATATAGAAGAATGTAGGCCTTTGTTGTTTTAGCAAACAGTGACATTTTGTGACAATGTAACAACATACGCTTATCGTGACCTTCCCGAAGACTAGTCCCTTGAAGCCTGGACACGTGTCTATAGTTACTTGCTGGTTCTTCTAATCACATGATCTATGGTATTACCGGCTGCCTCATGACGTCATATTAGGGGCGTATCGGCAGTTATTGTAGTTCTGTTTCGTGTTCTACGTTTGTCTGATTCTACCCTGCCCGACCGGTCGAGAGAATATCTGATCATGTCCCATCAGACTGGCATACAAGGTAAAACAATTATATTTTGATGAATGTGGACTTAAAAGACATTATGGACCTATCGAATTGTTGTCCACTTGAGACATCGATTGTATTGCATCAATGAAAACCTGTTGTTTTAGTTACGCATCAGCAATGGCAATACGTTTGTAAAGAACATCGGTCTCTTCCTCACTTTTTTCCGCCTTGTAGTTGCGAACGATTGGAACGTATGACAAGTGTAAGCAGCGATGCTTTGCGCTAATATGGGCATGCGAATCTAGACTCGCTGAAATCATAAACCCTTTCTAGAACACGCAACAAGGAAAGCTTGGTGCAAAATCCACTGCAATTTCCGCAGCAGACCTCGGAAGTAAAAAAAGGTCTTTTTAATTTTTACCCAGGATAGCCTAACCAAGGAACAATGAAGTGCTTGTTTATCAGATGCGTGTAATGAATCTGGGTGACATTAAGGGGCATTTGAATGCCGTCCAGAAAGCCTGTTCCCCATTTCAATAGTGGCATGAATGGATTTATCCATATTTTTGTAAAGCTTGGTTAATGTAGCATGCATTATTGCCATCAAATTGAATGCAATAGCAACTAGCCAGCTAAAAGGTCTGATAAGAATCGTAGGCTACAATCAGCATCCTAATGATAGTTATAGGCCTACATGACCTACAAAAAAAAAAAAGTAGGTCTACTTGCCTTGTCCAATTTTCCAGTTGGATTCTTAGGCCGCCACGTAAACAAACGTAAACAGTATACAAACCCTGCTCGTACATACAATAATTTGCATTATGTATTGGTTGCCAGCTGTCCATCAGTTTACGCCTTTGTCTACTCTACGCACTGTTCAAGTTATATTACCCAGATGTTTATAGTTCGGTCTGTATGCCTATTTTGTTATGATTCATTTAAAATCACCCCATATTTCTCTAGTCATTTAATCTGTGTTGCTCTTAATGTTGACATTTGCGCGATAACTGATAGACTTTGCGGGGATACTCTAATGTGTTGACAGCTGCAAGTGAGGTGAGGGAAACCTTTGCCAAGGCCAGGAACGGGGCCTACCGGCTTATCAAGGTAGTCATCGAGAACGGTAAGGATAAGTTGATCTATTGATCTATATAGACCAATGATTAGTGACAACAACAATGATCAGCGAATATATCAATTGCAATAGTGAAATCAGATATGACAGTTTTTGTTGTATGCAGAATTTGTAATTGGCCAAGTATCATTGGGAAAGTGGACTTTATTGATAAGATGCATAAAGGTATGTTTGTGTGTGGATTTGATCAATTCTAATCATTATCATTCAATCACATTATTGGTGGTAGTAGTAGTAGTAGTAGTAGTAGTAGTAGAAGTGTTGGTTTGACACACAGGTAACATAGGTTTTATGACTTGTGGCAATACCATTTGCTAATTGTAAATGTGTCTGCCAATGGTACAGCTGCATGGGAGGCTCTGAGACAGTAACAAAGTTACATGATCACTGTCTGGGCTTCACCAAAGATGTATGGTACATATTGGTTGACGTATTGGTACATATTGGTTGTATGGACAACCCCTTCTAATAAGAGTCTTTAAATCATGAATTCTTGGCTCCCAATTCAGTATAATAGCATTCTGATTTTTAAATAGGAAAAGTGTAAGGGGTGTGCTTAGTCTAATGGTACATGTTTGAGCCTTGGAAAATACAGGAGACCAGAGTTCAAATCCATATATTTTGGACTAACTATTGGTTGAGCAGTGGTCTTTTTTCTTTCGCTGTTGGGGTTTCTAACCCCTCTCTTGTCCTCACTCTGTTACATTACAGAACAGCTCGTGTTGGGCGGCACTCAGCCGGCGTCTAAAACATGGGAGCAGGAGTACGACACCTGCGTGCTGCCTCTGTTGGAGGACAGCATGCCGTCCTACCTTCTCTACCGCCTCGACTCCACCAACAACCAGGGGTATGAGTGGATCTTCCTGGCGTGGTCCCCTGACCCTTCACCTGTGAGTCTCCCTCTGTGCGTGAGCACAAAGGCCATTATAAAAACAAAATACAAATATTAACAAACACATATATTGTACATTGGTGTTTATTTTATATATATATATATATATATTTGGGATTATAGGGAATATTGTTGTTATAGCAGCACTATTTACTGGTTGTATGATTTTCCTGGTAGGGTTTACCTAAGACCCATTTACTTCCCAAATAAGTTTCATGAGGAAGATCCTAAAGTATATTAAGGAAGGGCTCTGTTAGCTTTAATGGCTAATATGATGTTTAATGCATGAGTGGTTCTTCTTGACATGGTCAAAGAAGAAAGATAGACAGCCATAAAAGCACACACAGGCCCAGAGACAAACTGGGGCACAGATTGCACAGGCTTTGGCAAGAAGGCATTGAGAGTGAAAGAGACCAGCAGACTTAAAGACTGTGGTCAAGAGGGATTGTGGCCACGGTCCAAAAATAAAGATGGCACGCACTTGCCGTCTTGCTCTCTGAAACTGTGGCATGTCTGTCTGCCCGGCCCTGACCAGTTTGGCTCTGCCTATTGTGGTGCCCAATCACAAGATCTGCAATTCTAATGAAGGCCTCTTTCAACACTCAAAAGGAAGCCGATGTGTCCATTGCAAGCGGCAACCCGACAAAGCGGAAAAAGAAATCCATCCAGAAACGTTTACACAATCAATAATCATTTTATCTTTCTTACACATATCTGCAACCTCTTTTTTATTATATTGATAGTAACATATAAAAAGATATAAATATATATTGTATTTGTCTAATCCTACCACAGATTTTAGTCGATGTACTGTAAAAACAAAGAAGCAGATAGTCAGGCATACTGGCAGACACAGACAGACAAACAGACAGAGTTCATGTTTTTCCTCTCTACCAGGTCCGTCAAAAGATGCTGTACGCTGCAACAAGAGCCACGCTGAAGAAGGAGTTTGGTGGGGGACACATTAAAGATGAGATCTTTGGCACGTCGACGGTATGTTTGAAGTCGGAAAATGGTGTTTCTATCACAGCCACAATTTAGTAACAGTAGGGTTTTAACTTCGGCTCTTTTGGTTTTGCTTTGCAAAATCTAGTGCGATAAAACAGACACACATTGGACCACGCTTAAGCTCTTGCTAGGTTTGTGTCTGCACTGTGCCCTTTTCCTGTTAGTTGCTAGGGAAATGACTGAGAGGGTCAGTTGCTGCCCCACTGGTCATCGATTAGCCCTCGGCCATCTGTCAGCGTCGTCACTATGCATCGGGAACAGCACAACGGTTCTCAACAGTTCCTAAACAGTCCAACATAAATAGACACCAGAAAGACGTATATTTTTTAATCCTGTGATTACGGGAGTTACATGTGGCTTCCCTTCCAAAACGTCCATGTAATTATAACCAAATAAGGGCGGCTTACTCTATCCGTGTCTGAGCGTCTGATTTTATCCTCTCAGCGTATTTTGTGAGCGCGCCCCAAGTATATAATTGGAGCTCCAGGCAGACCCCCCACTGATGTGCAAGTTTCTCCCCAGGACGACGTCTCTCTCAGCGGGTACAAGAAGTTTCTGACCTCCCAGGCTGCGCCACAACCCCTGACTGCTGCAGAGGAGGAACTCAGACGGATCAAACTCAATGAGGTAGGGAAACAAATGCATGCTTGCACACATACGTGGACACACACGGTGACTGATAAAGGAAGAAGTTCCAAAGATAGACATAACAGTGTGTGTGTATGTGTGCATGTGTGTGTTTAGGTTTGTGCATGTGTGTCTGCATCGTTTCTGGGGGAGATCAGCCAAAAAGCTGTCCATCCATATTAGATAGGGCGTATTGATTTTTCAAACAGAGTGCCAAATAGCTGACCAACATTCTGTGGCCTGCAGCAATGCATCTATCTATCAACCAGACCGAGGGGTGTGTTACTAACCCAGCCAATGTCTATCTATACAGTCTTACTTCTGCATTTTATTTCATAAATGACATTATAGATTCTATTCTGATCTTCTAAGCATGCCAAGTCTGTAAATATTCATACTCACAAGCAGCAGGACATTTCCTCTGCTTTGAGATTAAACATACCTCACACAAGTGATCACTTAAACACACACAATATACCCCCCCCCCCCACACACACACACACACACACACACACACACTGTACAATGCTCGTGCTTCACTCCGTAAAAGAAGGGACACATCTTAAGCTGCCCATTGGCCTGTTTCGTAGTCAGACTTCCAAAATACCCAGCCAAGAAACTGACATGCACACCGATAAACATACACACCCACATATCCTCCAACCAACAAACTACCAACCACTGCCTTGCACCAGCTGTGTAGGTCAGATAATGCTACTCTAATCCATGTCTGCAGGCTGGTCGGATGGGTGCGGAGCAAAGAGGCTTTCACAAATATATTATTCATTTGCCGAGAGACAGCACTTCCTATTAAGCAGATGGATATAAAAAGGCCCCAATCCTTGGGACTTACAGGCTATACAAGCACACAGCATGTCCATAGCAATCTCTCTCTAGCAGCTTAGGCTACATAGAACTAACTGCATGCCTGGGGTGGGCCTTACAAACAGGGAGGGAAGGGAAGCTACCATAAACCCTGGCTGATGTGCAAATTTGTGGCACGCAATTGTGATGTAATCCTCATTGTGTGCGCCGTATTGGCTAATGCAATTAATCTGTCTCGCATTTCAATTCAGCCGCCTCGCGCTTCGACTCATTGGTCTCGCGTCATGTAAACGTTTAGTCACTTGTTGGGATTCTGCAGGCGTTTTGAAAGGGCCCTCTCTGGGTGTGGATAGAGGGGCGTCTTCATCGAGGGGATTGTGTGAACTGGAGCTCCGCACCTGGGTTAGATGTGTGTTTAGCGGTCTACCTTTCATCCAATAATTAGTCAATAAGAACCACGCTCGCGCGCAGTCATCCGAGGAGAATGTAAAGTGAAGGGCTTTTCCCCACCTGGTGTGAGGATGCTTCCTCTTTCAGTGCTGAATAGCAGAGTGTTGTTTTGGAACACTAGATCATTGATCGCGTGTGTGATGACGTGCGTGTGCCTCCGGGTGTAAAAGCAGTCTGTGTAGTTCTGTGTGGGCCTTGCAATAATAGTGTGAGAATACATCTCACTCATGAGTTACAGTAATACCTTTCCTGTGTCTATCCATCTCTCTATCTCTCCATCTCTCCATCTCTCCATCTCTCCATCTATCCATCTATCCATCTATCTATCTATCCCTATTCATTAAATCAACCACCAGTTCCCTCATTCAGTTTCTCAGCCATTCATGCCCACAGCCTGTCACATGTATGGTGTGCCCCTGCAGGTGCAGACTGACATCTGCGTGGACACCAAGCAGCAGACGCTGGCGGGCGTGGCGTTCCCCATGCAGGGAGAAGCCATACAGGCTCTGGAGCAGTTCAGGGACAAGAGGATTAACTATGTCCAACTGGTCAGTAAACCGTGCACACCTTGGTTAGATCTAGACAGACCAGGTCTATGTGCAAGGTGCTTTTAAGAGGCAACTCAAATGCAAGAGAAGTGATTGGTACATATGGACCATGTGAAGGAGGCTTTACTGAAAGGCTTTACTGAAAGAGACAGGTTTGTCTTTGGGATCCCCCACATTTATAAAGTGGAGCGTGATTGTGCCAACAGGAGATTGACTTCAGGAACGAAGCCATCAAGTTGTCCAGCACCACGCCAACAGAGCTGAACGAGCTGCCTAAGAGGATCCCTAAGGACGCTGCCCGCTACCACTTCTTCCTGTACAAACACAACCACGAAGGGGACTACCTAGAGTCTACAGGTAACACACACACACACACACACACACACACACACACACACACACAAATAAATTGAGTCCGTTGTTGACATTGTGTTTATGTTTTTGTGCCTTTATGTTCATGTTTGTGTGTGTGTAGTATTCATCTATTCCATGCCGGGCTACAAGTGCAGCATCAGGGAGAGGATGCTCTACTCCAGCTGTAAAAACCCTCTCATCGACACAGTGGAGAAAAACCTGCGCATCCAAATTGCCAAAAAGGTATCACCTACAGAGACACACAAATGCGTGCACGTACACACACACACACACACACACACACACACACACACACAAATAGAATCACCCACACGTGGCTAACTCTCAGCTCATATTCAGCAGTTTCTCACAAACTGCAGACACACATGTAAGAAACTTCAACTTACACATACTAGACACAATAACAACTGCAACCTGTGCAGCACTGGAGACCCTTGTTTGTATTACATTGTGTAACACTATGTTTACCATTTTGTTAATACCTCCTCACTCTTCCAGATGGAGATAGACAACGGTGATGAGCTCACTGCCGACTACATGTATGAAGAGGTCCACCCTAAACAGCACGCACACAAGCAGGCCTTTGCCAAACCCAAGGGCCCCACAGGGAAGAGGGGTGTCCGCAGGATCACACGGCCTGCAGGACACGGAGATGCTGACGATTGAGGCCCCCCACACAATAGTAGAGTATTGCATTAAGGACCCCTTTGCCTTGTCCCAGGCCAAACCCTAAGCTCTGTGGCCAGTACATCTACGGAACGCTGTAGTTGGTACATGCCACGGTCAATTTGAATTCCATAAACACGCCATTAAGAGAAAGTGCAAGTTAGGCTGTGTTCAAATGATTTGGCTCTGACTAGCAGTAGCCTATGAAGGACACTTAGCAGAAGTGAAAAAGGAAGGACTCAAGACAGCGCTTTAGAGACCAATAATTGAACACAGCTTTAAAAAAAAAAAACGTGTTGCTCTTTGTGGCTCATTTTTTGGCGTATAAGGCTGAGGGTTTGGTTTGGAACGAGGAAACCTACACTCCTTGTTAACCCTTTAATCAATATAACTAATCTATGCACCTGCTGTAACCTCTGTGGCATGCACACACATACACATATACACACCCTAACAAACACATATGTTTACACATGCTCTCTCTCTCTCTCTCTCTCTCTCTCTCTCTCTCTCCATCCTTCTCTCTGTCTCTCTCTCACAGAATACACTTCAACACTTAAAGCCATATTAGCACCCAACATAAACCCGTGAACTAACGTTGGTAGCTTGCTAGCCATACCGTAGCCTACTCAATGTACTGTACAAGAATTAATTTCAGAATTTCAGAAGAATGTATGGAAGTGGGGCAGCATTGGAATACTATTCTTTCCCAAGTTTTCAATCAAGATGTATGTTTTTATATGAAACGTTTTTAGATGATGTATTTTATCAAGATGTGATGGTACTGCAACTCTGTTGTGGTTTGTGAATGTGAGAAACAAGCCAAAAGGAGTCCAAACTAAGTCTGAGCTTTCAAAGGTCCTGCCTTAGACAAGTTGCAAAGAGAAAGTTTAAAGTAGCCAAGTTCTTATTATTGCAGAACACAGGTGGGGTTAGGCATTAAGTCCATACAGACGTTAAGTTGTTAAATTAAGGTAGGGATGGGCTTACGGTATACACGCTTTTGTTGCCAAAAGTTTAGCCAAATCCAATTTAGTTTTTTTTTTTCTATGTGTAAATGGGAACTAGGATCTGTAATAAGGAATTATCTGCAGCCATTTGGTGAAGGATACTGTATCAGAATAAAGAAAGAGGAATAGAAAGAATAAAGACATGATGTTTGACAGCTTTATGTTCTTGCCAGTTTGTTGGATGCGGGGACATTGACCAGTGGATTGATTACTAAGGCATATTGGTTAGGTTTGACTCTTTGACCCTCAGGTTCAGAATCGACAAGGGATTTATTAGTGTGTTTGATGTTAGAGTAAGCCATGTCTGTGTGTTCATGTCATTAAGAAGCCTCATGCTCTCAGTACAAGTTGTTGTTTGATGTATCCCATGTAAACTAGCTGAAGTTCAGGACACATGTATTATGAATTGTCTATATAAATACCAAATTACATTTGTAAATCAAAGGACCAGATAGACCTTTGCTGTTTTAGTGATGAATGCAGCATCCCAATTATTGTATGTGTTTTCCCCAGAAAAAGAAAATTGTCTTGGAATTAAGAAAATATTTTTCTATACCTAAACAATACCTATTTGTACTGTACAAATATGTGGGGTTTTACCTTGCCGCGTGTCATGGCCTGAATTGAGTGTGAACCGTTTCAACCAATATGTTATTTGTTTTTACTGTTTTGGGAAAGGATGATGAAGGATATATTAGTCAGTTTTTGTAATGTCAACGTCCATACATTAATTCTTTGAACAATTATTATTATGTCATTTTAGGTTTCAACCACAAAGAGTGCTGCGCTTTCTCACTTTGTAATGGTACTGTATTTGCAAGTCTGCTGATGTAAGAACAGCAATTAGTAAAACGGCAACCTGGCTCCTTTTCGTCCTTCTTTGAGGCAGAAACATCAAGGGGAGAGAGCAGTACCATGGCAAAAGTGCCAAGTGGCATTACAGTTGATCCAACTCCTGGATTGCTGCTTTAATAGGAGCGTTTTTTTGCTCATAATTGCTAGTCTTAGGGCAGCTTTGCATTTCACAGCATTTAGCTCAGGACGTGTGGTACTGTAGCAGCAGTTAGTAATTTTAAAGACTGTCTTGCATGTGTAGAAATGAAGATAACCACTATTGAATAGAGGTAGAAATAATACAACTGAAGACCTGTCTACTGTGAGAGAGGAAAACCTCTAATACATGTACTTTTTGTTTTAGAAGCTGATGGTATAGTTGTATCGATTCACATCTATATTAATCACAGTAAGAGTTGAAATGATCATGTTAAGTGTCTGAAATGTTATTTTTTTCTATGAATCAAAATGTCTGAAAAGTGAAGGAAATTAAAATGTTGAAATCACTTTCACGATGTCATTATTGCATTTCATACAATAAGGAAGACTGATTAAAATACTACTGTCCCTTTTAAATCCTGTTTATATTCTCTCACGTGACACGGAAGCCCATCCCCGACAAGTTTCCTGTTTACATGCCGTGTGAGTGCATGCCTTATTCTGAATCATTCAGTAGTAGATACAGTTGTATGATTCAAGTTATGTAAACGGAATACCTGTATTACCTACTTTAGTTCGTGGTAAAACTGTACACTTATGAGAGTCGAACATTTGAGCATTTCACCCATTCAACTTCAATTGGAAGTATAATTTCCAAATCCAAGTAAGCTTATAATACTAAAATGGCAATTAAAGAATTGACAAACCTTTCTTTTTGCAGAAACATGTGCAATTCAATATGCAATAACATTAATTTAAAGTAACTTGCACTGTCTTTCGATTAGTTCACGGTATATACACTTACAATGGGGGAAGACCCTGTCAAAGTTCCCGAGTGTTTCATATCAGACCACGAGGGCTTTTTCGGGACCATCAAGAACTACACAAGAGACTTTGTAGTGACCGAGATTGACATCGATGGACAACGGGTGACCAATGAGGCACGCGCTGGCGATGAGGTGATATCCAGCGTTTATTCAGAAAGGGAGAGGGACGCCAGGGTACAATGCAATCTCAAAGTGGACAATTGTTCCCCTAGTATTGGCCTTGAAGTCATAGGTTTATCAGCGTCTTGTTCTAATGCCAAAGACAGTAATTTATGCTGTGCTGTTTTTAAGGAGCACAATTCTCTACAGACGGATCTAGGACGACCTCATCTTAATATCAAGGAGGACAGTAGTATCTTACTAAATGTTGACTGTTTGGTGGACCAATCTTCTCCAAATAGTGAGGATGAGACAATTACTTGTTCTGAGTCTTTTGATCTCAATGTGGTGTTAGGCCTGCCGGTATACAAACAATTAGAACAATTTGTAGCAACTTGTAAACAGACATCAGAAAAATCTCCAAATGACTTGGAGAAGAATAAGAAAGTGTCCTGTCCTGATTGCTCCTTGGGATCGTTCCCTGACAAACACCTGAGAGCCAGTGTCCACCGGGCCGTGCGCCATCACTTCCCCTTCCTTATGACGGTTACTAGCCAATCAGAGATCAGCGTGAGGCCGGACCCGGACTACAGAGAGCTCTCCGGTTTAGTTACAGAGGAGGAAGCGGAGGACTTCTACAGGTTCATCGATGCCAAGGTGCCTGGGTCGGGGTACACGTTCGACCCAGACGATGACAAGGAGCACAGAACGGCAGTTCATCACTTCCTCAGCAGAAGGTTTGGTAGGTTGGATTGGAGGGAACAACTCTGAAAAAGAGTACGTTCTCAGTACAACTCATAAGAGGTTTACTCATAATAGATAGGCCTACCTTAACGGTCTTTACTGGATTAACTGGATGAACTACTACATTAACTGCAACTCACTAAACCTTTGCCTTTCAACTCAAAAGTTTTCCCGTCCTTCCAGCCTCCATAGGAAAACAAACCGAGTTGAATGTACCAATGACGTGTGCTGTTTTATCCTCCTTAGGGAAGCTGGTGGAGACCAAGAGCTTCAGTGACCGCGAGGGGCGAACGTCCATCTCTGTCCGGCTGAGAGAACGAGGCAGACCCAGGAAAAGAACAGCGGAGCACTGTAAAGAAGAGGATGTCTACACAGGTAGAGAGATAGATGTATGGAGGTGTTGGTGACCATCAGCTTACATTTGAGTGTCCTCTCTTCGCTGCTACCCTTGACACAATACTTAGCAAAATATATAATGAAAATGTGCGTTGAATTTGTGGCTTGTAGCATTTCCTGTCAGATGGTACTGTTAATGTGTTGGTGATATGGGTCCATTGCAGCATTCGTTCTGCGTAAGGAGAACCTGGAGACGCTGGAGGCGATCAGCTACATGGCTGCGGTGCTGGGGGTCCTGCCCTCGGACTTCAGTTACGCTGGCATCAAGGACAAGAGGGCTGTCACCTTCCAGGACATAGTGGTCAAGAAGGTCACTCCACACAGGTACCTCCCTCAGCACTAGTGGGTCTGTCCAATTTGAGTTCCACCTTGTAAATCCAATTCTTGAAAGAAAACAACAATTTGATATTTATCTGTTGAGAATAAAGGTTTTGAGATGTTTTTTTTATTATTTTGTAATAATAATAATAATCATATTTTTAGGATTTTTGACTGCTTCTTCTAAAAATATTACGCAAACATCCCGCACATCATTTAACCTGTTGCTTTCTAACCCAGCCCTGATTTGACTGTATGGTTTCCAGGCTGAGGGAGAAGACGTCCGAGCTGGAGAAGCGAGCTGTGGTTCTGTCTGGGGTCCGGCCGGTCAGAGAGCCTCTGAGACTGGGCCGGCTGCAGGGGAACCACTTTGACCTGCTGGTCCGGGACCTGAGGCCACTCGGGGTCGCTGACACACGCGTGACGCACGGCCCGCCTGTCCACCAGAGCGCACAGACGGAACTGGCATCGTTGGTACACAAAGCTGTGGAGAATGTCAGGGTAATGGTTTATGTTGGGTGTAAAAGTCTTTCACTACATGCCGTTGTTTCATAAAGAAAAGCTGGAATTTGCATGCTGCATTAAGTCAGTGAACCAGTAATCACTTTGAAGAGGTCGTCCTATGCTGAGCTGTTTTTTTTATTTCAGGTGCGAGGCTTCGTGAATTACTACGGACCCCAGAGGTTTGGGACCGCGCAGAGTGTCCAGTCTGACACAGTGGGCCTGGCGCTGCTCAAAGAAGACATGGTACAGACGTGTATTAACACACACACACACACACACACACACACACACACACACACACACACACACACACACACACAAACTAGCTGTCAATAGTTCCATGCATTGTAAACTAATGTCCTCTTGACACTCTGTATCTGTATGCGGGTGGGTGTGTGTGTGTGTGTGTGTGTGTGTGTGTGTGTGTGTGTGTGTGTGTGTGTACGTGCGCGCGCGCGTTCTCAGGTAAGTGCAGTGCGTCTGTTCTTCACTCCGGGGGATGGAGATGAGCCCCAAAACCAGGCTAAGCGACTCTTCCTCCAGACTAGTAAGAGCATCCTCTTCATGGATATCAGCTGAGCTGATTTACCTGAACGTGGGGTTACACAAAGTGTGATCACCTACTGAGCCAATCGTCTCTAACAGCCATGCACTCCAAAAATATGAAAAATACATATTTTTACCAGCCATCCATTCCGGAAGTCTACACCCATTCCTATTTCATACACGCTAGCCGGATGCGTATTCCTAACCCTTCCCAGATGTATGGACTGATGGATTTCCCCCCCCCGTCCTCCTGCCAGACAACGCCAAGGAGGCCCTGGCCCTGATGCCGCCGTCCAAGGCCAGGGAGCGCTTGATGCTGCGGGCGCTCCATCGTTACGGGACGGGTCCGGAGGGCTGCACCCGCGCCTGGCTCAGTCTGCCCCACGGCATGAGGGTCTTCTACCCCCACGCCTACTGCAGCAGGTCAGCAGCAGATTCCACGGGAGGCTTAGGGTTCTAGTGTAATATACTTATATATTTAATTATAATTATGTTGATTATCATTTTTCTGCTCTGTAATAATGATGTTATTATTTTAGGTTGGCTAAGAATAATCATACCTGCTTTTACTTGAAGGTAGATCTTAGTCCTGCCTTAAACCTTTCTGCCCTTTAACTTCTCCGGTCAAAGAAGGGTTAGACTGTAATCCTAGAGACTGTGTTTCCCAGGGTTTGGAACGAGGCGGTGGCCCACAGGCTGTCCTTGCTAGGACACAGACCCAGACAAGGAGACTTGGTCTGGGCCCTGGACGGACCAGAGAAGCCCCAGGTAAGACTGTGTGATAGGATAGAATTGAATTGAATTGAATCTAATAAAAAAAAATGGTGAGCACAGATTGGACAGGAAAATGTTAAATGTGATGTACTATTATTTGTTGCAATCACAGATCCATGTAGTGACTGCACAGGAGGAGGATAACGGAGTTTACACAATGGCACAGGTATAGGCGCGCGCGCGCACACACACACCCACACACACACACACACACACACACACACACACACATTGTGCTGATTAAATAGTGTCCTGTTTCCATACACTGCCCCCTGCCCAGCTCTGTAGTGCTCTTAAAACCATTAAAACTGTTTTGTTGATGACGGTACGAGGTAGTTATAATCAATTTCCTGAAACTAGTGCTTTTTAAAAGCACAGCCTATTTTTTATGTGTGCCCTTCACTTTGTTCAGAGACAGCTGTTGCCAAGGCAAAAAGTACTCTCAAAGGAACAGCCAACTCACACACTAAACTATTTAACCCCTGCAAAATCACATCAAAACACCCTCAAGCTGTTGTGAATCAATACTAAATATACAGAGAACATTTAGTATTTAGTATTATCTGAGAAAGTATACAGCAGATATCTGTGAGGGTTCTCTGGAGGATGTAATGAGTTGTTTGGGCTGTGTGTTGTGTGGTCAGGTGGTCCTCCCCATGCTAGGCAACAGTGCCAAATACCCAGAGAACGCCATGGGGGCGTGGTATCAGGAGAGACTGGCCAATGACGGCCTGTCTGGCTGCCGCTTTCGAATCCCGGCGCTCAAACTCAACCTGCCAGGTTGCCACCGCCACCTACTGGCCTTCCCACGGAACTGCACTTACCAGCTACTAGGCCGTCAGGAAGCAGGCGACAACGCTGGGGGGACAGGAGAGGAGACGCTGGGAGATGGACAAGGGAAACGGAAGGAGGGTGGAGGAAATGGAAATGAGAAAGAGGGGAGAGGATTAAAAAGCAGAGGGGAGATTGAATTAATCCGAGGTGAGGTACATGGGATGGGAAGGGAGAGCGACAGACAGCAAGGAAGCAATGGTGAGAAAAAGAGAGGAGAGAGGGCAGGGGGAGAACATGGAGGGGTAAGTAAGGCCGATGGGGGAAAGGAGAATGATGGGGTGAGAGTAGAGGAGGGTATCTCTGCCTTGAGCTTAAACTTTGACCTTGATGCGTCCTGCTATGCTACTGTCTGCCTCCGAGAGGTCATGAAGATTGACCTCTAGTGGAAAGATCCCAGCTTTTTTTGAAGAGGACCTTGGGGCAGGTGTAGCTGGAGATCGTATTTGTTGGGCTCTATTCTGCAGAGCCGTTACAAATAACTACCTTATGTCTTCCTGTTAACTTTGACATCCCCACCCCTGTCACCTATGTTTTGAAGTTATCTGAACACTGATAACGTTTTTCATTAAAATGTTATCCTTTGCCATGAGTGTTGTTGAAACTGCAATTCTGCATGATAGCCACAAGAGGGAGACAACACACTATTCTCTCTGATCATTTTAGGTCTTTCCCTGTCTATAGATAGGTTGTGAAATAAGGCTTATATAGGCTACAGTGTATACTAATATAATAGGTTTGCTATATCTGGGAAGGGTCAATACCCAATTACCTGGGGCCTATCTATACATGCAGGCTTACAGCCAATGGTATGATGTCCATTCTTAATCTGGAACCACATTTCTATGTTAATTTCTGAACTGAGAAAACAAATTACTACTGTTTGCCAAAAGCGGATATTTATTGCCACTAATAGGAAATTTAATGAACCAGAAAACCCTGTATAATTCACATGCATTCATACCTCCGGGTTGCAAGGTTTAAATGCAAAAAAATAAATCTCCGTCATAGTAATTTATGGAAGTTAGACTTGAATTTGTTGGCAGACAGATCCATATCTAATTTCCCTCATGAATAATTTTATTGGATTTTATTAGATTTGAATACTTCTTTGTGAGCACATGACTGTTGGTGGTATAACAACTCTGACCGTTCTTAATTCGAGTTGTGGCAATATTTGGAAATGTGAGTTGTATCTTATGACTGTCTAGAGACCGTGGCATTGCAAGATTTCTGTCTGCAAATGACCATTTTTCACAGCACAGACTCGGAGTATACAATCCGCAGCATTTGCTTCTGCTTTGAAATAGTGCACGTTAAATCCTGCCTCTTACTACTTGAATGTCAAATGAGACTCTTAAGTGAAGGTTTCAGGAAATGGTTTGCTGGAAATGTGTATATTAATGCTATTGTTTAGTTGTATGGTCTCCAAAATGATAAGAACCTTCCACGCTCACACATCAGAGTAATTTCTAACCTCCTTCTCCTCCATCTCCTTCTCGTAGCCTGGAATGGCTTTTTTTTTCCAGAAAAGGGGTTGTCAGAACCATTCAAAATGTCTATAACAAATTGATTACGGTCCCACCCAGTTCAAGGCACGAGTGGCCTTAGTTTGCGGGGTTCACACACTCATAGTCCCATTGCACACAAACCATTCACCAAGAGGCCGTGAACTAGTTTGACTTTGCATTAGAGGGCTGTTATAGTTAAAGCTATAGCCTGACACTGTGGGTGCGTATGAGAGTGAGCGACTGTGTGTGTGTGTGTGTGTGTGTGTGTGTGTGTGTGTGTGTGTGTGTGTGTGTGTGTGTGTGTGTGTGTGTGTGTGTGTGTGTGTGTGTGTGTGTGTGTGCCCGCACCATGGATAAGTGGTTTCTACCGTCTCACTCAGTCCCATGCCAGCCGGCCGGGAGTAAATGTTGACCCAGTTCAACCCTAAAGATGACAAGTTTTCTCTATCACTTCTCATTCCTCCTCCCACTCTCTATCAGGCTCTCCTTCTCTCTCTCGCTTTAACTCACTTATTCATGCTTAAATAAATCCGCAACGGGCTTCCTGGAAGAGATTGATGGGGAAGAAAACTGGTATGAAATAAAAAGATAGAAAAAGCAAAACATTGAGCAGTGGACGAGCGATAGATTTTCTACCCCAGCAGCTCCCTTCCATCCCTCTTCCTATTGAATGATTCCACCACCCTTGAATGGCTCTTAGGCGAGACCCTTGGCTACTCGTAGCAGTGCTAGAATTACAACCCTTCAGTTTTGGCCCACATTTATTAAACCGTAGTGCAAAGGAGCCGTAGGGCAAAGAAAGACAACGGAGATGGAAGAAGGCATGGAAGGGAAATGGCGAGCAGGAAGACTGAACGTCCAGGCCGTCAAGACGATAGGAAGACAGGGAAGGATGAAGAAAAGGAAGGAAAGATGGCGCTTGACAAAAGAGAGACTAAGAGAGGACATAACATGACAATGCATCAGTGCTGGGGACACACCCTTTACTGGAGCGGTGGTGGCCAGGGAAAGAAGAATGGATGAACGAGAGGGAGAAGGCAGAGAGGAGTTAAGAGAGGGGCTTTAACATCACACTCCCTGAACACAATTAGCGAGTGAAGAAGTACTGAAATGGAGAAGAACAAGGACTGGATGAGGAGTAGAGAGGAAACTATGCAAAGGAGAGGGTGGCAGGGAGGGAAAGAGAGAGAAAGAGGGGAGAGCTAATGGATGAGGAAGATATAAAGAGGCTTTGGTGACTCACAGCGTCAGAGCTAACTTTATTGTGACAAAGAAAGAAGTTGGCCGATGCAAATCAACAACTCGTGGTGATGGCACACTTCATTTTGCACGACTCTGAGGCTTAGAGGACAGAGGATGGCAGAAGGAGAGGAAGAAGAAATGAAAGGAAAGGGAGATGTGTGATTTAGAACAGTTAGTAATCCAGTGGTAACGGTGGGATTAATCTAGTCTGACACACTTAAACACACACACACACACACACACACAGAGAGAGTGGTCTTCATTCATCATGGACGTAAACATCTCATTGAGCTTTGCCCCTGTGCAAACTGTCTGCCCCCAGCCCCAGACACTTGCGTGGCCCTTAACACTCATTTCAACAATCAGAAGATGATGTGACCAAGTGTCTGTTTTCTGACCTTTAAACAGAAGAATTGTCCTGCGGGAAAGATACAAAGAAAGTTTGAAGGTGAGACAATAGTTTGCATAACCCCAACACGAAATACATTTTATTCAAATGTACTTATTTGTGTATTTGGACACAGAAAGGGACTAGAGATTTATTTTGGTGTGACCATTTGAGTGGGATGTGTCTACTTACATAAGCAGAAGGATGGAGTTGGGCCAACGCTGAGGTCAAACGAAGGTTAATGCAATTGCAATTTACTATTGGTGAGTGTGGTAACCCGGCTTGTCACAGATGCAATCGTTAGCTCTTTCCCGATTGCCAACTGTCTGTGTTGCGGGAAGCGAAAGGCTGCTCTGCTCTCTGTGGAAAAGTGACTAGCATTGCTGCTGGTAGAGAGGGGAAAAGCAGAGGCGTGGTTGATATGTCGAGCCCAACCCCTACATGAATACCTTTTCCCCTTTTCAGATTCAGGCATTTCTTGAACCTCAAGAACAGGTGTGACCCAGCAACACCAGCCTGCTCCTTTAAATATACAGTTAAAAGTGCAGAGAGAAGTGGGTTTTTCTGTGCCTTGTTAGGGTTGCTGCAGTATTAGCTGTCTCTGAGTCTCTTTGCAACGTGACAGCTTGTATACTCGCGCGCGGTCTGAAACCGCTCATGCACAGCACACTCGTATACACTGAAATCCTGACGATTTGACAGCATGCCCATGGACGCACACACACACACACACACACACACACACACACACACACACACTGTACACCAGACAGTCTGTGTATGGAGCCCTTTTAGCTCAGAAAAGCCTGGATAAACTAGCAATGTTGTTGTTTCTATGTGAACATGTATTATTCCAGCCACACCGAAAGACAGAAAGCAATGCACCAAAGATACTTGTTATTCTTCCCAATGTAGCCTTTTCCTTCAGTTTTCAAACGCACGAATACATGACCTCGTCTTGTTCTGATAGCTGCCAGCGTTTCTTGCTGGGTGCCTGGGAGGTAGTCAAGAGAGAGCATTGTACCCACAAGTGACCTTAAAAGTGAAGTGAAAATAGTTTTGGTCCCCAAAGTCACAGCCAAAACGTGTTTCGCTGAACACATTTGCTACTTAGAGTAACTGCAGCACCAGCTGTTTGTGACACGTTCACAGAACGTCTGCTCTTCGATCTGTGGAACAAAAAGGCTTTTGTGGAATGAGCGTATTGATGGACATGCAGTTTCTGGAGCTGTCATTGGACACTCTGATATCTAGATCCATACTTTCAATGCACACACATGCACACTCACACACCATTGGATATATGAGGGCGGGGGGGGGGCGTGTTTAAAGGGTGATGATAGTCAGAGGTGCCGTGCCCGTTCACACTTAGGGGGCACGTGCCCCCTCAATTGTTCACGACAATGGTTTGAAATAAAGTCTGTAGCATAGATGCTAAAGCAGCATAGAAGATAAAGGGAGTAAATGGAGTAGGGAAACTGCCCCTCAAAAATTGGGTGCATTATGCCTCTGATGATAGTTTTGAGTTAAAGACTGTTACCTGGTGGCTGGCAGTTCATCTCTCACAGAGCTCACACATTGACCATTGCACAGGTCAGTCGAACAGTCTTTTCAACGGCCTTATTGAAGTTTACACATCGGCCATTAGACAGGTCCAACACAGTCTTTTCAATTGTCTCAGGCAGGCACTAATTCTGGCCCTCTCATTTTCAGAGGAAGGTTCCAGAAGTAGGGTCCGATCTCAGCTCAGACGGATTACTCATTTGTCATGGAATGACAGGATAGAATATCTATGGCAGTACAGTGTGAACGGAGTGAAATCGCTACGTTTAATTTTTTAAATCATTGCTGAACAAAAGTGTGTACATCCTGCAGGCCTTACATAAAAACAAAGTACTGTTTGCTGAGGTGCAGTGAAAGGTATGTACATGTGTTTCCTTAATTAGACATTTTTGTCTCACCTAGTAAAAGTAAAAGCCTGTTAAAAGTCCAGGGTACGGGGGTGGGGGGGCGGGGGGGTTCTGTGTCCTATTGGAATGGGCTTAGCTTAGAGAGATGGAAGCTCATTATTTTTAATGGTATCCATCCCTCTTTAGCTTCCTCCCCGTTTCCTTCTCTTCCCTCCCTCTTCCTCTCACCCTCTGTTGCGCTCTCCTTAAGTCCATCCCTTGCTAGCACAAAGCCTGTCTGTGTGGGTCACTTGGCTAGCTCTAGACTCAAACATTAAAACTAGCCAGGGGAGCAGAATGAACTTGTCTGTTGGATCTGGCTGAACGTTTTCTAGCGCTCTTCGAGTTCTCCTATTAAAATAAAATGTTCATACACAAACATTTTCCTGCCTACATTTGAAAACATGTACTGTAAATACTCTGGCTGTCCATCAATAAACACATCATTTCGTTCTAGTTGTGATTACTCTCCGAACTGTTGCATATTTTTCTTTGTCACATCACATTTACAAAGAGTAGTCTGACAGTGGATTAACTGGAACCCATATTCATAAAAAATATGTGATTATATTAAACATTAATTATGTAGTATTTTTTCGAGTGTGTGTGTGTGTGTTTTGTGACTGTAGGTGCATTATGCAGGGCTAATTTTGCATTAATGCAACATCTTTCTATTCTCTTCAGTCCCACTCTCCACAGTCTCTTGACACACGCACACACACACACACGTACGCAAACGCACCCATTTGCGTCACCCAGCCCCAGCCCCATTCTGTCTACGCCCCACTCATGTGTATGAACACTATCATTATGATTAACTTCCCCCATACCCCTGTCTCACACTGTGATTGTATGATTAGAGAAGGTCCAAACGGCATAAACACAGTTACCCTGCATCAAGAGTGAACCAACTGCTCCACATCGCAAGCCCATTCATCATTAGCTGGCATTCGCTGCAGATTCAGAATGGCATCATGTCGCATACACTAAACATTGTCATTTGTTCTCAACATACTCATTCTAGCATTAGACATATGGTGTATATCGCTCCCTGCCTCTTTTGTTGTCTCTCTGTCTCTCTCTGTCTCTGTCTCTCTCTCTCTCTCTCTCTCTCTCTCTCTCTCTCTCTCTCTCTCTCTCTCTCTCTCTCTCTCTTCCTCATTTCTCCCTATCCTCCACAGAGTTTTTGTCAACCCTTACATCCTGTTCATTCAACAGGCTCTAATTATCCTCCTGTTTGTGTCCATATGTCTCCTGCTCTCTTTCTCTCCCTCGCTCTCTTTCTCTTCCTCATTCTCCATCTCTAATTCTCCCTCCGTCTGCGTCCATATGTCTGTGGGATTCACAAATAGCTACAGTCTGCAGCTGCATCTGACAACTCAATTACTGCACAGTTTGGACAAATATCACTGGACAGAGAGAACGCCGTGTTGGAGCAAGTGCAGAGAGAGAGAAAAGAAGAAAGGATAGGGGGAGGAAAAGGGGGGTAGAAGGATGGAGAAGAAAGAGATAAGGAAGTCGCTAAAGAAATTAGTACTTAATTGAAATCATTCTCTGGGATTTTCTTCAGAACAGGGCCTTTGTTTCCAGTAATGAACAGTTTGGGAAAGCCCCACCCTACCAATGACCCTGTGTGTGAGTCACAGAGCGAGGTCACTGGGGGGAGGGGGGATTAAAAATGTGTTCATTACTTTGCTTAGACAACTCATTTATGTGTTTGCTTATATTTGGTGTGTTTTGAACAGCAAGGTTTGTGTTCCTACAGTAGAGAGCTGTTCACTGGGGAGATAATACTTCACTAGTAAAGTTCACTGCTGAATGTAGGGCTTGTGG
Organism: Aplochiton taeniatus; assembly: GCA_017639675.1. Classification (NCBI taxonomy): domain Eukaryota; kingdom Metazoa; phylum Chordata; class Actinopteri; order Galaxiiformes; family Galaxiidae; genus Aplochiton; species Aplochiton taeniatus. The sequence goes on along the minus strand of CM030172.1, from coordinate 18,562,582 downwards.
ATTATTCCCTCTCGTCATTGTTTGTTTGCCTTCTTCCTGGAAGATAATGATCACATCATAGGCTAACCTGATTGATCTTCTCCAGAGATATAAATACTTCAGGGCACTGCAAGCCAAATCTTCTTCTCTTGATATTAGGACGATTTCTTCTGTCAGGGGTTTAAGGGTGAGTGCTCATACGTATTGTCCATTCAGGCATACAAAAGATCTCAAGAAAGGTTCTTTTGCTGGACATGGTCCAAACCGACTGGATCAGATATGTTGTAATGTGCAGTCTGTACAGTATCTGTGCAGCACAAGCCTTCAGCGCAGAAACCATGATCTACCACATTATGAGTGTTGGCTTTGATATATACATTACCTAACAATAACAATCCATTAATGCCAGAATTACGAGCGCGGCTAAG
>CM030172.1:18537175-18557175 GCA_017639675.1 Aplochiton taeniatus | reverse complement strand
CATTGAGACATGATTTAGATGAAACATACACATCACTTGTGTTACCATTCAACGCATACTTCCTGACCAATTTTAAGAGTGTGTGTGTGTGTGTGTGTGTGTGTGTGTGTGTGTGTGTGTGTGTGTGCGTGCATGAATGCGTGTTTATGTACTTGTCCATCAATACATCTGTTCTCCATTGTCTTCAAACACCATTTCCTGCTTAGCGATGATGTCACATACATTCCTGCCCCAAACACAATAATGCATTTGTCAAACAACGCACTTCATGTATAACTCAACACATAGCCTTCAGTTGTGTGATTTTATATAGTATATAGTTGGATTGACTCAGAGCTCATGGGGATGCCGCAACACATTTATCACCCTAAGCATACTAAATATGTGACGTGTCCAATCTCATTACTTTATGAAATTGTCTTTAGCCTGGAAAGGATTTCTAACGCTTTTGTTCTGCCATTTCCATAATCTTCCATCTTAGATCTGAACTCAAGCCTAGTCCTTTTTGCCATCTCATGAATGCATCCCATAATAGGTTGAAGCAATTCACCGACGTCTCCAGGTGCTTGAAGGAAGCTCTCCTCTGGAGCGGTTACTCCCAGAGTGTGTCAAAGCGTGTCTCTGCACGGTCCCAGAGATGGCTGTTGATTCCGTGATCGATGGTGGGTTTTGTCCTTGTCGCGTCTTAGCTTTGAAACATACGTGCAATTATATTCTTTAATAAACACAAATTGATCGTTTTAGTTAGGGAAGTGTGTAGCCAAGGATTCAGGTACAGATCTGGAACCATTTACCTTGACAAGCACTTCTCTTAAAGGCATGGAATTTTCTTAAAAGGGCCCTAACTGTTTAACAGCAATGTCAGCCAAAAGGGCATTGAAAGAATGCCTCTTCCATCTTGGCAATGACATTGAACGCCGGAGCATTTATTTTAGGAAACAGCATTGAGAACGCCTTCACTGGATCAACGGGAAAATCAAAGAGCCTCTTTGGAAGAAAGCCTTGAATCTTTGACAATTAGCCCCAGAGTATTATCCAAGCCCCTCTGTCACGTGGCTGTCCTCGGCAGCGCTCCACATGTGCGGTTGGTTTAGCATAACGTGCTTTAATACCTTAAAGTCAGTGTTTTATCTCCTATCTGAACTAGTCTGACTTTGACGTGTGTGTGTGTGTGGTTGTGTGTGTGTGTATACAGACATGCTGGCTGAAGGAATGCCTAGCATGGAAAAGTAGATTTGGTTGAATAATGAGGGTAACAGTGTAGGTAACGAAATATACGGTATAATGTTTGTTTCAAAGGCTGACAAGGGCTATAGAATAATACCAGAAAGTATTTCTTGGTAAATAAATGGATTTGTCGCTCTTAGAACAAGAGTGAATACCCACTCAGTAAAAAGCACCATGGAAGACGTGTATATATTTCATGCAGTGAAAGCCGTGGTGCACTGTATGTGATTTCTATCTGCTGATTCATACCAGATGCCCCTGTTCCTCTGCACTGAGCTGTTCACACAACAGCGTCCTGAGCTCCAGCTCCACTCACACACACGCACGGGGACTACCAGGCTCCTCAGATATCTGAACGCATCATCAGGCATCGGTGTCCCTGCACGGGCCCTTTAAAACAGCACAGCAACCGTTCACAAAAAGTGCCCCCCCCCCCCCCCCTCTCAAATCTATTGCACACTACAGACAGATGTCCATGGGAACACTGGGTGTTAACATGAAGGACAAACTGCACTAATCAAATACAAGTGACTTCTAGGTGAGAGATGAACATAGAAAAGAAAGGGGGGGATGGGAGGGAGAGTGAAAACGAAGGGCAGCGATCTCAGTGACAGTCCACCTCGCGGCCCCACGTATCCTGTGTGTGTGCCCCCTGTAGACTCCTGGACCAGGGGAATGATTGATTGCTTTCCAGGGATAATCTGTCCCAGACCCTTTGAGCCATTTCCCTTCTGCCTTTCTCCCCACTCCTCTATAACCCCCCCCCCCCCCTCCCACACACACACACACACACTCCTGTCCCCCACCCGCCATCTCTCCCCTCTTTCATTTCCCTGTCTCATTGATGTGCCCAATTTCCCTCCCTTTCCCCAGTCCTCCATCCTCTGTAACCCCTCACCTACCTTGCTTTTGCCTGGTCTCCTTGTGTACCATAACTCACTGCAAGTTTTTGTGTGTGTGTGTTTGTGTTTATGTTTGTGTATGTGCGTGTGTGTGTGTGTGTGTGTGCGTGTGCGTGTGCGTGTGTGTGTGCGTGTGCATGTGTGTGTGTGTGTCGGCATTGGTCTTAAGACGCTCTGCTGCCAGTAGATTTAATAAGCTGTCTCCTTTTAGAGACCAGAAGGGTACTCTTCCATAAAGCAGGGCACAGCCTTTGAGGAGCGAGTGGTGGCCTTCTTCTTAAGACATGTGGCCATTTCAAAGAGACATTGTCCTTGGGCCCAGCTGTGAGCATGCTGTGTATCTCTTTGTGTCTGTGTGTGTCTGTGTGTGTATGCATTTCTCTCATCACGTCTTAATTTTCTGCTGAGTGAATCCGTGACCACACACACACACACACACACACACACACACACACACACAGAGACACACACATGTGCAACTGCTCTTTGTTCAGCAGCCAGGTGTAAGTGACCTGAATCTGCAAGAACTCAATCAGATTTCCAGACTCACACAGAACAGAGTGTATTACAGTAGTGTGTGTTTTTGTAAGGCAGAGAGAATGTCTGTGTGTGTGCGTGTGCGTGTGTGTGTGTGTGTGTGTGTGTGTGTGTGTGTGTGTGTGTGTGTGTGTGTGTGTGTGTGTGTGTGTGTGTGTGTGTGTGTGTGTGTGTGTGTGTGTGTCTGGGGACGTGTCGAAAGCCGTTTGTCTAGAGGTACGATTACAGAGAAATGCAAACCAAGCTGCGGCTTTGGTCTCGTGTCATGTGTTCCCCCTCGACCGCACAGACAGCACTTTGATAGCCACAATTATCAGACATCTGCGGAAAGCTCTGCCTGCATATCAGATGAGCTCAGCTGGGATCGAGTATGTCCAGAGAGACCGGAAATGACTGGCTCTCCGCCTGCCTCTGACTTTCTGTCTTTCTCTTCCCACCGGTCCACCGGTCTGCCTGCCTGCCTGCCTGCCTGCCTGCCTGCCTGCCTGCCTGCCTGCCTGCCTGCCTGCCTGCCTGCCTGCCTGCCTGCCTGCCTGCCTGCCTACCCGCCCGCCCGCCCGCCCGCCCGCCCGCCCGCCTGCCTGCCTGCGCGCCTACCTGCCTGTCTGCCTGCCTGCCTGCCTGCCTGTCTGCCTGACTGTCTGCCTGCCTTCCTGCTTTTTTTTGTTGTCCGTCATTCTCTCCACCTGCCTCGCCGTCCATCTGTCGCTCTGTCCGTTCCTCCTGACTGTCTGTGTGTCAGTGCGGTTCCTAGGCAGCTGCTCTTTGTGGCCTCTGGTTGGAGGGCAGTGAAGTCCCGCGTGATGTTGTGAGTCATCTGTTGCTCTCCAATGTGTCCCTTTGGGGAACACAGCCTCGGGGCAAAAGCCTGTGCTCGCTGTCGACTCGTCATTCTCCATGTCCCCTCTGTCCACTCGTCATTCTCCATGTCCCCTCGGTCGACTCGTAATTCTCTTGCTCTCCTCTCTCCTCCCATGCTGCTGTTCTTCACACAGCCAATTCCGTGCGCCTGTAGGCGTGTCTCTCCTCACCTGACCTTTCTGTATCCCTCCTCAGACTCGGTCTATCTTTCGTTCTCTCTTTCTCCCTTTCTCCGTCCTTCGTTGTTCACCGTTTCTGTCATGACCTCTGTTTGCCTCTCTTGCTCTCCTCATCTCTTTTATTCTCTCTGTCCATCTCCTTCTACCGCCCTCCTCCCTCTCTTGCTGTCTCCCAGCGATGAGTTCAGCGGTATGACTGATCCTTCCTTTACTGCACTGTAAATCTCCCCTTTTTCCACAGTGACATTGGTGCCTGTAGGATCACCTAAAGCAACATACTATGTATGTGTGCGTGTGTGTGTGTGTGTGTGTGTGTGTGTGTGTGTGTGTGCGTGTGTGTTGAAGGATGATCCTTCTTTTCACTACCGTATACATAAATCTAAGGGAACTTGAGAGAACTAAATCATTGCAGTGTCATGACATATTTCTCTTCATGGCAGCTATGCCATAGTTTGTCAAATTACTTTGTTTTTGAAGTACTTGATAGTTATGGAAAGTATTGCAAACTTTCAATTGTTTCCCTACTATTTTGTATTGCATTCATATGAATGGCTAAGAGAAGCAGAGCAAAGGGAAATTAATTAATAAAAAGAAGGATATTAAGTTCCATGTTTGTTTTGCATCTGCACACACACACACACACACACACACACACACACACACACACACACACACACACACACACAGAAACAAAGTCACCTCCCTGCTGCCAGTTCAGAGAGAGGTAAAGGAAGTGAGGAGAGGTTTGAAGGTGAGTGAGTCATGAGGGCTGTTTCTGTTAAGGGAATATGCTTCGTTGTCTTCTCTCCTCCTGGGTCAAAACAATATACAGCATGCAATGAGTTGACGTGTGTGTGTGTGTGTGCGTGTGTGCGTGTGTGCGTGCGTGCGTGCGTGCGTGCGTGCGTGCGTGCGTGTGTGCGTGTCTTCATTTCTGCCTGATTTACTTCCCTAAACTGCTGTAACAGGAGAAAAAAACACGTCTTCATCAGCTTTATCTGCCAAGAAACCCCCAAGAGTAAATTGCACACATGCAACAAACATTACTCTTTACGCTAAGGAAACAACACACTACGGATTTTCAAAGACAGCATTAAACATCTGATTAGAAAGACTGTCTCAGGAGAAAGAAAGGGGACATCTAAGGCAAGCCATATCTAAAATATGGTATCAGAAGGTCTGGTCAATGATGGAAATAATTACAGAAGGAAGACACTATTTGTGGAATTTTTCAAAGGACTCTTTATTTCTCATCCATCTTTTACTTCTCTCTATTTTTCTCTTTCTGAATTTCCATTTCTTTACTTATATTTTCACGCTCACTTTATCTATCTCCCCCCCCCCCCCCCTCTCTCTCATTCCTCTTTCCTCTGTTTCTTTTTACCCTGTTCCCTTGCCATTTTCTAATTTTTCTCTGTTTTTCTTTACCCCCTCTCTCTATCTCTCCTTCCATCTATTTCTCCATTTCTAGACTTGTTGAATGACTGGTCTTTAACTCTTGACATGAATTTTCCATTCACTCCCATATTAAACGGGTTCTTGAGATTCCATGGGACTACTGCCGGAAATGTAATGGACGTCTCACTTCATCAGTGGAAGAATAACCTTCAAACTAGATTGCATTTAATGGAAAGGGACCTATAGTCTAGAAATTGCATATTTTTTTCTAGAGAGAAACCTAAGACTGACATTTTTTTTTATTTTTTGTTCATTTCCTCTCGGTGTTCGTCTGTCTTTGAGTTCTGCTTTTCTTGTCCTGTGTAGCCTAGTAACCTCTGACCCCTACAGGCGGCCTTGCGAACCATGTCAGCTGCTCAGTGTACCTGAGTGTAAGACGGAATACCATGTACGGAAACACTGCTGGCTAAAAGAGCTCAGATTTATAGAGTCACTGGACGGAAGACTTTAGGGTTGGCTCCAGAGTGGTGGGTGTGAGTTGGCGTGTGAGAGAACGAGAGAGAGAGAAAGAGAGGGGGGAGGGAGAGAGAGAGTGAGAGAGAGAGAGAGAGAGAGAGAGAGAGAGAGAGAGAGAGAGAGAGAGAGAGAGAGAGAGAGAGACCTCTATCACCCCTACCCTGATAATCCAGTTGTTAACGGACCGTAAATCTGAGCGTGCATGGTCGTGGCGTCGATAGCCGTCTTCCACGTTGTCTCGCATTCCTGCCATACCAGACAGCTGAAGGGGCAAGGGAGCTTGGCAGTCGGCTGGGCAACAAGGGAAAAGGAGAATCAGGAGAGATAGGGGGGGCAGATAGAGGAGGGAGACAGGGAAAGATGGAGGGGAAAATAGGAGAGCAGGTTGGCAGACAGTAAGTCTGAGACTGTGACAGTTTTGTTCAGAATAGATCAATTACAGTGTTAGATTGAGATCAGATTAGTTTAGTGCAGCTTTAGTTCAGTTGGGTTCAGCTCAGTTCAGTTTAGTTCTGTTTTAGTTTCATTGGGTTGCTTTTGTCGGAGAAAGTATCCAAACCCCTGTGCAGTGTTTGGAACAGTAAAGGCGACATCATCCAAGAACTGAAATTAATTTCTACCTTGTCAAAGTTTGTCTCCTCTCAGAAAATCTTCAAAATTGTTGCCGGACAACATTAAGATATGGATAATGTAACCGTGCCAAACTGACTGAAAGCAACGGAAAATAATACTCTCATGTGACCCAAACCAGAGGTTTGGTTGTCCTCAAATATACGCAGACACCCAACAGACACACACAAGCGTCTTACGATCCCAGTTAGATTTACAACGGCCTGCAAGATGACAGAGTGACATACGGCAGTGCATAGTTGTGTGAGGCGAAGATGAATGCCTGTGAAGCCGTAAAGCATTCAGCAGACATTGTCCGTCTCCCCGGCCCCCGCGGCCCCCGCGGGCCCCGTGGTCCCCTCCTTCTCCCTGGGGAGGGAGGGCATGCTCATTGGCATGATACGGCCATTGGAAACACTGACACCGACTCACAGATAGGATTTCTGATTTTACAGCAGGAAGAGCTGTAGGCATCGTGGGCACCATGGGGGGGGCAGAGACCACACGGAGCAGCAGACAGGATATCCAGATCAAACTAGCCAACAATGAACGGGGTAAATGGAGTGGAATACTGCATTCTGGGTGCCACGGGGTACGTACAACGACAGGTGTGACTGAAGCCTTCAGCATGCACGGTACTCTTTAGCAGCCTGGTATTCTTTGGTTGTTAGACTGAAGACTACTATCCACTTATTTTTCACTGAGCTTTGTAATGTTGTCCATCTGTTTTGAATGTTGGATTTTGGGAGTGTACTGTAGTTCTGTTGGGTTCCGTGATAGCCTGCAAACTCATTTTCCATGTCAGGTATATTACCAAACAAAAATAGACATTGGTTCTTAGTATAATGTTCACACACTGCCATGGCCTTCCTTTTGCTGGGTTTGGAGAACAAAGTCAAGACCAGTACAAACTTAAAAATGAAACCCATTGAGGTATTGTTAGCATGGCAACTAACTCCTCTTTCCTAACTTCTGAATGTTGGTCTATCAGCTTAGCATGGGCAGTCTATTGACCTTGGTTTGGCCCTGTCAACCTCCTCTGGTGTGTCGGACATGTTCCCCCGTGGCCTTCCATCCATTGAACCGTCTTCTGCGGCCTACGAGCTTAGCTGTGACGGAGGTCTGCTAATTGATTTAAAATCCCCCTGAGGTACAGCCTTCACTTTTATGGCCCTGCCTTATAAAAACCATGTCCTCTTCCCCGAGGAATGGAAATCTCCTCTTAAATCAGCGCTGTAAAAGTTTACCTCTCTTTTCCGTTTTCCCTCCTTCCTCCTTGCTTTATTCCTCTCTTCTCTGAGCTTTCTCCTCACTGTCTGGTTTTGGTTTCTCTCTGCACATTGTTTCGTTCTTGCTCTCCTCCTGAGGCCCCCCCCCCCCACCCACCCACACACACACACACACACACACACCACCCCTGCTTTTCATCGTCCCACGTATTTCCGTGCCAGGATCCGCAAAATCTGGACATGTTTGAATCGCTCACAGCCGAGTGGAGGTGAGAAATGTTCATCTTGGAAGCGTTTTGCAGCAACAGTTTCGGTACTTACTCAGAAAACCGCAAGAAAGAAACATGACTGAGGAGGAGACAAGAAGACAACTTAAAGAGAAAGAGAGAAAAGGAATTTACACGTTTTGTAAACCTCTTGCATTAAATCTCATATGATTTTTCTCCATAAAAAGGATTCAGCCCTTTTTATCCAATATTTTCTGACTGGATTAGATAGTATACTTATCTGTAATCTATATATATAACTTTATGTGGCCCACCATGACATATGCTAAGGAAACATCCACTCACAACTGTCCTTCCTTGAATCTCTAGTGACCTCCCCACCTACCTCACTACTTTCACATAGAGCTCAAAGAAGCAGGAAAAATACCAGAGAAAACGTATAGAAACCTGTATATACGGTGTGTGTGCACTCCGTATTTACCTGTGCAGGTAAGAACGGGTGTGTGTGCGCTGGTGTGCGCGCTGCACCCAGTGCCCTCCATGGTCATATCTAGTGCTGATAGAGATGGCCTGAGAGACAGTGAGAAAGACAGTCGAACAAACAGATACCATCAGACTACTAGGCTAAAAGCAGCTTATTAAGTCCTGTCTCTTGTCCATTAGTGGTGGTTCAACAACCACACCACTCGGCTTTTAACCTGAGTATCCACCTCAGGCTGTGTGGGTGTGTGTGGGCCCCTCTCTCTCTCTCTCTCCCCTCGGCATTTTTTCACTCTTTTTCACTCAGACAATCTCCTCAGACAACAGAGGTTCAAACTGGTCCTTCTTCCTGCATGCCCCCGGCTGCAATCCGGCCCTCAGGAAAAACGAAAGATGAGATCATCATCTCCAAGGACAGAAATCCCTGTAAACTCCACGGTTACCTCCTGTTTTTGCCTTGTCAACATGTTAAGCCACCATCCCTGACCCCTGACTTTTCAAATGTGAGTGCAGCTCAAATTCTTCACACAAGCTGTTAGTCAAGCAGTTACGGGTTGACTCCTAGATATGACAGTATGTTCCAAGGTCAACCTTTAACCTTTCTTTTTGAGCAAGTGATAATGTGACTAAAAGCAACAACGTAGTTGGAAACATCCACACCTCCACCAGAAATACCCTGTGGTTGACATGTAGAGCTGCTTTGTATTGAGTTACTTTTGAAACAATCAGATGCATTTTATGATGATGAAACAATTTCCTAATACATTGCTCCACAGTATAAATTGTGATCCCAGATTTGACCTTTAATTGACCTTTAAATGACTAAAGTTGCCTAGCAAGTCTGTATTTTGGCTGCCATTAGTTTGTTGAGTGCTGGGGACTGGCCCGTATCCACTAATCATACAGATAATGACAGTGTTTTCAGGTTTTCTGTTTTGGGAGACAGAGAGAGATAGGGGACAGGGTGGAGGAAACAGTATCATAGGGGAGGGGGGAGAAAGAAAGCAAGAAGATGGGAAACGTTTGGACATGCTACCAAGAGTTAGCGCTAATGGTAGCGTCAAAATTTGGTGTTGTCTTCTCCCTGTCTCTCAGATGTGGGCAAACTTGACAAAGGCACAAACATGCACATACAAACATACAATCATGAAGTCACGCACACGCACGAGAACTCACTATCACATATGCGAACACACACACAAGGACACACATTCCTGAGCATCAAGCATGACTAGCTGTATACACAGTATTGGATTACCTGTGTGATAAGGTTATATAGGTCAGAACAGTGTGCCACTTGTTTTTGTCTTAGCCCTCTTTGTCTTGCTCTTCTCATGAGGCTTTTTGGGGTAACGTTACCTCAGGTCACCACAGCTTATACCACAACACCTCCTGGTCAATGCTACCCTCTGTGTGTGTGTGTGTGTGTGTATGTGTGTGTGTGTGTGTGTGTGTGTGTGTGTGTGTGTGTGTGTGTGTGTGTGTGTGTGTGTGTGTGTGGAGCTCACCTCCATTGTGTGTGTCTGATGTGTGTATGTGTGAGAGAGAGAGAGAGAGAGAGAGAGAAAGAGAGAGAGAGAGAGAGAGAGAGAGAGAGAGAGAGAGAGAGAGAGAGAGAGAGAGAGAGAGAGAAAGAGAGAGGTGTGTTTGAGAGGGAGGTGTGTGTGAGAGAGAGAGGTGTGTGTTGAATCTTTATGTCGTCAGCTGCTCTTTGCCTGCTGTTTTAAGGGAGAAGATGACTAAGCCCTCACTTCTGGCTTAGCAGACCACATCCTCACCTCCCGAAAGGCCAATCTAATAAGACAAAGACGTGGGCCATAAGGATTGTAGCCATGCTATACCTCCCACAACTCAATACATTATACCATAAAGATTATAGCCATGCTATACCTCCCACAGCTCTTTGAGATGCATTCAATCAGTATAGTTATGTGCTTCCTGGAGTCAAGCTAACAATAACAAAATGTGTGTTTCTTAGAAATTCTGAAAAATAAACATACCAACACTAACTTTCCAAATTCAGAGTTATAGCTATACTTGAGAGAGATCAGTGTATTATCAATCAGATTACCCATGTGCTGCTTGAGGGAAAACTTTCGTAACATCATTTTGCTGTCAACATTGCCTATTGATAAGAAATTACACACTACACCACAAATGGCCCATCACTGATCTGAATTGAATTGACACATATGTTTTACGAAGGCAGACTTATAAAACAGGGTGATTTAAGCGCAGTTAGATAGGTACACATATTTTGTAATAGCTCTTATTTGAAAAAGAAAAAAAGAAAGCCAAAGTACACAACGGAGAGCGTTTCCTGTCGAGGCATATTTGTCAGAAACGTGGCCTGAGCACTGAGGCCAGATATGACTCTCAACTTGATTGTGGATCCAGTTGTGCGTGAATCACACACAAACACCCAGATTCAGTCTCAAACAGAGACACACTCATACACAGATGTCCCTAGAAAATCCACCACAGACAGACAGTCCCTCTGGCGATCAACCACACTCCTGTCACAAGGGCCTAGCATCGTTTGCTCATGGGCTGTCACTTGGAGTTAACCTTGTTGTTTTGAACATGAACACATCTCTCCTTCTCTTTTCTGACTTCCCTCTCTTTGATTTTACAGACAGTGTGTGTCGTGTGCTTTCCTTCCGTCATGTTCCGTCTTTATTGTTGGGCAAGCTAAGTATGTCCTTACATGTCACCCAGTTTCCACCATGGCTGTCGTTGCTCAAATCACCGAGTAAGAGTTCAACTTCAGCCTCACGTTACGTCGTCGTCGTCGTCGTCGTCGCCCCCCCCCCCCCACCCCCACCCCGCACACACCCCCACACACACACACACACACACACCCCCGTCCACCCCCCAGGACCAATAACGCCTCCAGGCCCTCAAACCCCACCCTGGGCTTAAGCAAAGTCTGCGTGGCCATATAGATTGAGTTTGAGTAACGAGGGAAAGTCAGCGTAATGACTTTGTACAGCCATAGAAATAAACGGTTCCCATACCGCCCGACGACCACATCATACGCCGTACATTATTGGCTTTTTTGTTGGAACCATATGATTTATTCTTCAGCTCAATGGTATGACCAACCACTGCATCCGTTGTTCAAGCTGCTTCTCGGGCCAAGAGAGGGCAAATGAAGACAATGCGGCATGAAATAAAGGGATTGAGTGTGGGGAGGAAAGCGAGTAAGGGAAGGAATGGACGGAGGGAGATTTTTAGAGTGAAACAAAGTCACGGTGAGAGAATGGGATGGAGTGACAGAGAAAAGAACAGAAGACTGAGAAACGGGAGAGAAAGAGGGAGCAAGAGTAGTGTCAGCTAGCTGCAAACTCAAGCAGACATAATGGAAACCAGGTCTTGTAGAGATTAAAACTGATCTGCCCAACATCATAAAGCAACAGGGTGAATGGCGTCACCAGCTACAAACCCTATTGGAGTTCTTCATACCCATACACTTCCCTTCAGAACTGTAAGGTATTAGTACCATTAGGTATTGTTCTTTTTAATAGTTTGAACACAGCCAGTATACATTTGTACTGTGTATGTGCGTAGTAATGAGTATGAGTGTATAATCAAAACTATAAAGGGCATGAGCATATTCTTTGTGACGACATACAGGTGAGAAATGGGAGGATTTACTTCATTGTGAAACAATGTGACAACGGAAGATTCAAAACAAAAAAGGACCATAAACATGTTTTACCTGTTAAACAACAAAAAAAAGTGATGTGAGGATTCAGACATAGGCTTTTGTTCCCAAACAGAGAATAACTAATTGGTTTCATTGGACTGATAGTGGCAACACATATCTTTTAGGATATCACTGTTTTAGTTTTTCTTGGTTGGTGAAAATGGACCACAGTCTTTTGAAGATACACGACAGGATCACAAAAGGTCTCAGAAGTCAAGATCATGAGTCACAAATAAAAAAGTAACTATTTTAATTACTCTACCTTAATGTCTGATCATTCCACGATTATCAACAAGATATCTACGTATTTATGTATGCAAGGCTTGGAGGCATTTCTGTTTGTTGTTATATTAGAAAGAGCCAACAGCGAAACAAGGAACAGAATCTTGTCATACGGCTGATTAAACTGACTTAAACCAGAATGTATTGGCCTGACATTACCAGACCTTCAAGAGCAGTAATTTGAGTCAGCTGCTGTTAACTTGCAGCAATGTGGATAGCATCACCAGCCATAAATCTGAAAAGAAGTTTTGTTTAATTGTCCTCTCTCTGTGAAGACTCCTGGAATGAATGTAAGCAGATTGGCTGTGACTTACAGATAGAGTTTTAAATCAAGAGAACGCACACTTCAGAGCTGTCTAAATGCAGTTTTTCCTCTCTAAAATGTTTTAACTTTCTGACTTGGGATGTATTCAACCTTTTATCTTGTGGATTTATGCAGGTCAATGTAACGTCTCTGTTTCACTAGTCCAACCAGAACAAGCCTGCCAGAACATTTTGACAGTTTACATGAAGGCACAGCAAACCAAGCCACCCTTCTAGTTTAGGTGAACATTTTAAATGGTTGCTAAAGCCCTGAAAAAAAACCCAGTAATAAACAGGGTTATAATGAGGTCAAAAGCTTTATTGACATTCTTTAAAATACACCAGCAGGAAACAACAATATTGTAAAGTGGTTAAGTGCCGAATCTGATATGAGGCAGAGGGTGACGTTGACCTCACTTTATCCCCATTCTCAACCCCTCAGTCATAAATCCAGTTCCCTAATTTAGCTACAACCCCTTTGGTTCAACAAGGAACAGCTCATTGCTCTTTTCTTTGCTGTTTGTTTCACGTACAATATAACATGATGGAGCTTTAACTGGTTCTCTTTCAAGTAAGCGTTTTGCATACCCTATTTTTGGGGAGATAAGCATTAGGCTAACTTTTCCCTCCCTTCAACCCCTGTAAGCCCTTGACATAACCTCAGACACTTAAGCTACTCCTCTCCCCCAATGCAGACAACCTCTGGGAAGTGGTTTAGTGCCCTCTCAAGGGCCCCAGGGCCCACTGTGTTGGTTGGCTTCCTTTGTCTAAAAGAACATCACAGAACGATCACAAGGGACTGGTGATGGTGGAGATATGTCCTTTCTACGAATTACCACTGTCACACCCTAAGGAAAGTTTTCCGGAATTAAGGAGGCATCACATGCAGCTGGGTTTAAAGGTCACAGCCCCCATGTGGCCGTCCTGATTGGGATAGTCCCACTGATGAAGAGAAAATAAGAAGAGCGACTTCAGAACTAGCCAGATGATGATGACATGCACTTTAATGAAAGGGTCTGTCTTTGAGAGGGTCGGGCTGTGAGTTATTTAGTTTCGGGGCAAACAGAAACCATTGTTTAAAGTTTTTAAGGAGCACTTTTCTTTTTGGTGCTTAGGAAATGCTGAGGTTTTGACTCATACCAGCAAACAAGGATGGGAGACCATGATGGGAGGGGGGGCATAGAATGTAGCAATGGGGGTATGGGACCACAGTCTCTCCTCTTTCCCATTTTCCCTCCTTCCTTCTTGCATTCCTTCCGTATTTTCTCCCACCTTTGTTCCCTTCTTTCCGCCCATTTTCCTTTTTTCCCTCCCCTCCTCTTTTCCCCTGTCCCCCTCGTTCCCCCTCTCTGTCCCTCCCTTCCTCTCTGCTGCTGTGTCTCTTCAGGAGAGCTTAGCCTTGGAATTTACAGTCCAGCAGTCTGCTAATAAAACACATGTGGACTTGTAGAGGAATGGGTGGGCTGATAAAGAACAAGAAGAGAAAGAGGGAGAGAGGGAGAGAGTGAGAGAGGTACAGGGGAGATGTGGAGAAAAGCAAGAAGAGAGAGCGGGAGAGAGTGAGAGAGGTACAGGGGAGATGTGGAGAAAAGCAAGGAGAGAGAGAGGGAGAGAAGGAGAGAGGTACAGGGGAGATGTGGAGAAAAGCAAGGAGAGAGAGAGGAAGAGAGGGAGAGAGCTACAGGGGAGATGTGGAGAAAAGCAAGGAGAGAGAGAGGGAGAGAGGGAGAGAGGTACAGGGGAGATGTGGAGAAAAGCAAGGAGAGAGAGAGGGAGAGAGGGAGAGAGGTACAGGGGAGATGTGGAGAAAAGCAAGGAGAGAGAGAGGGAGAGAGTGAGAGAGGTACAGGGGAGATGTGGAGAAAAGCAAGGAGAGAGAGAGGGAGAGAGGGAGAGAGGTACAGGGGAGATGTGGAGAAAAGCAAGGAGAGAGAGAGGGAGAGAGGGAGAGAGGTACAGGGGAGATGTGGAGAAAAGCAAGGAGAGAGAGAGGCAGAGAGGGAGAGGTACAGGGGAGATGTGGAGAAAAGCAAGGAGAGAGAGAGGGAGAGAGGGAGAGAGGTACAGGGGAGATGTGGAGAAAAGCAAGGAGAGAGAGAGGGAGAGAGGGAGAGAGGTACAGGGGAGATGTGGAGAAAAGCAAGGAGAGAGAGAGGGAGAGAGGGAGAGAGGTACAGGGGAGATGTGGAGAAAAGCAAGGAGAGAGAGAGGGAGAGAGGGAGAGAGGTACAGGGGAGATGTGGAGAAAAGCAAGGAGAGAGAGAGGGAGAGTAAAAACGGGGAGGAGGGGAAATCGAGAGAGGAGATGATGAAAGAAGGGATGGAAGCATTTTCCACATTATGTGGTACAACATTTTGTTTCTCTATCATCCTCTTTCTCTCAATTTCCCTTTCTACCCTTATCTCTCTGGTCCAACATCCAGGAATCATCATTCACAAGAACCTACACGAAAGTGTGCAGAAAAAAAACTAAGTTCAATAACTTCAACTGATCTCCAGAGGGAACTTGTGTGTGCGTGTGTGTGTGTGTGTGTGTGTGTGTGTGTGTGTGTGTGTGTGTGTGTGTGTGTGTGTGCAAATGGTGCCCTCCTAACCGCATTTCTAGCACTTCAGTGGTGTGCAGAGATCAGGACAACACAAGGTGGAGATGGAGAGAGAGATAGAGGGGGATCAGAGCAACGTATGGAGAGGAGAGCGAGACAGGACTACTTATCTAATCTTCCCGTTGACACATGTAGACTGCATGATAACATATCACTGACACTTTAGCACAAAGCACTTAGAGAGGGTAGATATTTATTGCAAGAGTGACGTTTATCATTTAATTATTTTATGTATTTATGCAAGTCTCGACACCCTGGTACTGATAGTATCGTGTCCTACTAACTGAGCAACCAATAAATACAATCTTCAAATGAGGGAATCTGACAATCTCCTTAAAAGGCAGATGAGAAAGGGAAAAAGATTAATCGATTTCGTATGAATCACAGATACTGGGAGGATTTAGGAATAATCTACTACATATGCAAGTCTTTTTTTTTAACCTGATTTATGATGCATTCCATAAAGTACACTAGCATAAGGGGCTGGGGGGAAGGAACAATAGGCCTTTGTCTCCTCTGTTGCTCCAGGGTATACACAATTATAGGGTGTGTGTGCGTGTGTGTGTGTGTGTGTGTGTGGGGGGGGGGGTACACACAACGTACACATCCTACAGGGAACAGATACGACGGGGGCTGGGGGGGGGGGCGTTAGCTGGGCCTCAATGAACCGGGCGTTCTCTGAGTCATGGGTCATGTCTATGGATGGGGATTGTCCTTTTAAGAGGTATTAGTAAAAGTTGGTACCTTGGTAGCGGTAGCAGGGTAGCAGGGTCTGGATATATGTTTTTAATTGGGCGTCATTGTATATAAGCGTAGGGGGTGGGGGTGGGGGGCTACATTTTGATCTATGGGAAGGGTGTGTGTTCTAGGGTCAGGATGAGAGGGGCTGTCACAGGGTTTGTGTCAACGCCCTCTAATCCTTTGCAATAACGAGTCAACCACTACAGCAGCCGAATAAGTACCAGTGACCCAGACAGTCTCACAGTCACACACGCAAACAAAACAAAATAAATATATAGAACACACACCTACAGTGCAATGATATGCATTGGGCTGATCTCAATACCAGATTAACTACGGGCTATTTGATGCAGTCAACATTGGTGCACTGTTAAATAGTTGCTTAAATGTTGCAATGGACTATGGAACAAAATCCTAGATTTGCCAATGCCATTTCCTGCCGTTCTGAAAATACATTTCCCCATATCCGCTGATATTTATCACACACTCCTAAATAGAAACACATGCACACACACACCTTAGTGTGTAGAACGTGTACACGCTAAGATTCACGTGCTGAGTGTAACCACTGTTCAGTCCCACGCTCCATGTGAGCCGTGTCAATATCACATGCTCTCCATTCACTATTGATTGGTACCCATGACGATGGAACCCGATCAGCAATGACCTGAGTCCACGCCCAGGCTATCACCATCCCATAATGCTGGTCTGGTGTGTGATTATGTCATCGTTAAGTAACCAATGTGATAGCCCTGTTATTGTCCGAATGCTCCAGTAAATAGAATGCCCTCTGTATTGTTAGATGTCAAGTCAATGAAGACGTCCCTATATTGTTCTTTTCTGCAGGTTTAACATATTTACCAATATAAATAAAATGCTACTGCTAGACCATGAACTATAAAAATTGTTATTCATCAGTGTTCAAAGTAATTTGAGACGGTGATTAAGCGCAATCATTGTTGAAATCGCTAATGTTGGTGTTACTTTTTTTGTTGCCAGGTTTGGCGCGTCTACTGTGGCCATCGTTAGTCATTGCAATCATAAAAAGCTCCAGGAAAAGTAAAGTGACATCCAGGTTTGCCTGAAAAGATCCACCACTGCACCTCTTGTTCATTCACGTCCTGCATTCAGGGTCACACGGGGCGAAGAAGCTGGAGCCAAAGGAGGAGAGAGCAGCCAAGGTGCCTGGAGAGGGAGAACATGTCCACATTGAATTAGCTGCAAAGGAACTGGTGCCAGGGAACAGCTTAGGAGGTTTGTCTGTTTTGAATAATGGAGATGCGGTTGGGATTCATAAAGTCGGCCATACATAAGTCATACGCTTGAATGTGTATTGTCTCCACGGGGACAGCTGAGGAGACGAGGAAAATAGAAACGGCAGCGTTCTTGTTTATGTCCCAGCCATACTCCAAGGTGGTTTTAGTGTAGTGTTTATCCAACAACTACTTCAGCCAAGAGTTGAACCCATGCTCAAAGTATACTTCCAGATATGTTTATCATTTGTCTTTACCACGGCACGTCCAAAAGATATTTCAATTCAAATCTAAGCTAGAGTTGGCATACAGTTCCTGGGCGATGAAATGGAACCCCCTCTGACATGACATTAAACTGTCCTCTTGGATGGTCTCTATATGGTTAGGTTTAATGTACCACAAGCATAAGTGGGTTTGTGTCTGTGTGGGTTTGTGTGTGAATACGGCGTGTAAATCATGTTGTTCCACACATGTAATGTAGGGAGGCCTATCGCTATTTTGTCTGATAATGTTCCTAGCAGGAAGATAGGCCAGGGCAGTGGTAAGACTGAGGCAGGATCCAACCGACATTAAAATGACACACTGCCACAGGGTATACTCTGTGGCAGCACAGGATTAGTTAACCCTTACACTGTACCTCTGCCACAGGCACAGATCCAAGAGCTCATCAAATATGAGGCACAGACAGAGGCACAGCAGGTATGGCCTACAGCTCAGAGGGTCTGCTGACCACAGAGAGAGGGAAGAGTCATAGAAAGGACATCTTTGGCTGGCTGGCTGGCTGTCTGTCTGGTTTTATGCCCGTCAACCTGTTTGCTACTTATCTGTCTGTCTACCTATCTGTCTATCTGTTTTCTACCTATCTGTCTGTCTACCTTTTTGCTGTCTGTCTGTCTGTCTGTCTGTCTGTCTGTCTGTCTGTCTGTCTGTCTGTCTGTCTGTCTGTCTGTCTGTCTGTCTGTCTGTCTGTCTGTCTGTCTGTCTGTCTGTCTGTCTGTTCGTTCTGCCACTTATATGTTAACCTATTTTCCAGTCAGTCAGCCTGTTTGCTCGTTTGTCGACCTATCTGTTTTTCAGTTGGTCTGGCCGTGTTTCCGTCTTCCTCTTTGATGTCACCTGACAGTGAACGTGTGTTTGAAAGACTCCATGCATTCCCTCTGTCCATCCAGGGGTATGGCATTTCCAGCGGCAACTTTAATGTCAGAGAAACTGCTCACTGCAGGGCTATACATTACTTGGTGAGGTTGTGGTTTATTAAAACACACATACACAAACAATCACAAACACATGTACACACACGCATACACATTTTTATACAGAATCACTGATACAAAGACACACAGCTTTACATTCTCTAAAACAGACACAAAATGATCACTCAAAACCTTCAGGGTGCAGTCTATAGAGACAAACCAATTGCTTAAAACAGTAGTAATTGGCCCCCATTCAGTGCGTATGTTTACGTTTGCGTGTTGTCATTCTGTTGCTAGTATTGTCCTTGTTCCTAATTACATCCAGTGCATTTGTCTACGTGTGTGTGTTGTCATTCTGTTGCTAGTATTGTCCTCGTTCCTAATTACATCCAGTGCATTTGTTTACGTGTGTGTGTTGTCATTCTGTTGCTGGTATTGTCCCGGTTCATAAGTACACCCAGTGCATATGTCTGTGTGTGTGTGTGTTGTCATTCTTGCTATTAGTATTGTCCTCGTTCCTAATTACATCCATCCAGTGCGTATGTTTGTGTGTGTGTGTGTTGTCATCCTTCTTTTAAGTGTTGTCCTGGTTCCTAATTACATCCATGGATTGATAGATTGTTCCGCCATACCACTGCATGGTTAGAATAGTGAATTATTTACTCATTTCTAAATACGGTTCATTTGACATCAACATGTGATGGAACAACAAACTCATTATACACTATTTGGCAGACACCGTTGACCTCTTTAAATTGAAATGCTGTGGATGGATCTTGTTTTTGTCGCTGTTGTTGATTATTGTCTTTCAAATAGGCTGCACCAACACATATACAGCCCTATCTGTTACGAATAACTGATTAAAAATGATTGTCTACAGTAATTGTTTAAAGACACATACCAAATATGCATATACATTGCCTGCATGTTGTCAACATTTGAGTACAGTCATTGTGTCCTTTACTTCGATTAATCCAGGATTCCATGGCTGGTTAAAAATAGGGGAGTGAGAAAAAAACAGACAAGTAGGGCAATATCATCATAACAATTACAGTCTACGAAATCCCATTGTAACTGCCCGTAATAGATGGCTGGCGTTAGCACTGTAAGTCTCTGTAATGAATGTATGGCACAGTAAATTCTCCCTGTCCAACACAGATCCCTTGACAATAGGGACAGATAATCCTGGCTGACCGCTGTGGAATCTGGAGCAACACCGTACACATGGAATTAGAACAGACAGAGTGGACAGAGAGCTGGCCACCAGGTCCCTTTGGGGTGGAGCGGCTAAGATCCCCTTGTGTCCCATAACTTGTGACACCGCTTCTGTTGTTTGCCCCTTTCACACTGAAGTGAGTGCTTCCGTGTAGTTCCTGTTCATGTCTCCCCTTCCTGATGATGACTCGCCAAGTGCGGCTCGGTTTCTTTTCGTGTCGCTTTGGTCTGACTCCGCCGTAGGAAAAGTAGGCTCTGTTCCTCCTTATGTACATGAAACTGTTAGCAGCACTGGCACATATTTGATAAGCACCGCCGTAGCACAAAACACCACCAGCTGGCCATCCGCACATGCACACACACATACATGTACCCCTGCATGGCCAATCAAGCAAACGGGGTTAATCAAGCCGCGGCGGTTCTATTCCGATGATCACACTGTTTATACAACCGTTCCACTGTAATGATTGGGACCTGTAAACTGGAAACCCCCCTACCCCCATCTCCTAGAGGGAGCCTCCCTCCATAATGAATGC
>CM030172.1:18517175-18532175 GCA_017639675.1 Aplochiton taeniatus | reverse complement strand
GCATCTCACAAACACACACAAGCTACACAACGAAAACATGTCTGCACACTACACACACACACACTGCACACACAGACACACACAAAGAGAAAAGGGCAAAAATCTTCTGTTTTGGGATTATACAACACCAGCTGGTTTTTCATTCAAATCCTGTAATGACTTCTCAGAACGTTAGGATCTAAGGAAACACACTCAGTCAGAACAGAGTATATAAAGGAAAGATTTGGAGAACTTCATGTGGCCTTGTTCTCCTGGCACTATGTGACTTTACGTACTTGGAGGGATGATGGTGAGAAATGCTTTGCCTCTCTCCCTTTCTCTCTCTCTGCCACCTCAGCCTTTAGCCATGAAGGAAATGGTCGGCAAAAAGCTCTGTCGTTGAATTGGTTTAGGGAGACTCACACAAACAAACACAGACATGCTCAGAAGCACTTTAGAGGGTAGGCGTAGCCCTGTAGTTTGATTTCACAAAGGTTCTACATTTTCATGAAAACAGATTTTCTGGGGAAAACGTTGCTTTTTTATTTGGAAAACGTGTGTGTGTGTGTGTGTTTGCGTGCATGTGTGTGTTTGTGTGTGTGTGTATGTGTGTCTTTGTGTGTTTCTGTAGCTATAGTTCAGCTCTCTCAGTGGGGTCAGATTGGAGGGAGGACATGTGTGACACCACAAAGCTCCTGGGCCACACTTCAAAAATGTCTCACACACACACACACACACACACACACACACACACACACACACACACACACACACACACACACACACACACACACACACATACACAGGTAGAAAGAGAGGCACATCCCAAAGAAATATCAGTCAAGGACAAGTCTGGGAAGAGAAGAGGCAAATAGGGAGTTCAAGGCTCATTATCTTTTTTTCCTGTCTTTCTTTTTTTCTCTTTTCTCTTTCTGTTTCTTCCTCCTGTCTCCCTGGGAGGGCTCAGGGAACAGCTTGTTCTGACAGTGTCCCGAAAGTAAATTTCCTCCTCTCATTAAAAGCCGGTCAAACAAATCCTTTCCTCCCTACAGTGTCTGTTTCCTACAGTGTGTCAACACTTCTAGATAGCTTTAATGAACTGGAGTATGCTGCTGAAGTCTTTCAAGTACCCAAGGACACTTTACAAAAAGGAATCGTCATGGCTACAACAATTAATAAGAAGTAATCACATTTACTTTGTTTGTTCATTCATTTTAAAAATGGAAAATAGTTCAAATCAGTTAAGTCAGTACAAACATATGCTTGACAAGACAGGTACATGTGTGCTCTTTAAAAGTCTCCAAAAGTTAGTAAAACCTAATAATTTTGCTTTCGCTTTGATGGTTTTAATGGAGGGGAGGTAGGTTAATGATCTTGAAATGAGCAGGACATTGTTACAATAAACAATGAAACAGTAAATAGCACCCAGAACACAAGAATAACTTTTCTTTGGTGATACCAACAACAATCCATCATGACCCGTCTCCGACATGACGAAGGTGATTGGTTGAGGCAGAGGATGTTTAGTTGTCACACCAGGAGGACAGGAAATGGTTGGTACTTTTTGATGACCACCTCTAGTGCCCTTCCTTCCAAACACACACACACACACACACACACACACACACACACACAGACAAACACCTTCATTCATTCACCTCACTTTGACCACCCAAGTTTAAACAAGTGACGTATGCGGTCTCTAAAAGATTCTCCTAAATGGTCTCTCTCTCTCATTTCCCCTTTCTATTTTTACAAAATATTGCCTGAAATATTCCTTCATATGACTTCATTTCCAAGCCCAGCAAGGTGAAAGAATCAGTCTATTGGACACGCCGCTCACACTGAAACCCAAGGAGAACCACCATGTTCCTCACACAGACACACGCACAAACACATACCACGCAGATCCTATCTCGCTCTCTTTCTCACACACAGGCAAAAACACACGCACACACACAAACGCACACACACACCACCAAAACTTGATTTGAACTATGATACATACATGTATGATGTCATACATTTCTATGACTTAACAGGGCTTTATCAGCGAATTATTTCCCTCCACAGAAATTATTATCCATCCAGCCATGACGCAATTATCCAACTCGTCACAAAAGAAGAAGAGAAAGAGACCTAAAGAGAGCAGAATTGTGGAAGACAGAGCTGAGGACCATCCGACAAAGCCGAGGAGAAAGGGAACGAGAGATTCCATGAGAGATGAACAGAGGCAGCCAGAGGACACCCTAGAAAGACGATAGAGAGTATGGAGAGAAGAAATGAAAATAAAAGCACACACCCACACTAACACACACACACAGGGTGAGGTAATCAAAGACAGCCTGGAGTGCATTTCCCACGGGGGCAGGAGAGACAAAGCACTGCTTTCCTGTTGCCCTGATAATGAAGATGTTATTTCAGTTGAGAATACACTTTGATTCGATGCTCTCACATGCACATACAAACACGTTGGTGTGAGTCTCGCTAAGAGTAAGTGCGTATTTGCGTCTGGGTTTGTCCTTGGCAAACGGATGAAAATAATGAATATGCCATTAATACATAATGCTTATGAGTGAATGACCTACAACCCATGGAGGTGATTTGGCTTTTTTTTTGACAACTCTTAAAAGTTAACAACCTCCACATTGCTGGCATGTTTCCCATAGCTGTGGTTGCCCTTACACTTTTCCAACCCCCTGTAAAGTGTGCGTGTATGTGTTTGTGTGTTTGTGTGCGTACCCCCCAGACACACACCTCCCCATAAAAGCTTAGGCATTCCCAACTTCCATTTGGTGGGTTTTACTGTTGCAGGAAGTTGACCATATACGGCAAGAGGTCAGGTTGGGTTTAACGATTACGTGTTGCCGTAGGCTGAGTCGCTGAGGCGTTTTAGGGTTGTGATGGCAGGCCGCCTATCCCTTGTCTCCGTGGCATCTGTGGTATTTACAGCGCTTGGTGTTTACACAGCCCCTGGACATGACGCTCGCACAGGTAAAGTTTAGCATTGACCGGTAGATTCAGCCATGCAAGCGGAGAAAGGGAGGGCCGCAAGGGAAAGAAGCACTGAGAGAGAGGTCAACAGGTGAGCTGTCCACCGCCCCTCCCCCCCCCCCCCCCCCCCCCCCCCCCCCCCCCCCCTCTCTCGCCCCCCCCCCCCTCCCCTCCCTGGGCAGCCTGCGAGCAGGGCTGGCCTACGGCATCGACTGGACTGAAGCACAGTTGAGTATTAACCGTTGGTGTGATGTCATCTTGACCTAAAAAGGGAGGAAGGAAGGAAAGGGGGGGGGGGGGGGGGGGGGGAGTGGAAAAGAAAAGATACCGGGATTCTTTTGGGTCAGGGGTAGCGAGACAGTTAACTGGGAACTATTGTGGCGTTCACACACCTCCAGCCCCGTCAGGAGAATGCCTTGAGGAGTTTCTCAACTCCTCAGCCGCACAGAACGCCACTCCCTCAGCGGGTTGACTGGATGCCAAGACCAAGACGTGACAGATGCTTTGAACACACCGCCCAGCAGGGCAAGCCTGAGAGGAGGATGACAGAGGAGAGAACGTATAAAAACTGCACATAAACTTTGCATGAAAATGTCAAATAACACTCGAGGCTTTAAACAATCAGGGACGGACCGGATTGGCCTGCCAGAACGATGAGCTGCCAATACCGCCGTTGTAACTTCCATTTCATTGAAGATCCATTTATGACTTTTCCAGTTGGGCCGTTGTCCTTTTTTTTCTTTATCGCCTAATTTTTGCTTACGTTAAACCTAGATTCTTAGCCGTACAAATCCAAAATCGCATCGCTTTTGGTGCGTGAGAGGGTGCTCGTTTCTCAGCCTGCAAACAACCCAGGACTCACCGTGTCAAACATTCCTTCACACACACACACACACACACACACACACACACACACACACACACACACACACACACACACACACACACACACACACACACACAGCCTCCGTGAGGACTCATTAGATAAAGAGTGTTGTTTTCCATTTCCAGATTGGAACTGCAGCACTCAGGGCTTGTTACTACATAACTACGCTTGGGCTTGATTGTGTTTTCACAGTGCTGTGACAGTCTGCACATTCCCAGTGAGCTGCGGTTTACATTGGCTTCATGCTCCACGCTGTGTTCTGTGGCAGGACATGGTTGGTGTGCTGTGTCCTCTGCTCAGGTCGTGGCCTGAAGCTCAAAGTGAGACGGCTGTGATGAGCCACGTTATTGCAACACACGTTTCGAGGAAAAGCGGTCCCTCGTTTGAACTTGACTCCGGCCAGATGCTATGTTGTCGCATTCCTACAAAGGAGCAGAATAGACGAACGCCAATGGAGATCTGGACTGGGACACCTAAAGATGACCATTTGTCGGCTTCGTTTTACAGGGGAAAAGGACACCACAGCTGACAAGTACAGGCATGCCCAGTACACTCATTCTGATTGGTCACGTCCCTGTCCTCATCTGTCTTCTGTCGTATTGTCAGGTGTGCCAGAAACCTAATAGACTGCCTAGTCTTCCAGTAGGGTTTAGCAGATGTCATGGTGAGATGGAGTTTGACACAGTCAGGAATCTCTGTGTTGTGTGAAGCTTAGCTAACTAATTCAACTAATGCAGGTGTTTCTGGGTGAGGAACACATGAATGTGAGAACTGGAAACTGTGTTTCCTCATTTCTGGAATTCTTGCCCCCTTCAACGTGTAATTACTGAATGAGGTAAAGCAGCACTCACCCACACATACACATGCTCTCACACGCACACACATACACACACACACACACACACACACACACACACACACACACACACACACACACACACACACACACACACACACACACACACACACACTTCTGCTTCCTCCTCCAATTCGGGTCCCTGTAGGATGTGTGAGAGTGCTGTGGTCAAAAGTTAATCCTGTTAGACAAATTGCTCGATGTAAAAGCTTCTGGACCTAACCAGCACCATTCTGACCTATTAGAGGACCAGTCTGTGTGTGTGTGTGTGTGTGTGTGTGTGTGTGTGTGTGTGTGTGTGTGTGTGTGTGTGTGTGTGTGTGTTTGAATGTATGTGTGTGAGTTGTGTATGTGTGTGTGTGTGTGCGTGTGTGTGTGTGTGTGTGTGTTTGTGTGTGTGTATGTGTGTGCATGAGAGAGAAAGAGAAAGAGAAAGAGAAAGAGAGGGTTGGCTCCAGAGTGCTGGGTGTGAGTTTGCGTGTGAGAGAACGAGAGAGAGAGAAAGAGAGGGTGGAGAGAGAGAGAGAGAGAGAGAGAGAGAGAGAGAGAGAGAGAGAGAGAGAGAGAGAGAGAGAGAGAGAGAGAGAGAGAGAGAGAGAGAGAGAG
The DNA here is from genome assembly GCA_017639675.1 of Aplochiton taeniatus. NCBI lineage: Eukaryota > Metazoa > Chordata > Actinopteri > Galaxiiformes > Galaxiidae > Aplochiton > Aplochiton taeniatus. The sequence continues at coordinate 18,526,854 of CM030172.1, read as the reverse complement.
AGAGAGAGAGAGAGAGAGAGAGAGAGAGAGAGAGAGAGAGACAGAGAGAGAGAGAGAGCAAGAGAGAGAGAGTGAGAGAGAGTATTATGGGGTTTTGTCTTCAACGAACGGAAGTTGTTGGTTAAAGGCTTTGAGTGAAAACTGCAAAGAATAAAATAGAAAAGTAGATAGAAAACAACAGAGAACAACGGAGAGAACAAGGGAGAGAACATCCTGACAAATTTCAAAGACAATAAAGCCCTCCCTTTCAACTGCTAGACATGTCTTCCAGATGCAGATTGAGAAACACATCGGCAAAATGGCATTAAGTTCCACCAGCAGTTGTATTTTGCCTATTATATGGATCTTCCTTGTCGTGAAGGATCTCAATCTTATTTTTGATTGGATCGGACAACATACACTCATTCACACAAAGACAGTTGGTAGTTAGGTGTGTGTGTGTGTGTGTGTGTGTGTGTGTGTGTGTGTGTGTGTGTGTGTGTGTGTGTGTGAATAGACACTATTTGAGTGATAACTCAGTGATAACATGGAGTTCTGTCCCCTCTTGTCTTTACAGCAGATGACATGGAGATTTACCATTCTGACAGGAGACAGAGAGACAATAGACGAGAGAGAGAGAGAGAGAGAGAGGCGGGGGGGGGGGGGGGGGGGCGGTAGAAGGAAGGTGGTTGAAAAGAGTGGAGTCTGCTGTGGTATGAGTCAGTATACGAGAGAGGAGGTTGATAAAGATGAAAGGAGAAAGGAAAAAATAAGAATTATGAGTATGACAAGAGATAGAGTGTGACAGGCAGGAGTGGGGAGATAGATGACATGAGAGATAGAAAGAGAACAAGAGTCGTAGATAACAAGGGAGAGGGAGAGAAAGAGGTGGGAGAGAGAGAGAGAGAGAGAGATGGCAGGAGAGATAGATAGAGAGCAAGAGTGATATATTATGATAGAGAGATGACAGGAGGGAATTTAAACCCTAAGAAAATGTTTGACACGGTGACATATACTAACCGCTGTGTCAACTGTCCATAAGTATATCCTGTTAGCATCCATTAGTCATTGCCACCCAGTAAGGAACCTGTGAGATTCTAATGTCTGACTTCAGTTCATTTTTAATATGGCACGGATGCAAATGTGTTTATTCATTGTTTGCTTTTAAAAAGACCCAATGTTGCAATAGTAAAGTTTGTAACTTGAAGGTACACCTTCTTGTTTGTTAACCATGATTGTTGTGACAGAGAAGGTCCATCTATAGAAACTAAATAGCTGGCTATGGTTTTGCTGTTAAAGTTTTCAATAAACTTTCTGAAAATCGAACTATTTTAAACAAAAACATTTTTCACCCAGACCGTTTAACGCTTCTGTCAAAGGCTGAGAGCAGCCCAGTTTCTCCCAAGGTGATTGACAGGTCCCCCTTTGGCTAAATCTGGAGCCACTTATCATACTTTCACATGGGGGGATGAGGGGGTGCATGTAGGTGGGTTTCTATGTGTTACTGCATGCACGGGACTATGTGCTGGCCTTAGAGTGGGTACTATGTGGGAAGTGATGTTTGTGTCTTAGTCTGAGTGTGTGTGTGTTTGTGTGAGTATGTGTTAGTGTGTGTGTGTGTGTGTGTGTGTGTGTGTGTGTGTGTGTGTGTGTGTGTGTGTGTGTGTGTGTGTGTGTGTGTGTGTGTGTGTGTGTGCGCGTCCGTATGTATCTCGACCAGTGGGTTGTGACTCGGGTCAGGACGAGGTCAGAGCTCTCCTGACACTATGTCAAAGGGGTTAAAATGTCACCCAAACCCAGTAATTCATTAGCAACATTTACGATGTGTGTGTGTTGATTTGTGTTTATTTTGTGAGAGTGTATAAGTGTATATTTGTTCACTTTAATTACTAAATATCTTGTTTCAGGGGAATCAAGATCCCATATCCTATATCTGAGGAGCAATTCTATGGCACAACCAAACTGAGTTGAAATGTACTGGCCAGTGCTGAATTCTTATCAGCAGCTTTAGCTCAAGGAAGAGTGGTTTTATGTGTTTGAATTTATGCTTTTTGTTCTTCATTTATTTGCGGATTGTTTTACGGAGTCGTTTTCCTTATTAATCAGAGAACACAATATAATTGTATGAACAATAATCTTTCACAACTGCGCAGGACCCTTGCAGCGAGAAGTGATCCGAGAACTGTGTTGGGTGAAGCCTGTTCTGATGGTGTGATATTTTCTCTGTTGTGGTAGAGGGCCATTCATAACTAGAGCTAACAGAGCTAACAGTCCCACAGCACTGGGAGCAAAGAGAGGCTCCATTTCAAAGAACGCTGAAAAGAGAGAGGAGGGGAAGGCAGTAAAAGATAGGATCAGTTCCTACAGTGTGTGTGTGTGTGTGTGTGTGTGTGTGTGTGTGTGTGTGTGTGTGTGTGTGTGTGTGTGTGTGTGTGTGTCTGTGCGTGTCTGTGTGTGTCTGTGTGTGTGCATGCATGTGGGTGTATATATATCTGAGCTTTGACATAGTTTTGAAAACTATAAAGTTTAGGTGAGGCCTAAACATGGGATGCATGCATACAGTATGCATATTTAGGCGTATATATGTGTGTGTGTGTGTGTGTGTGTTTTTCATTTTTTCCCCACTTTTGCACAGCCCATAAATGGTAGGTTTGCCTCTAACCTTGAGGGTCTTTTGTACTCTCTCCACTACACTGATCCTTGCTTCCTCCCCATCTGTTTGTGCGGCCCTATAGGCTTACCTTTTATACTCTGATGTCTAAATAGTATCGTTAAAGAAGGAAGTGTGTGTGTGTGTGTGTGTGTGTGTGTGTGTGTGTGTGTGTGTGTGTGTGTGTGTGTGTGTGTGTGTGTGTGTGTGTGTGCGCGATAGTGAGAGAGCAGGAAAGAAAGAAAGAAAGAAAGAAAGAAAGAAAGAAAGAAAGAAAGAAAGAAAGAAAGAAAGAAAGAAAGAAAGAAAGAAAGAAGGGGAGAGAGAGAGAGGGAGAGAGAGAGTGAAAGGGGGCAGTGTGTGACAGAGTTTGAGCCTATTCTGTGAACAGAACAGGTGGAAAGAGAAGGTGATGGCGTTTCCCGATTGAAGTTTGGCTTTTCTGGGGAGTGGGCAGTGTGTTCCTGTTCCTGCGTTTGTGTTTGAGTGTGTGTCAAAAAAGGTCAGTATATGAAAGACTCAAATTTACTTAACATCACATGTTCATCCCATATGTAGAGTAGAGGGAAGCCTTTTGAGACACGTCCAGGGTGTCATAATACACGGACAGGGTCACACAAATCCTTCGACACCTTATCACATTGCGGGAGCAGGTTAGGGTTTCATAGGCTGGAAACCTTAGCTGATGAAAAAAAGCACCAGGAAGTGGCAGACAGAAAACATCTCATGCATCTACTTCCGTGGAGTTAGGCCAGCGTTGGACTGGTTGATGGAATCTGAAACTTGACGTGTCTGTCTCACCCAGATCAATCGCTACAAAGCAAATGTCACCACAAGCTTCCTCTTGGGAATATTTTTTTGCAAGGATATACTTTCACTGTTTATCTTTTTAGGTGGATTACGCTGTAGCGAAGGCATACAAGTCTTGGATCTCTATTGAATAGGAATTGTAATGTGTGTAGCAATTAAGTCTACGTAACAAAACTGTTTTGGGTGGCAATACACATTTTATTGAAGGTGCTCCAATAGAGTGCACTGGACATTGTCTATATTGTCAACTCTTTTCGTTTTAGTGTCCATGCGTATTTACGCATCGGATGATTACACGACGTCTGAAATGTATCCAAAATGCCAAAGGGTTGGTGTGTGCCGTCTGTCTGTAACTTCAAGTCAGAGAAGGAGACCAGCCGTGTTTTTTAGCCTGCCAAGAATGTCAGTCAGTCTGCCGCGGAGGGGGTAGGAAGGGTGAGGATGCTTTTTTAAGCCAATCGGTGTAGAGGAACACTAATGTCATTTGGCCGCCTGGAAGGTTGGGCGCTTTAACTCGGAGCTCTGGCTGCAGATCGCAGTTTGTTTAATGCTCCTGCCTGCCCGTGAGTTGAAACTCAACACCCTCTTATCTTGCTCTCTCACTACGAACATGTTCTGATACTCCTTTCATTGATATTGGAATCGGCAGACGTCGAGGAGGTATTCCAAGTTTATTTTATTGTAACCTGGTGCAGATGAGTCCTATCGTTGTCATTTTGTTGAGATAGAGGAGTATTTCAACTCGGGACGAAACAACTGCACGGAGTCTATCGGTTGCCTGGTGAGTGATAACTTAGTTCTATTCTTTATATTTGGAAGGAGTGAAATAAAAACGTCTAAACTTGGAAATTACCCAGGCTGATTTATATTCATTGTCTTTAGAATCTATGTGGGATGAATGAACTTTATCCAATGAAAAGCTAAAGTATTATTGTAGAAAGGAGTATTAGTAATAGTCATAAAGCCAGTGTGAGTGAATGACATTTAATTGTATCTATTAGATCTAGGCAAATTTGGAATACAAAGAAAAAGTGTTGTATTATTTAAACAGTTTGAGGCGGTTGCCTAAAACTATTGGAATATGGCATATGAACGTCAATTTATGAAATGAAGTGATAATGTGAGTCGGAAGGTATGCTAAAACTGTGTGCGTAAGAGACGCGCTAATTAAGGTTTCGCGTTCGACCGTTTGACGCGTAGCTTTTGGGGTCCAGATGTGTGGACTCAGCTGTTCCTAATCACTCAGGTGACCCACTCCCCCACCCCTCCCAGTCTCTCTAACTCTCTCCTTAGCTCTCTCTCTATCTGTTCTCCATGCTCATGCATTTAAATCATGTCTTGCTGTAAAAAAAAAACACGTTATTAAATTATATTTCAAGGAAGTCTTGTAAAAAAATGCACGTAGACTTGATCAGCTGTTTCTAATGAACAATTAGTTGGAGATATGTATTCCCTCAAAAGTCGCTAAACTGATTTCTTAACGCGATCCGGTTACGAAACTTGAATTGGAGTTAGTAGCGGCACCTTGTGGTGCTGTATGATTATGGGCAGGCCTCGGTGACATCAGCAAACCAAGGACTCTTATCAGAGACAACCTGAGATCGTTTTTCTTTTTTTTTTTTACCTACCATGTCCTGTTGTCAATCCCTGTTTCTAACTTATCTTGGGAAATTCTGTGCGTTTTTCTGGTTTTACAAGTAGTCATGTTTGAGTTTCTCTGGCATTGCCCTCTGTCAGTGGAAACAGATGACAAACTAGTAAAGCAGACGGTGGGAGGTGGAAACGTTAAGAAGATGTGTGTGTGCGTGTGTGTGCGTGCGTGCACGTCGTGGGGGGCAGGGGTGGGGCAGCTATCAGGTGACTACACTGTCTTCTCCCTGTGTGGGGCCAAATAGGCTGTAAGCCAGAAAGTCTGTGTGTTTGAATGTGTGTGTGTGTGTGTGTGTGTGTGTGTGTGTGTGTGTGTGTGTGTGTGTGTGTGTGTGTTTGTGTGTGTGTGTGTGTGTGTGTGAACCAGTTAATAAGTCAGCCATTCAGACCCCAGAGTCTTTCTTAGCTCAGGTATCAGGAATGTCTTGTATAGTCTAATTGTAAGTGTAAACACTTCCACTCATGCTAATTGTTATTAATTTAATTGTTTCATGTTGTTGATAATCTGAAGTTATGATATCTAATCTGTTTCTATCAAACATAGGAGCAATACATGTAAATACTGCAGGCGGTAGTGGACTGAATTGCTCTCAACTTCCCCGAAAAATTATTCCATCAACAGAGCTTGGTTAGCATAAAGGTTGTTTTGTCATCTGGACGGCACAAGGTCTCACACATGATGCAGGAGGACCCCTGTGATGGAGGGGGGGGGTGATACAAAACATGTTCTTCTCTAATTTACCCCCTAACTGGATTCTCCTGTTCATCTTTTCTGATGAAAAGATGGATGCCACTCTCTCTTTCCCCTGCCCCATACCTCCAATAGTCCTTTCAACCATGCCCCAGAGTTGTGTTAGCTGCATCCAACCCTTAAAGTTTTCTCAATGTGGAACCCCTAAGAACTCCTTCTCCCAGACACACGGCTGCCAGAGAGGAAATCCAGCCTGGCTCGTTGTTTTGATATTGTTGGAGGAGATCCTGGAAAACCTTTTAGTCACAGGCAAACATACAGCCCTGTTCTGGATTTAAAGTTGGCTTGAGTCAACACACACACACACACAAAGACACTGACACACACAGAGGCACACACACAGACACACAACACTTAGGCCTTTGGCTGCAACACCTCATCATTTATATTGTTAGGAGTTGCTATTCAAATAGATATCTTAACTGTCTCGGTTGATGATTAGTCACAGTACATCTATAATCCTAAACACTCACAGGGTGTACACACACAATACTAAAACATTTTCTTGTTTCTGTTTTCCATTTATGTTGGTTTCATGTTGTAAACATCACGGTTTTTATACATTTAGATAGTAAAAAAAATACATATTCTGTGCAGTTTGTTGATGTTCAAATTAGACTTTGTGTGCTGGGAGCGATCCCGTATGTTCAAAAACAACTGTGAAAGTTTGTGCTGGAGTGTTTGGGCTGGCACGTGAACTGGCATGGCACTAAATAAATGGAACCAATATGAAACTTAAACAAACTTATGGTGTTGTGTGTCTGTCTCTGTGTGTGTGTGTGTGTGTGTGTGTGTGTGTGTGTGTGTGTGTTCATGTGTGTGAGAGTCTGTGTGTGTGTGTTTTACCTCCATTCATTAGAGTCACCACAGTTCACTCAATGTATGTGTGTATGTGTGTGTTAACCTAATACCTCTAACCAGCATGTACACACTGCAGTATTTGTACTCGTATACAGGAATTAATCGTGCGTCAGCCTCTGTAAATCACTCTTAACCTCAGAAGCACACCAGCACACACACACACGCACACACCCTTCATACACTTTAACACATATAATCTGTATGTACACCTACCGACAAATACCCCCTGCCTTTCTCTCTCTCATGCTCTCTGCTACACACACACACACACACACACACACACACACACACACACACACACACACACACACACACACGCTCACACCTCTAACAAATGTGTCAGCATGCACTTAAGTATAAATCTGGAGGGCAATGAGGAGGAATTAGTAATGGTACAATTGATTATATCTTTGCTCCATGTTAATATTTTTTCAGTTCACAGCAAAAAAAATGTAATTTGCAAATGGCAGCAACCCATATGGAACTGGATATGGGGCATATTATCCCAGGGTTTCACATTTACATAGGCTGTAACCAATGAGATGACATCAGCAGGGGCTGATGGAGTATTAGCGTCCGAAAACACACGTCCTCAAGAGACGTAGAAACCGACGGTTGCTGGAGGTTAATATTTAAAGCCTGGACAGCTGTGAGGAGAGGGGAGGGCAGGCCTTTTGAAGGCTTTGGGTCAGAGTACAACGTTCAGCAGCCATAAACATCCATCCTGGAGAGCCAGTAGTCTCCCCCTGCAACTGTACCGTGAGCATAGTGAGACAGCCGGCTTCCATTCCGGGCTCTCGCCGTGCTGGCCCTCTCTCCAGTCAGCTCTCGCTGTGCAACGCCGACGGAGCCAAACCTTTGGTTTTCCCGTCCGCCGCGGAATTCCGCGGAGGAACGCCACGAACCAGAGCGAAAGCGTGAACGGCGTGCCCTGCTGGGCTGCGTCCCCGTGCGCTAGCCTGCTCCACGCGGAAGGGAATCAAGTGCCTGGTCTGTGGGCGAGAGATCGGTCCTGTCCTCTCCCCAGACGCGTGGTCAGGCAACCCCACACCCTGCTGGCCACCGTGGCTTCTCAAGCCTGCTATTATGGTCATGCTGTGGATTAAGAGAGCGCCAGTTGGTTTGGGGGGAATATTTATCTCTCTGTCTCTCTCTGACGGTCTGTCTGTCTGTCTGTCTGTCTGTCTGTCTGTCTGTCTGTCTGTCTGTCTGTCTGTCTGTCTGTCTGTCTGTCTGTCTGTCTGTCTGTCTGTCTGTCCCTGACGGTCCGCCTGTCTGTCTGTCTGTCTGTCTGTCTGTCTGTCTGTCTGTCTGTCTGTCTGTCTGTCTGATTTTCTCCTTTTCGGTCTCTCGCTGCATGTCTGTCTGCCTCCCTCTTTCTCTCCGTCTGTCTCTGCGTCTCTAATAGAAATCAAAGGAGCTCTTTGTTTGAGTTTTGCTCTTGCACAGAGAGTTGTCAGGTGCCCCCAGCCCAGCGGTTGTGTGTGTGTGTAAAGGTAGGGTGGCGGGGGGAATAGGAGCTTGCAGCAGTCGTTTAAGAGTGTGTAAGTAACACGTGAAAGTATGTTTGGATATGTGAAGGTGTGTGTTTTGGGGGGAGTTCCTAATGTGTGCCTTGCAGTGACAGTCAATTTGGCTCCACCTAATTACTGCTATCACCTCTCCGTTTGATGATGATTAAAGCGGTAGTCAATGTTTCACACACACATGCACTCATTCATGTAGAGACTCACACGCACACACACACACACGCATTCGCACGCAAACATTCACATAAAGACACATATAATCAGGCTACAGACTATACACTGTACACTCCCCACATTCAGGTTTGCACACACACCCACAAACAGACACTAACAGATAAACACATGTGCTGGTTACTAAGATATTAGATACCATTATTAGCCACGGGTAGTAATTAAAGGTCTTTAAAGTTGACTTTCAGTGAATAGAATGGGTAGACAGGCCGTCTGGCATTTTGAAAGACCACATCGTCACAGTAGAAAGGATGCCCTTGGCCAAGACACCACGTCAGGAAAGTTAAGGCTTTTGGTGGACGTCTTTGATCATATAAAGATGTGTTCTAGTTGTGCATACAGAAACCGATATGCCATGTTAAACTCTTGGCCACAAGGCTAACTGTTGTGAAAGAGCAGCCAGGCTAGCACAACACAGTGCAAAACTGTTTAAGACAATTGGTTTTGTTTTGGTTCACTTTAGGTTTGCAATGTGAGACGTTTTGTGTTAATGGGTGTTGACTAGACTTACTAAAATGTTAGTCAAAGCTTAAAACTAGGCTTAAATGAGCTGAACCGAGCACTATGTATTGCATCAGTTTAAAAAGGGAAAGTGTGTGTTTGTGCGTGTGTGTGTGTGTGTGTGAGTGTGTGTGTGTGTGTGTGTGTGTGGTAAATGGTCAAACTTGGCATCAGACTGCCTTCTCCAAATTGATCTCAGGCGCCCGGCAGCATGCCTTAGAAAATGTCCTCTACTGAATGTCTCTAGTCACAGATAATCATACACGCTCTCTCTCTCTCTCTCTCTCTCTCTCTCTCTCTCTCTCTCTCGCTGTCTCTCTCTCTCGCTCTCTCTCTCTCTCTCTCTCCCTCTCCCTGTATATCCCTCACCCACTCCCTTTCTCCATCCACCTCCCTCTATCCCTTCTCTCACCTAGTCTGGCATGCATGCCTACTATCCTCAGGAGCCTTCGGTGCACAAGGGGGCCTGTGTTTCTCTCTTCCTCGGCTTCCTTTTCTCCGTTCCCTCCCCTCCTCCTCTTCCCCCGCCTCTCCAGCCTTGCTGTCGCTCATGCTCTACCTTTCTGTCGTTTTTTTCCCTCCTCCACCAGTGTCCACGTCCCTTAGATTCATTTTCATTCATCCTTTTTCTCCCCATCCTTCCCCTCCATCTGTGTGGACATTCCCCTGGTGTGTGTGTCCCCGTGGGGAACGGTTTGTAGCTTGGTGTGTTTATCT
>CM030172.1:18429675-18512175 GCA_017639675.1 Aplochiton taeniatus | reverse complement strand
GTATGGTTTGATCAGCTAAACATTTTGGAGATATGAAGATGGAGATAGACCGTCCAAATGTATTGGGCTCAGTGCGATGCGTTTGAGAGAAAAGTAGGTCATTTTTTGACATGGCCGTCAGTGGATATTGATTTATCGATATATTTGTATTGATTAGGGTTATACACCGGGGGATTTCCAGTCCATATGGATGCATGGGGGACACAGTTTCCTCTTTTAGATCATGAACTTGATTTAAGCTGGGACCAGTAGTATTAACAGCGAGGGTTCGAGCTGAGTTTCCTAAAGATGGAACCTAGATTTCTGTCATAACAAAGAAGAACTTGTTACAATTCACAGATCCCTTATCACAGGTCGACCAAGCAGTGCTAAGGGGAGCATTTAAGGAGCCAAGGGGAACACCTCTCTCATCCTGTCTTCAATGAACTCGCCGACACAGGCTGATTGTTGTGAGGGCTCCATTGTGCTTTTATTGCCCTGTTTTGTAGTGCCAGATGTGTGTCAATGACACCTGGGTGCTGGCAGGCGGACATGGCCGCCAGGCAGTGAGCCCTTGGCACTGAGCTCCGGGCTTTTATGACCAGATACAGCCGTCATCTCACCACCGTGACAATTATGGCGGGGAGTGGCCGAGGTAATCTGAGCCTGATCCGACCGCACCACGGAGCGACACTTCCCTGCTAGTGTGTTAACAGCGGTAAAGGGAGAGGGGCGGAAAATAGGCTTTCTGCCGAGGAAAAGTGTGTGATATGTATGTGACTCCATGTCAAAATGACTGAAGGTGCGCCGGTTTAATGCCATGCGTGAGTCGTGTTCTGGGATGTGGTGAGGCTTGATGGAGAGTAGTCAGACAGCACAGGGCCCTGGTAACTACTGGGCCTGCACGGCTATGTTTAACTGGTACTACTGACCCATCTCCAGGTGTGAAGTGGCTGCTGAGAGGCAGTCTATCCATGTGAATGGACTGAATAGGGGATGACAACAGCGTGCGAGTGTGTGTGTTTGTGTGTGTGTGTGTGTGTGTGTATGGAGGATGCACCCACAATGGGCCCATGGTATGTGTGAGCCTCGCTGGACATGTTGACTCTTGTTTCGTGGCTGTTGGTTGGTTTGGTAGTCTAACGGATGGCTCATGAGAAGTTATTAACGTATGTAGGCCAGTTTTAGTTTTTTTTTAAAGACGTTCGGCTCTGCTATTGCTGTTTTCTGCCAACTGGTACAACAACTGAAAGTATTTCCTGTTAACAGCGGAATTCTAGCATTATGTGCCACGGACAGATCCTCATACAGCCCAAACCGGCCACCACATTTGTCCAGTGACCTCTTTTTCCTGGCTATAGAAAGTCCAGTAATTGACCGAACAGTGTGTGTGTGTGTCCATTACATACTCTCACATCATGTTGGTTCATGCTCCATCTTTGTTGGCACGTTAGTCTAATCACGGCAATGGCAGCCTTAGCATGTCCGGCCCACTCAAATGCCGGCCTCACATATTGAAGGTGGTGTAGCAAAATACTATCATATAGAAATAAAATAGAGAAACATTCTTATATGCTGACAAAATGTTGAACACACACAAACATTTCAACCCAATGGACCCATTTTCAGGTCATGGGAAATGGAAAAACATCACGGGAATAGGGTGTGTCAATTACCGGTTTTCTGGTCGGTGAGGAAAGCAGTTGAGTCGATTAAATAAGTGATACAAAATGGAAGCAGGCCAGCAATACAGAGAGGTAGGAGGTTGACGAGGACAGAAAAAAGTGGGGTGAAATACAATAGCCTAGATGGTATGATGTGTTTGTCCTGGCTCATGTGAAAGGTCACTGTATAAACTCTTCATTAGTAAAGTGGTGCCTATCAGCCCCTGACATTTCAATTCAAGAGGGGTCACCGTCGATTCAACCCCATTTCTACTGGGCTGACAGGGCGCTGGAATTATGTCTCCGAGCCACAATGGACGCCAGGGGAGAAAGGTCAACCTAGTTTACAATGGGAAGGAAGGAAACTGGTGGCAGGAAATGCACCCTGGGTGCTTCTGACAGTGCCTCCTGGTTTCAGTCGGAAGACTGGGAAGGCGGTGGGGGGATTATTTTCCCTGTCTGGGACAAGAGGGTCTGGTCTCTGGAAGGGATGGAAAAGAACTGGGAGTGCCTTCTTGTAGGCAGAAATAAGTGCACGAATAACACACACACTCACTCTCTCTCTCTCTCTCTCTCTCTCTCTCTCTCTCACACACACACACACACACACACACACACACACACACACACACACACTTTTTCCCCCGTAGGATGTGTGGGAGACGGCACGGTCAACTATCTTGTGCACGTGTGTTTCCCAAGGCAACTCCTTGTCTTGCTGGCCAGATGCCCAGTAAACACTCCTGGTCCAGTCTAAGTGGCTGATCTCTGCCTATTGTCCCTCACTAAGACCTGTTTCTCATTCAGCTGCAGCTATTTCTCAGCCCACGCTTTGTCTCCTCGTCCGCAGGAAATAAACCAACCTGTGAGTTATTTCTCCGCAGCAGACATTCACTGAGTTCATCAACAGTAACCTCTCTTCTTGTCAAGTAACGTGGGATTCCTGTGCATTATATCTTATTACAATTATCCCCTTGACATTTCCATGGCTTGTCCAGAGATGAATATCTCTAAATGGAAACTTGTACATTAATCTCAGGGCTTAAATGGAAGTGACTTTTGGGTGGCGTTGCCAAGACCCCTGGAAAAGTTAGAGAGCTTTTCTCAAAGGGCATCCTCACACTCTGAAACAGCTGCCAAGAACACTCTTAGCTATTGTGTGTGTGTGTGTGTGTGTGTGTGTGTGTGTGTGTGTGTGTGTGTGTGTGTGTGTGTGTGTGTCTGTCCTACTCCCCCATCATCCCTGTCTTTTTTCTCCTTGACTTCCTGTACTCTTTCTCTGCATCTTTCCTTGATCCTTCCTTCTGGACCTCCCTCTCCCTCTCACCCTCTCTCCCTCTCACTCCCTTTTCTTCTTCCCCTGTCTCCCTACCTCTATGTTTAGCCAGTCCCTATGCTGCTAAGTCAAGGCCATTTCTCATCAGTGAACCAGGTCATTTGACACGTGACAAAGCTTTTCTGTTCAGCCCTCCTCCGACCACTCACGCTGTTGTCACCAAAAGGAGAGGTCTTTTTTTTGTCCGACACACAATGATGCAGAACTCATTTGTCATTTGGACCCTTTAAATGAAGCCCCGGACAGCTTTTCAGCCCGTCGCTCTGATGGATGGTGTGGACCTTGTTCAAATAAATCACTGCAAGGTCCCCTGTATGCTGCCTTTCTCTGCCCCTCTGTTTACGTTTGCTAGAATGTGCGCTGACCTCAAACTGTTGGTAAACAGCATAGTTTTGGGGCTTGTAGTATTCACTCCAGCAGTGGGATATCAATGGATGCATTTGTAAATGCTAATCATTTTAGTGGACAGATCTCCTTTGGTAAGCAATATATGGTAACAGTGTTCGTTAAAAAAAAATGCAGGCCTGATAAATTGTCAAACGCTGTGTGTGTGTGTGTGTGTGTGTGTGTGTGTGTGTGTGTGTGTGTGTGTGTGTGTGTGTGTGTGTGTGTGTGTGTGTGTTTTTGTGTGTGTGTGTGTGTGTGCATGTGTGTGTGTGTGTATGTGCGTTTGCATACTTGAATGAGGGGACGCTAAAGTGAAGTGTCCCTCAACAATGACATCATTGTAACGAGAGATTAATTTGGGGGACTCCTCTTCCCCTTAGTATCCCCCCTTCCTCTCTCCCCTGTCCCCATCACTGTCTTACACCCATTCAGTCCAGCATAATAGGAACGGAGGTCAGTGACATTAGTTTAAGGTTTGTTGACATGTTCTTTTCGTGAGAACTTGTGCCACCATCAAACTCAATGCTGCTTCTGGTAGCCCTGAACCAAAATATCGTGGCATTTTCACTTGCAAGATTTAATCGCACAAGGGGAATTTGTTAGGATTTTTATCACACACTAAAAGAGTGAGATTCAGCTGAGTCTGATCTGAATCTGAGTGAAGTCCACCAATGAAAACTAAAATAAACTAGTCTGTCATGAAAATGTCATAAAAAAACTATTATTTACATCGTAATATTTCCTGCAGTGATGACATCACTTGGATTCATATGTATAAGAGCATGTGTTTATCCATTCATTTGCTTTCAGAAAACATTACATCAGCAGAAGAGATGTTGTTTTCCAGCAAATTGCTTAAGTCTTAGAGCTCTGCTTCAGTCAGATAACCCAAACAGAGCTGACAGCACTGTGGCAGAGAGAACCAGATGGGGTAAGGGTCATAGGGAATCAGTCTGAGTTGATCATTAGAGTTGGGCTGAGTATCTGCAGGGCTCTCTGGGTGATGTGGAAGAATTGGCTGTATATTCTGGTATGTGGTAAAGAGATAAAGAGACCGGGAGAGAGGGGGGGGGGGGGGGGGGGGGGGGGGGGAGAGAGAGAGAGAGAGAGAGAGAGAGAGAGAGAGAGAGAGAGAGAGAGAGATGTGGTCATCTGGATCAGCACAGTGTGTGTGTGTGTGTGTGTGTGTGTGTGTGTGTGTGTGTGTGTTTGCATGGGCACTGTTGTGTGTGTCTCTGTGTGTGTGAAGGGGTTTAATGGTCCGGGGGAGGAAAGGGGCGAGGGGCCTGTTGATTCTGAAGTGTGTTTGAAGTGCAGAGGGAGGGCCAGGCTGGAGGAGGGGGATGGGGTGGAGGCTGGAGGGAGGGGCTGACATGGGCCTGACTGCCTGAGCACACACACACAGTACCGAATACTCACTCACTCACTCCCACACACACTCAAAGACTCTTGCAGACAGACAGTGGATAATCTCATGCTATGTGACTGGGGACCTGTAAAGGAAGTCTACTTATATGTTCTGTTACACATACTTTGCTTTGGAATGGGCCTCAAGATGGACTCAGGAGTGCCTAGCTTAACATATTTCGGTGGAAACAAGACTTAGGCAATGTAAGAGGAGTCCTCTCAGTTGGAGAAGGCTGTGGATTTCATTAAGGCTGTGTGGATCTGGCAGGTCTGCAGCCCTGCGGACTTGCACACACAACTCTAACTTGGTGACTGCAGCAGTATACTGTACCACTGAACTTTGAGCGGCTGTGTGAGGAGAGGAGGACATGCCTTTCTTGGAGGTAAGAGAATAAACTTGCTGCTAGTTCTAAGGCTACTTTGAGGGTGCTTATAGGCTACCTAAAAAGCGTTCCACAAAGGCTTTCCGAAGGTTTTCTTCTCGTAGTGTACTAGTGATTTGAGTATTAACATACAGTAGATTAAAAGTCTGAAGATTCTGTGGGCAGACCTCAATTTTATCGATGGCTTTGAGCCTGAGCTTTTATCTAAACTCAAAAGTCTGAATTACTGTCGTTAAGGAGGCGTACCACGTTGACTGGTGTCTGGTCAGTGACGAGTAGATCCACTAGTTGGATGTCAGGGGCTTTACCCCAACCGTTGTGAAGTAGAGGGGTTTTTGAAAGAGGGCTGAATGGCGAATGGCTAAGCTTAGCTCCAGATAACGTTGATGTGCGGTGGGTGAGTTGTATGACAGCGACAGGGTGACAAGGAGACAAAGTGAGTGTTGTGTGTATGTGTGAGTACGTGGTCATGCTCCACGAGACTGGGATACCAGGGGCCAGCGCATCGACCCGTGCAGTGTTTGTGTGTGTCTGTGTGTGGGTCTGAGTTGTAAATGGAACACGTAATGTTGTTGGAGTGTGTGTTCAGGTGGTCTCACTCAAAGAGCGTACGGTCCACTGTCATCCATTTGGCTCTATGACAACACAGATGCAGTGAGAGAAGAGAGATAGAGAGAGATAGAGAGAGAGAGAAAGGGGGAGAAAGAGCTCAAGAGAGAGAGGGATAATTACCCTCACCTGTTATTTTCTAACTAATGGTTTTCTAAACCTACTCTTCTGTGGCCCTCAGAATTTTTTGGTTTATTCTGCCTTAGATACATTTGTCAGTTAGTTTATTGGTATATTTTATTTTCCCTTACTCCAGATATTTCATTTTCCCTTTTAAATGAATTATAATGGAGTTACTATTCCTCTTATGCATTTTCATATATAAATGTCCCTTCTTGCAGAGCTTGCCCTTTCTTTAAAAAAAAAATCCATTACGTTTCTCCTGTTGCTTTGAAGTTACAGTTAAAGCTAGCCAGGGTTGTGTATTCATTTGAAACGGTTGTGTATTTGACTATAACTGCCTCCCAGTCGACCAGCCAGCCTGGGTAGTGCAGCCCCTTAGAAGTGTCAGTTATCCCAAAGGCCACACAGTGGTATGTTAGCCTCCATCTGCTCCATGTTTACACAGACCCAATGTTGTGACTCCTTAAATACCTCTTTCAAAAAGTCTTTTTTTCCCTTTTCTTTCTCCCCTTGTTTTGGGTGTAGAGGTCTTTGGGCTGGGGTTTAGAGCTGCGGCTTTGTTTTTAAAGGGCAAATGGCGGGAGACATACAGACACTGTGCTATTTTAGATGTGTGTGTTAGCTGAAGAATCTACCATATACTTTTACAAATCTCGTGGGCGGTTATGGGAAAGAAAAGGCAGACAGGGAAATGGGAAATGAAAGAGACAAGGAAAGGGAGGGATGGAGAGGAACCGTGCAAATTGGCTTTATGTAAGATATTCTGCCGAGAATGTTCAACATTTTCTCAGAATATACCCTCATCCTTTCTTTTTTTAACTTCAGCTTTTTGCTTGGAGCAGCGCTTAGACATGCATTATTTTGTTTTGATCCCTTTCTGATAAAATGTTGTGCAGGCAACATATGTCTTCTAGACACTGTAATTGAGTATTCAGCTGTAGGCATAAATTCTCTATCCTTTGTTGTTTTTGCCAAATCACGTGAAAATGATCATAGTGAAATATATATATATATATATATATATATATATATATATATATATATATATATATATATATATATATGTTGATAAAAAAAATTGATATACACAAGATGTTTAAATGATTTAAAATAATTGAATCTAGGACGTTTTGAGTATAAAGCCCATCTTCAGTTGTGCAAAAAGAAAAAGAAACAAGATGCTGTAGCTATAGCTACATTGTTGTTCCAAAGAAAATGGGGTTCAAAAAATTAGGGTAGGAATAGAATGTTCATTCCGAAGGGCTCCAAAGTTCCAAACTTGAAGATTAGTTCACGCTCTTTCAGTTACAGAGCTGAATTTGTTGAATTTGAGATGTTTTCGAGCGTGGGGTTGTTGCTGGTAAAGTATATATATATATATATATATATATATATATATGAGAGAGAGATACTAGATCTGGGAAGTGTCTCTGGTAAGAGGTGTCTTCTTTGTGTCAACGGTCAGAGAGATCGGGCTTCTGACTGATACCATTATCTCTCGCTGTTGATAAACCCCTGATAGATTAGCCCCTTCCCAACAAAGCACAAGCAGGTCACCATCTTGTCTCAGTGATAAGAACTACTTTGAGTTGTGTATATTTATACCTTGGGGATCCCTTAGTTTGTCACTTTCCAGCACCACGGTTCAATTTACATGCTGTTCAACTGTATGCAAATGAGAAGGAGGGTTCCCTTATGTGGATGTGAGGAAACCATTGCCCCAGTGTTTCTTGAGGAATACTTGATGCTGACTTGTGAAGGCAGAATTAACATTTGGACTGGAACTTTGGACGGGAACCAACAACTCAAACGTACAAGGCATTCAAATCATGCATTAGATTACATTAACCTAGTTTCACTGTAGTTTTCACTTTGTCCCAACAATGGATGTCAAGTTGTCAACTAGAATAGTTTGGTAGCCAGAAGGCAGGTAGTTTACAACCAAAGCAGACCAGCAACTGCCAAAGGGCCTTCTAGTTTTCAGAATTTATTCAGGGTAGCATGCTTTGGCTGTTAGTCTACACGATGAGAAGTAGGTTGTGAAATATAAGGTAGCTTCAGATTTTGATATAGCTATAGGACAGACGTCAATATTTTAGTCATTTCTGTCAGCCCTCATTATCCAGACATGCTTTTGTCTCAGCCTCAGGAATGAACTTGATTTCAGTTGAGAAGGGCTATGAGGTTGAATGTGTTTCCTTCCAAACAATACCATTCTCATGGATGATGGAGCAGAGCTCCCTTTGCACGTCAAAGGAAGAGAAAAGTACCTGGGAGAAGTGTTTTGGTTTCAACACCTCACTGAAGAACAAAGCCTTGTTATCAGCAATAGGGACTCTAAAGTTCAAGGAAAGAGAGAGATAGGAAGGCTACCGCTGGTGTGTGGGTGATACAGTTTGTGTGTGTGTTTGTGTCTATACATTTAGCTCCTGAAAATGCTGATCTCAGAGGACGTGTGTGCGTGCGTGCATGCGTGTGTGTGTGTGTCTGTGTGTGTGTGTGTGTGTGTGTGTGTGCGTGTGTGTGTGCATGAGTAAGTGTGTGTGTTCCAGTGTACTTTCCCCCGCAACCCAAGGAGAAGCTTTTCCTCCTGCACATATAAGGTACACTATGGTGCAGTGTAATAGTCCAACAGACCTATTTACAAGTACAGAACACAATGTACAATTCCAATGGACCCGGTCTCATCAGTCTAACAGATGGTATGTCCTGGTCTGAACACATAGAAGAAAAATCCTTTATGACTATTATTATCATCGCTTGTTGGATTTCCTTGGCACACAATGTGCTGCAGTTGGTTTAGTAGCATGAGCATTGGATGATCCTAAATTGGTTTGACCCCCTGCTGACCCAGTGCATTAGGGGCTCCGCAGGCCGGATGTTGGATATCAAACACACCCGATGGAAGGGAGGGGCGAAAAGAGATTAGGACTACCGGCCCTGTAAACAATATGACAGGACCTGGACACAAAGCCCTGTAGTGATTCAGCTCCATGGCCTATTTTTATAAATCTTTGTGGCCATTTCCAAGCTTATTGATTGTCGACTTTAGATAATGACTCCCCACGTTGTTTTTGAAAAAAAGGAAATAATCTGATCTTGATTAGTAAGTGAGGCTAATTTTGTAATGCTTTCATGTTCTTTAAGTATGTTCTAAAACATTGCTTTGCTGTCTTCCACAGCGGCCAGCTGTAATGAACCAGGAGCGGGTAGAGAGAGGGGATCATCTGGCTCTTCGCTGCCTGGACATGGAGCCCCGTGCTGTGGGGAAGCTGGGGAAAATGTCCCTCGGTTTCCAAAGGAGCTCCACATCAGATGATGACTCTGGCTGTGCTTTAGAGGAGTATGCCTGGGTACCACCTGGACTCAGACCAGAACAGGTAGATTGTGTGAGTGTGTGTGTGTGTGTGTGTGTGTGTGTGTGTGTGTGTGTGTGTGAATATGGTGCTATTTATGCATTCACCTGTAGTTCATTCTAAATAAGGGCTATTTTGTTTCAAGCAGAATGTGATATATAAAGACATATAATTCATCTCCTTTAACAGTTTTTAATTGAATACTTTATTTTCACCCAAAACATGAAGAAGCAAGGTCAGAAAGTTGTCCACAAACACTGTGTGGGTTCAAATGAGGCCATGTTGTATTGTTTGGGTCTGTTTTTGGATTGTGCATGTATGTTTGTATTCTTAACCAATGGCATGTTAAAACAGTAAATAAATCCTCCTTTGTCTTTCTTACCCTCTAAAAGAAAACATACACACTAACCCACACACCACACACTAACTGACCAAGCCACCCACCAAACACCAGCACACACCATACACTGGCAGATGCACCACACACTGATAGACACCGCACAGCAA
Organism: Aplochiton taeniatus; assembly: GCA_017639675.1. NCBI lineage: Eukaryota > Metazoa > Chordata > Actinopteri > Galaxiiformes > Galaxiidae > Aplochiton > Aplochiton taeniatus. Next base: position 18,502,424 of record CM030172.1, on the reverse strand, counting down.
ACACTGGCGCACTTCAACCCCAGGCACTTAGTCGCCAAGTGACAAGGTGTTGACATCCCCAAAAGGAAGAAGGGGCATGTACAAACACAGATATATACATATTTTGACCAGGGGACATATTGTTGCTGTGTGTCTCAGTATGTGTGTGTTGTTTATGCCCGCTCATACCATGACGTTGACTGGTACCACCCCCCCCCCCACACACACACACACACCCCCCACCCCCCCCCCCACACACACACACACACACACACACACACACACACACAACCTATCTATATTTAGGGTTGTTGGGTATGTGTTGTGTCAGCTACCATCCCACAGTGACATGATTTGCCCACTCAGTTCAAGAGAACAGGGACACTTGGAGAAATAGGGCCAATTCGTCCAATTCTATTGTGTAATATCTCTCTCTTATATCCATGTGTTCTTTATTTACGTTAGAATTTTTTTGGGGCACCCAGTCTTCTTTTTTCGTTTCAAATATTTCTGTCTTTTTTCTGTTTGTTCTGTCTCTGTGTATCCCCCCCACCCCCCACCCCACCCACCCACCCCCCCACCAACACACACACACACACACACACACACACACACACACACACACACACACATTTTCCTCCCCTCTGTCTCTCTCAGTGCCCCAAACCCACCAAAAGGAAGTCATCTGTATAATACGCTCAACCAAACAAACTGGGCCTTTTTATCTTCAGTGTTTTGTTTCTGTTATTACAGACGGACTCCCTGAACACATAGACATACAGATTAATACCTCCCGCAGAATGCATGCGCAGGAAATGTCTGTCACGGTTGAGATAAGGAAAGCAGTCCCTCAAGTGTAAAATAATCATACAGAGGTTTTAATGTTGAATCTTCATCAATGTTTTACCCTAAACAGACATCTGCCTAACTGCCTAGGCTTTAGTACACAGTTCACATACAGTAAAGCCTGCCTTTCTTTCTTTTTTTTCTTTCTTTCTTTCTTTCTTTCTTTCTTTCTTTCTTTCTTTCTTTCTTTCTTTCTTTCTTTCTTTCTTTCTTTCTTTCTTTCTTTCTTTCTTTCTTTCTTTCTTTCTTTCTTTCTTTCTTTCTTTCTTTCTTTCTTTCTTTCTTTCATTCTTTCTTTCCTTGCCACATCAGCAAGTTGTAATTGCCAACTACCTCTAGGCCTAAAAACTGTGCGTGCAGAATAGTTAAACTAAGTGAATAGGCTTGGTCTTTGTCTGCTATGTGAACACCCCCCCCCCCCCCCCCCCCCTCTCTCTGTCAGTACCCCAATGTTTGTGTGTGTGTGTTGTTTTTGGACACGTACCAGCCAGGTTGCCAGCCATGGACTGTTTGAACTCTGTTTTTGATAGCAGTTGGCCTAACTGTAATGTCGGCTCTCTCTGTCTCTCCAGGTCCAGTTGTATTTCTCCGGTCTCCCTGAAGACAAGGTGCCATACGTCAACAGCCCAGGAGAGAAGCACCGCATTAGACAGCTTCTGTATCAGCTACCTCCTCACGACAATGAGGTAGCTTTACAGTTCTGTGTGTGTGTGTGTGAGTGTGTGTGTGTGTGTGTGTGTGTGTGTGTGTGTGTGTGTGTGTGTGTGTGTGTGTGTGTGTGTGTGTGTGTGTGTGTGTATACTCATGATTGTTGGTTATTGCAACTTCACACCGCCCTTGACATAGGAGTGCTTACAGTAAAACATCTTCTCCGTCCTTCATACCTGCCTCCCCCAGGTCCGGTACTGCCATGCCCTGAGTGAGGAAGAGAAGAGGGAGCTCCACATGTTCAGCTCCCAGAGAAAGAAGGAAGCGTTGGGCCGAGGGACCCCGAGGATCCTGCCCCGAGCCCTCCAACACACACAATGCCAACACGTAGGTAGACCACCAAACACAGAAACCCAGGCCTGCATGTGAGCACAGGCAAACGTATGTCCACACGGCCACAGGCTCATTATGTAAGCGGGCACGCACGTTTTGCCCTGAAAAAAAACAACTAGTTAACGTAGTTAGGAACAGCCTTCCCATGCCGTTTTAAAGTCTTTCAACCTGCTCCCTATAAAGATAACAAGCTCGTCAACATCACAGGACTGGTGCTTTGTTTAGATAATGACCCAAAGCCCTTCAGGGACCTAGGCCTTTCGAATGCCCTGCCATCTACATCTTGAGCCTGATTGGTTAACAAGAGGGTTTAATCATCGACATACACTTCCTCATTACCCCCCACCATAGAGGAAGTGAGGTTATTAGGGGGGCTCATGTTTTTACCCGACCGGAGAAGTCAGTCCACCGCAAAGAATGTGGTCAATTTCCTGGCTCCAAACCAAGCTGCACTGAGTGATCCATTTGGGGAAACCAACAATCTGCAAGCCCGGGCATTCACATTGAAAAGAGCTAAAGAAGAAGAACAACCCTTTGTTGTTCACAGTGAAACCCCTCAAGGTACTGCTTAGCCTTGTTCAAGACTATATTGTGGGGTCGGGTTAGGGTCGCCAATTAAGTTGCCATATTATTATGCAAATGCCGAGCTCTACCCAAACAGATCTAGTGGAAATAGTTTCTTTTGACCTATTCTGGTGTGGGGGACTGCCCGCTCCCCATAGCTTAAGGCGCCACAGGGATAATTGTGCTAGGACGGAGTTATGAATAAGAATTTCATTCGGAATAAAAAAATGGGATTGTGTATTTGACCTGTATGACAACCTAATAATGTAGGAAATAGGACTAAAAAAGGCTACCTTTGTATAACTTTATCCCCAGCCTGTGTAATGGTCTGACTCTTGTTGGATAGAACACTTGTTTTAAGCCCCTGGCTTCCTGAGTCTGTCTAACAGGGCTGACAACTAAACCACATCCTTGAAGTGTCCGTTGGCCCACTAGAGTGGGTTGGGGGCCGTGCCTCTGGGGTATCCCATAAATGAGCGAAGACCACAGAGGAAGAACCGGCTCAGGCTTGGTAATCCCTCTGGGCAGCAGATGGGGGCTACACATGCACACACACACTCCACTCCTAGGGTCTAGTTTCAGTCTTGCGCCACTGCTCTTGTGGACACATGACACGCCTGCTTTTCGTTGGCCTTGGTTGTAATGGCCAGCAGCTGTGCTCAATATCCCATTGCTGTCAATGCTATCGCATAGCAGGGGATTCTATCGCATAGCGATGAATGGTGTTGTGTTCCCCTTTTAAGTGCCTCGACGCTGGGCCGCATCGTAGAATTAGAACCCCTAGCATGGATAGAGACCCGCCCACGGCCTTCTATAAACAGAGAGATGCATACAAGCACAGCCTCCCACGGCATTGTCATTGGCAACAATCTGCACCCCGTGGATTAGGTTTTCTGCCGGGCCCTTTTTTGAAAAGACAAAAGGAACACACAGAATGTCCAGCTGGATGCGATGTTTCTTTTCTGCTCAGTCTATTTCTGTGTAAACGGCACGGTGTGCTATCTATTCAAGACGTTTCCACAGTCTCTGTAGTGTGTAAATACTACACACATGCTTTTTATTATGCAATACAACACACCTGTTGGTCATGATCATTTCAAATGTTCTGTTGTATGGCAGATAGTTGGAGCAAAACCGAAGAAAGATTTGGTTAATAAATCATTCCGCCACTCTCTCGATTACATGTTCGTGTCGCGTTAACCATCCACCGTCTCTGTTTCCATCCTCAGTGTGGCGGGGGTATCGCCGGGGGTGAAATGGCCATCTTTGCGTCCCGGGCGGGCTCAGCGCCGTGCTGGCACCCTGCGTGCTTTGTGTGTGCCACATGCGAGGAGCTGCTGGTGGACCTGATCTACTTCCACCACCACGGGAAGGTGCACTGTGGACGCCACCACGCTGAGCTGCTCAAACCACGCTGCTCCGCCTGCGATGAGGTGGGTTGGAGAGGACGGGCTCCCTTTGGGAGGGGCAGGGAGAGCGTATTTGTCCGCTCGGGACGATGCTATCCTGAACCGTTCGACCTCTGTTGCTCCACGGTCTATCATGGGTGTGTGAGGGCGTGTGGTGTAGGTTTTCAGTTGTTTGCTGCTGTTTATGTGTGTGTGTGTGTGTGTGTGTGTGTGTGTGTGTGTGCGCTTTACATATACAAAGGAAGGCCAACAATGAACAACACCATGCTCGAGACACGCGTGCAAGCGTTGTTGCACTTGCTTGTTGGACTGTGTGTGTGTGCGTGTGTGTTATTTGTTCCTCCCTTGTAAGTAACGTGCCTCTTTCCCTGTCCCAGATCATCTTCTCTGATGAGTGTACGGAGGCGGAGGGCCGCCACTGGCATATGAAGCACTTTGCCTGCTTCGAGTGCCAGGCCATGCTGGGCGGCCAGCGGTACATCATGAAGGACGGCCGGCCATACTGCTGTGGCTGCTTCGAGTCGCTCTACGCTGAGTACTGTGAGGCCTGCGGGGAGAACATCGGTGAGTCATCAGGGAGCCATCAGGGGCTCTTCATGGGGAGCCTGTTTAGTGTGCACATACACACACACACACACACACACACACACACACACACGTGCCATTTGGTTTATGGATCTCGCATGGATCTTTGATGACCTAAGCCAGAGTTTGTAATATTTTTTGGGTAAAACCCATATCAGCTTAAGCTTGTGTTTTAAATTATAACAATTTTGTAAACACTTTCTAATGTACAACGTATCTAACTGCAAGGATATGTTAGCTAGAACTGAAAAGATTGTACTGAACCTATTCTGACCACCGCTCTCTTTCTCTCTTTCTTTTTCTCCCTCCCTTCAGGGGTGGACCACGCCCAGATGACCTATGAGGGAGTCCACTGGCATGCTACAGACCAGTGCTTCTGCTGTGCCCATTGTAAAACCTCACTACTCGGTTGTCCCTTCCTGCCCAAGCAGGGGCGCATTTACTGCTCCAAGGTAAACCGACACAGACACACACACTGATGCAGAACTTTACAAATATGTTTGTACTCAAACTTAAATCTTAAACTTGTGTTTTTCTGGTCTGGCCCAGTGCTACTATATTCTTTTTTAAAGCATGGTGCTGGGCTGTATAGTCTAGGGAACGTATTTGCTGAAAGCTGTCTGCCCGTCTGTGTGTAGGCCTGCAGCCTAGGAGAAGACATCCACGCCACCTCGGATTCCTCCGACTCCGCCTTCCAGTCGGCCCGCTCCCGCGAATCACGTCGCAGCATACGCATGGGCAAAAGCAGCAAGCCCGGCGACCAATGGCGCGAGTCGCAGCTGTTGAACCCGCCCACTGCGGAGTACAAGAGCCTTTATGGCGACAGAGAGGCCGACAGGGATGGAGATGGGGACATTGACATCGTAGGGAGGAAGTTGGCTCACCTTGGGTTGGAGGAAGAGAGGTTCTGGAGGGAACGAGAGGAGCAGGAAGCGGGAGGAGAGGAGGAGGACCCAGAGGAGTGGGCCCAGCACGACGACTACATGACCCAGCTCATTCTCAAGTTCGGCGACCGCGGGATGTTCAGTCTCCCCGCATCGAAGGAGACAACGCCCTCCAACGGAAGCCGGCCGGCTGGCACCGGTCCCCTCACAGAGCCCTGGTTGAAAGCGAACACAGCATCCACTGGGCTAAAGTCGTCCTCCTCCAATCCGGCCAGTCCCTCCCATCCTCCCCAGGCCTACTCGGATTGTCACAGCCACAGGTGAGGGGAGACACGCTTTACTATTTGAATCTACTCATATATGCAGTATGTACCCAAAAGGAGAACAAATGTGTATGTTAAATAAACATATACACACAAAAAAGTATATATATTCTGTCTCTGTCTCTGTCTCTCTCTCTCTCTGTCTCTCTCTCTCTCTCTCTCTCTCTCTCTCTCTCTCTCTCTCTCTATATATATATATATATATATATATATATATATATATATATATATACAGTGAAGGAAATAATTATTTGATCCCTTGCAGATTTTGTAAGTTTGTCCACTGACAAAGAAATGAAAAGTCTATCATTTTAATGGTAGGTTTATTTTAACATTCAGAGATAGAATAAAAAAAAAGAAATCCAGAAAATCACATTATATAAAATATATACATTGATTTGCATTTGATTGAGTGAAATAAGTATTTGATCCCCTAGCACAACATGACTTAGTACTTGGTGGAGAAACCCTTGTTGGCAAGCACAGAGACGTCTCTTGTAGCACGTCTCTTGTAGTTGGTTACCAGGTTTGCACACATCTCAGGGGGGATTTTGGTCCACTCCTCTTTGCATATCCTCTCCAAATCCTTAAGGTTTCGAGGCTGTCGTTTGGCAACTCGAAGCTTCAGCTCCCTCCATAGATTTTCTATGGGATTAAGGTCTGGAGACTGGCTAGGCCACTCCATGACCTTAATGTGCTTCTTCCTGAGCCACTCCTTTGTTGCCATGGCAGTGTGTTTTGGGTCACTGTCGTGCTAGAAGACCCACCCACGACCCATTTTCAGTGTCCTGGCTAAGGGAAGGAGCTTGTCGCCCAAGATTTCACGGTACTTCGCCCCGTCCATCCTCCCCTCGATGCGGTGAAGTTGTCCCGTCCCCTTAGCAGAGAAACACCCCCAAAACATAATGTTTCCACCTCCATGCTTGACGGTGGGGATGGTGTTCTTGGGGTCATTGTCAGCATTTCTCTTCCTCCAAACACGGCGAGTCGAGTTGATGCCAAAGAGCTCGATTTTGGTCTCATCTGACCACAGCACCTTCTCCCAAGCCTCCTCTGAATCATTCAGGTGTTCATTGGCAAACTTCAGACGGGTCTATACATGTACCTTCTTGAGCAGGGGGACCTTTCAGGCGCTGCAGGATTTTAATCCATTCCTGCGTAGTGTATTACCAATGGTTTTCTTGGTGACTGTGGTCCCAGCTGCCTTGAGATCATTAACAAGCTCCTCCCGTGTAGTTCTGGGCTGATCCCTCACCTTTCTCATGATCATCGATACCCCACGAGGAAAGATCTTGCATGGAGCCCCAGACCGGTGCGATTGATGGTCATTTTGTGTTTCTTCCACTTTCGAATAATTGCACCAACAGTTGTCTCCTTCTCACCAAGCTGCTTGCCGATGGTCTTGTAGCCCATTCCAGCCTTGTGCAGGTCTACAATCTTGTCCCTGACGTCCTAAGACAGCTCTTTGATCTTGCCCATGGTGGAGAGGTTGCAATCTGATTGCTTGATTCTGTGGACAGGTGTCTTTTATACAGGTAAAGAGTTGAGGCAGGTGTCTCTTATACTGGTAAAGAGTTGAAATTAGGAGCACTTTCTTAGAGTGAGGGGGACTAATATACCCGGCCTGTGGGAGCCAGAATTCTTGCTAGTTGGTAGGGGATCAAATACTTATTTCACTCAATCAAATACAAATCAATGTATATATTTTATATAATGTGATTTTTTGGATTTCTTTTTTTTTATTCTATCTCTGAATGTGAAAATAAACCTACCATTAAAATTATAGACCTTTCATTTCTTTGTCAGTGGACAAACTTACAAAATCTGCAAGGGATCAAATAATTATGTCCTTCACTGTATATATATATAAATATATATATATATATATACAGTATATATTTATAACCAAAATACTGTATAAACACTTTTTGGTATATACCATATGTATGTTGGCTGTGGAAAATACTGTTGTAATGATGGCCCAACTGTTTCCAGTCTGAGCCCGGGGTTGATGAGCAGGAAGGGCCTCCCAGAGTTGTACTGGGCCCAGTCTCAGGACGGGCTGGGGGACTCGGCCTACGGCAGCCACCCTGGACCCGCCAGTGCCCGGAAGATCCAAGATCTAGAGCTCGACCAAGACCAGGAACAAGGTACAGCCAACCACTCGACAAAGCAACTTGTGTTCAGATATTTTCTTGTCAGAAAGCATTCATTGTACAGAATATCTGTGATTAATATAACAATAATAATAATATACCTACATTATTTATGAACTAGCTTACGGTCATCCCCCAGGTGGTCCAGGGAGGAAGGGGCTCTGGCTGGATCCCAGTCAGTGGTACCAGGACTCTCTGGAGTGCATCACTGATGAACTGAGGAAGGCGGAACATGGGGTAGGAGACTCCATGGACTCCCTGGCTCTCTCCAACATCACTGGTAAGAGACTGGCACAGTACACAAACACACACCAACTGATAGTTAGAACAAGAAGCCGTTCGAGGCCAGCCCGTTTATGCATTGGGTGCTATTTTACGAATCGATATTTCAATAATGTCCCCTATAAACAACCTCCTTGTTCCATAGGCACGTCAGTAGAATTTGACAGTAAGGAGAGACAGAGGCTGTTCACCTTGTCTGAGCCTTCTGCCAACCCAGAGGACCCAGAGAAGATGAGCAACATGGGAACGCTCAACTCCTCCCAGCTCCACCGCAGCGCCAACTCCCTGGCCTCCTCCGAGCTCAACCACCACCCAGGAAGAAGACACCAGGAAATGGAGCAGGACCAGGAAGTGGATGAGGAAGTAGAGAGAATGATGTTGATGATGAGAGGAGGCGGACCAGCGAGCTCTCTCTCCCCTCTCTCTCCCAGCCAGGAGCCCCTCTCCCCCTCTGCCCTCCACGCTCCCGCGCTAAGGAGGAGCAGATCTCAGTCCAGGCCTCCTCAGGTACAACATTTGATCAGAAAATCCCATGTGAATGGTGGCTATACCGTTACTAATGTGTACGCTGAACCTATGTGACAGGCATGTGTTCTAACATCTTATGAATCAACATGGATGGATTGTTTTTTAAATCCTGGAAGATTTATGAAACAACCTGGGGCATTCTTAGATTCTCTATTTGATAAGATATAGGGCTAAAATAGAATAGGCTTCAGACACAAACTGTTACTAATTGTCCCAACTATTAATTACATTCCATTTCTTATTAGATGTCTGTTATTAATGAAACTTCTGTTTGGTTTCCTCTCTGGCTTTTTCAGATGGTCAAGTTCTCAGAGGACACGGTGGATAATGGTTGTTATGGCGGCAGTGGCATTGAAGTTGAAGTTCGCCAGCACCCAATGAGCGAAAGACCTCAGCGAAGGAAGATGTACCGTCTGGACGAACCAACCGGCTCTGACCGAGAAAGGCCGGTTAGCCACCAGGGAAGGAGCCGCCATCAGCGCCACCAAGGCAGGCCCCACCGGAGCAGGAAAGCCCGCTCCGATAATGCCCTGAACATGGTGCCTGTGGATCGGGCACAGAGGCACTACGAGCCCCAGGTCTCAGGCCTTGTGATGGACCCCCAGGGTGGAGCTCTGTTTTCCCACCCTCCCACCCACCGTCTACCCCCAACTTATCCCCACACCACCTCTGACTACACCCTTCAGAACTCTTCTGGGAGGGCCGACTTGCGCATCGGCCAGCAGTTCCACGGTCTCTACGGCGATGAGGAAGACTGGTGCTCCACCTGCTCCTCGTCTTCATCTGACTCCGAGGAGGAAGGCTACTTCCTGGGGCAGCCCATCCCACAAGCGCGCCCAGCTGGTTGCTACCAGTACTATGCTGAGGACTATCCGACCCGAGTGACCGCCCTCAGCTCCCCAAACTCACAGAGCGGGGCCCGTCGGAAGAGCCACAGGGGAAAAAACTGCATTATCTCATGAAAAGGACACAGAAAAAGACATGGAAGCCTGGCTACTACAATGTTTTTGAAATTCTCACAATTCCATAACGTGGAGGATTTATAGAATCAGATTTTTGACTTCCAGAACATTATAATATTAGTATTGTATGCCTAATTTGATGTTAACTAGCACTCAACGAATGCATGGACAAAGTGGATTTGAACACTTCTCTGGATATTTGATACCTATAAGACAGCATTTGAGACTTTTTTTTTTAAACTAACATTGTTTTGGGTATTGTTTCTGGACACACAATAGACAGATTGAGACCGTATTACATTTTCTCATGTTTCTTTGTATAAATTCAACACTTGCCTATATAAAAAAAACTTCACAACATTGTATGAACCATTGAACGTACTCTAACGATACCAATCGGTGCATTAAAAGGCAACAATATTGTACAAAATATGGAGATGTCTAAGTGGTGTTTAGAAAATTATTTAATAGTTATGATAAAATGTATATATTGCTAAGTTAATATTTGAATACTGATATTTTTATATCATTAGGTTTTAAATATTTGCCTTTTTTATATAAAAAGTGTAACACTTTGACCTAATTAAGGTTTAAAAATTGTGCCACTACACAAACACATTCAAAGCAAAGTGCCATAACAATTATAATAAACCTTTTTTGTTTTTGCTATATTATTGGTTATAACCACAAATGTTCAAAACAATCTTTGCCCATATGTTAGTCTAAGAACAATTGCAGAGATCCCATTCCCATGCCATTTTATTTGAGGTATAGATAAACTCTATACCCTGCCCTTTCCTAATGTAATGTAAAGAAGCTATTAATAAATACTCTGAAGCTTTGTAAGTGTTCAAGTGGATTTCTGTTTCTCACAAATGTGTGATCATAAACCTGAATAATAATGCAAACTTTGCTTTTGTGTATGAAGTTTCTAGCCCATTTGAACTTAACTGGCATTGCATTCTAATGCTCTACTACCGAGATTGTTTCGCTCTGGGAAACATTAAGACCAATGATTAACATTAAATTGAAGGTCAGTTTCTACATATGGTCAGATGATGACAATAAAGCAAGCCACAAGATTAATCCCAAAAACTAAAAGATGCATGCAGGACTTAACATAACCAGATATACACATCCTGTACAAACTCCGCAATTTAATCCCAATCAGTAACATTTTCAGTGGCACATCTACAAGGTGTTTTCACAAAAAAATATTATTGTCCACCATTCTCATGAAATAGAAACATAACATTGTCTGCCAACAATATAGAAATCATTTTGAGATGTTTTCATATTTTTTTATGACTTCATCATACAATAAAAAGTGAAGAGTTGAATTGTCTCCTTTAGCTGCAACATATTTAAACAAGTGTGCATAGTGCATCCAAAACCCATTGTGTGAAGTGTCCCATACAGCTGTTTCAACGAAAAGAGATTGGATAACTGAATAGCCAACTCCTACGAAGCATTTGTTGACTAGAGTAAACGTTTGAGCCAACCAATTCTGCTTTGAGTTGAGTGTTTTAATGGTATTCCCCCCCACCTCATTGGACAAGTGTTCAATCATTAATTCCAGGAAAACTAGTTCAAGGTCCATTGTATAACCAATAGCCAGGTGATATTTGTGCCGTTCTGCCAATGGAAAGGTTTATTCAAACATTAATAACACTGTTACCAAATAATGGCTGTTTATTGCTAGCCACTGGCTCCTTTTGACTCTTTAACAGTCAGTTAAAGTCACAAGTCTGGTAGTTGAAAATAGTGTAGACCTATAGTAGAGTCTTGATTCAGCAACTTCCCAGATGAAGAAATCCCCATAGGTCGAAGGTCAACAAAACCAGTGTTCTCTCAACTCCACCAATCAGCGGCCCCATGAGAAGCGTCATGTCATTCAGCCGTCTAAAAAAAAAAAACGAAAAAAAAAACGAAGAGAGCTGATTGGCCAAAATCTCAGTAAGACGTGCTACCGTTGGCTGGCGTGTTCATCAAGATGGCTTGTGCCTGGACTAAACTCAGACAGTGGGATCTGGCTGTCGTATGACCTCATCCAGCTCGGTGATGAAGTGTTTGAGGTCCTCCAGACAACGTTCTCGTATCTCGCCCAGGTTCTCCCGTAGAGGAACCTGGAGCTGTTTCTCTAGAGCAGAGTCCTTGGCCACCAGCATCTTCACCACCATCCCAAACGTCTCACAGTCTTGACGGTACACCTAGAGACAACACAGAAAACTGTGATCAATATATCAATAACATGAGACTAGTGCCCCTGGATGGAAAAACCTAGTTGGACATTTTAGCAACAAGGGTTAACTATTAGAGTAGGCAGTTAACTTTCCTACATGAAGACACACCCTCAAAATTGGCTATCCATAAAGATATATGTTTGGAGTTACTGCAAGAACGTAAAATGGGCCACCATATTTAGGTTTAATTTAGGACATTCCAATATTGCTGGCCCCTTTGTCACATTAACTGGGTTATTCTATCTAAAGTTTTCAGGCGAAATAAACCTTTCTAATATGAAGTTATTTGAAGCTTGCAAGAAGTGTTTGAGGGTCATTTTAAGTTTAGCGAACCCAACCAGCACTGCACACACCCACATGCACACACTCACAAACCAACAGAACTAGCTGGCACACATGTGAGAGCAGTCAGATGCCGCAGCCTGTGTTTCTGTTGTAAGCCTAACAAAAGATGTCAGTTTTGACCTCCGTCTGTTGGTTGGGATTTAAAACGAACTGCAATTCTGAATGACAGTCCTGCTTGATAATGGGCTGACGGCCCTAGGCAGGTCTCAATGAGTTGCTCTTCGCCAGTAGCTTACCCACTACAAATATGGCCCAACAGCTGCACCTTTTACAGAGAATAAGACCCGGGAAAATAGAAGATGTCACTTGGTTGACTCTCTTCAACTGAAGTACAGAATTGTGTTAGGTTAAGAGGGTCCGTTACCTCTTAATGATCACAGCTTTGTCAAAAGTTAAAGTAAACAGTTTTGCTTTACCTTCTAGTCAACAGTTAAGGTTGAACAGAATGGAAGATAGTGTTTTCTTTACATACACTCACAAATAAATGGGTTACCAAGCATACCATTTATTTTTACCTCATTCAATGTAGTGGTGTGATCATAATCGATTCTCACCAACTGGTAAATCTGACTACAGGCTTTATAGATTCGACATTGTTCTGCGGCAGTGGGAGGTTTAACGACCTCTCTCTCCATAACGGCTGTTTTTAAGAGGATGCCCTGACATGACAGATGGGCCAGCACCACAGGAGGGAAGGCCACCAAGGACAGAGGCACAGTTCAACTGTTGTTTTCACTGTCGTTTACATTTGAAGAGATGAAGAGCTAGGTTACCCCAGGAGCCCCAGGACGCAACTGGCTTGTCTTCAGAGACAGGCGGAAAGGCAAGGAGGGCTTGCAGCTCCCTGATTCATGCCTTTTAAACGTAGTGGCTACCAAAAACAGAACGGACAGACCTGGCAGCGAGCTCCGAAACCATGCAAGGCATTATAGTTATATGGTTCTTCATGCATCTACAAGAGTGCACATTTCATGGGAACATGCCATACAATAGCTATATATAATTGATAACGTATTTGGATTAATGACTATTGAAAAAATCTCGTTTTCAATATTGTATAACAGGGATTTGAACAGCACAATGTTACGCTGTGTCCATTAAAATAAATCATGAATAAATCAACATTTTAATAATGAAAGCCCCCCCCCCCCCCCCCCCCCCCCCACACACACACACACACACACACACACACACACACACACACACACACACACACACACACACACACACACACACACACACACACACACACACACACACACACACACACACACACCATTTCTCCTTGACTTAGCAGGACAGTGTCATAAATAAACTGTGGAGGTCTAACTCCAGTCTGACAGGATGTGACTGTGCCCAAAGGGATCAGCATGGCACACTGACTCTCCGATTCTCTATCAGACCTATCTATACCAAAATAGCAGAGCTAGAGCTACAAAGTTTGCCCTCTAGTAACAATACGCCAATATGGGAGTGTACAAAATGTAGAGAGTTATTTAACTAACCCACCACACTGTTACTAAAGGCACTAAATGTCAGACTCCTGCTTCTATGTGAAGCGGCTGTGGAGGCTGGCCTGCAGACAGAGATGATGTGAATGACCTCACTGTACAGCCTAGGAGACAGAATGACACGTCCACTAATCCAAACTCAACCCTCTCTGTCGGTCACTCTAGTTTGCTAGCTCCCCTTTTCAACAACATACAGTCCCACAAACTCTAAATTAACTTATAAATGCCCGTTTATGACTTGTGTCTGTCTGTCTGTCTGATTGATTCTGTGCGCGCGCGCGCGTGCGCGTGTGCGTGTGTGTGTGTGTGTGTGTGTGTGCATGCCTCTAACTGCATGCCTTAGTGGAGGCCATCTAGACTGAGTTACACTCATTAGAACAGGATCCTCACAACAGTCTCTTCTGTGCCGTGGGGCCAGCCAACTGCCTAGGCTTTTTATAGCTGCTCATTATTTGTCAGGAAGTCACACTGCAGGGACTATAAATAGCAGCACACTTTTTGGCACTAAACTATGAGAGATTATAAAACAATAAAAGGGAGTAATTAATTTGGAACCAAGCGAAAGAGGGATGACTTCCCAATGCTACAGCACTGTAAAACCATTTCCTGTTTAGAACTACAGATTGTTACTTAAGGGATTGCCCATTCAATTATTAGAATTATCTTTGAATAAATCATTTAAAAGTTGATAGTTGATAGTCCTCAAAACATGGACAGATTTAGCCTAATTCTGTGAGACTACCCCCCCCCCCCCCCCCCCCAAAAAAAAAAATCATACAACAGAGGAACAAAATATTTGTCTGTGTAAATCTGTGTAGAGGAAACAGCCCGTATTATTGAAGATGTCAGAAAAGGCAATGGATGTGTGAGGAAGCTTGAGCCCTGGGATGTCAAACAAACCCTCATTGCTCCTCGGCAGTGTTTGTGTAATCTAGTCACATTCCACTGGAGTCCAGCTCTCAAGGTGGAGACGGCAGTGGTTAGTTTCGCCACAACAGGAGGACAAGCTCAACTTAACGGCGCTAACCTACAGCTCCAAGCTGAACATTAGATGTAACGGATGGACAGGTTTGGTATCTAGAAGTGTCAATATCCTTTTGTAGTTCATTTTAAATCCAATTATTGCTGTGCTAATTTTAGGCATCAGCTAAAGCAGCTACCGCCACAGAAACTTGATCAAATATATAACACTATTTGTTTACTGATATAGAAAATGTATTGTTATAACATCAACTTTGACACTGACACTGTGATGACCCAATCAAAGTGAAACTAGAGGAAGCATTCAATCACCGCTCTCAGTGGGGAAACGGATGCCATAATAAACACAGTGATAATGCCTGGAATGCTGGGTAAGCCTTTTCCTGGAGAACAATGTGCTGTACTGTACTTCCTGTATGTGAACTAACTTCCTGGTACTCCTCCTCTGTTACCCAATCAGAACGAAAAGGACATCATGAACTCTACGGAAATCAAGAGGTTGGTGGGGGTTGCGAGTGTCTAAGATGGAGATGATGTGAGTTGAGTGCTAAAAACAGGTATCCAAGTGAGGGAAACATGGAAGTAGAGCACTATTAAAATGACTACCTGTCAGCTTGACCCCAAACTCCAGAAAGTTGACTGTCTGTAGCGCAGTCAAGGTAACAAACCGTGACCTCAAACAAACATCTCCTCAATAAAAAAGGGGCAAGGGTTTGATTAGTTTCATTTCACTTCAAATTAGCGACACAAACACAGACAGAGGCTGGCCTGCTGGATCACGTCACAGAACAATTTGTGTTTTCATTTCAAAAGTGTTAAAGCGGGCAAAACAAAAGATTACTAGACCAGATCAGGGCACAAAACGAAACATTAAGCTGATAGTTCTTTTGAGCAGCTAAGCACTAGTGATAGTCAATACCGCAGCATCACGCGGTAAGCTTTAGGCAGTGTCTAATCTGGAACAATGGCAATTATGCCAATCCTGCTTCAGCTTAGCCAAATGTTGCCTCTTAAAAACTAAGAGGAGGAAATGATATACATACACACACACACACACACACACACACACACACACACACACACACACACACACACACACACACACACACACAAAGAAACAATGAGGGATGATGAAGGTAATGGGGGAAAAAAATGCGCTAGAGAGAAAGAAAATATCAAGAACGTGAAAGCCATCTGATAAAACTTCCGCAAAACTGTAGCGTCAGCAGCAGTCGTTGTTATAGACTAGGCTCAGGGGCGCAGTCGCCCGGTGGGCCCTGTTGCGCAGCTCCGTGTGAGGGCGCAGTTTGTGTGCTCCAGGGCAGAGCCTTCTTGGTTTTAATGGGCCCAGTAAAGCAGTAGGGTACAGGGCTGCAGGCACATCATTAGATCCCTCAGCAGAGCTCCACACAGAGGCCTCCAGGGCTTCAGCCTCCATCTAACTTGCTGGGGAGGTCTATGCTGGCCCAACCAGAGCTGGGCCAACTATGCCTTTATTCTCTAATTGAAAATGAATGTGTGCAAGTGTTTGTGTGGAACCAGGCTAGTGGTTAATAGGTGTGTATGTGGATGAGTGAGTGTGTGTGGGTGTGTGTGTGTGTGTTTAAGAAAAGGGATTGTGGCAAGTACGGAAGATGACATAAATGTGGTGTGCAAGACATAATAGGTTCTTGTTCCCGTAATGGCAGCACGGTACAGTAATTTGCTTGCTCATCTGTGTGTGTGTGTGTGTGTGTGTGTGTGTGTGTGTGTGTGTGTGAGAGAGAGAGTGAGCGAGAGAGACTGAGCGAGAGAGAGAATCTAGGTGTGAGTCAAAGGGCTAAAACAAGGTTATAACGACTTGAAGGCATGCTAGGGCAATGACACTCTCATAGAAAAAAATGATAAACCCCTGAACATTTTGCAGAACCCGTAATGCAATATGGTTGCTATTCACACATCTGCTCATGGTCCTGTTTATTCAAACAAATAGTTTAGTTAGGGTCTGATAGATTATTATTATTATTATATTATTATTATTATTTTAAATAGGCACCATGTGTGTCAGATGCTAGTGATGCAGATGTAAAGTACCTTCTCTATCTCCCGGGCCTTGGCTGCGATGGCTTGGGCTCTCTTCTCCTGGAAGTCTTCAACAGAGACCGACTTCTGGCTTTCCTCCATGATGGCCGGAGGCTCCTCCCGCTCGGCTACTTCTACAGGGTGGACCTCCTCCTGGTCCAAGAGAAACAGGGGAGATAACAGAGGAGAGAAAAGGAGAAAACAGAGAGAAGGAAAAGGGGACATACACCGGTTGAGCTTATTTGGGTGACAGGATCAGGATGGAGAAATGCATTCCAAGACTTGGAAGTTACAAAAATGACCAGCTCAGCAAAGACACGTCAGGCAATAAGATATTGCAAAAAGTTTCAGATCACCCTTTGCTTAGACTCAATGAACAAAGCAACAGAGAAACTAGGCCAGTGTGGACGAGAGCACTGCCGTTTTGGCCCTAGATCTCTTCACAGGATGTTGTAACAGAGCCGAGAAAATGGTGTTGTGTGTTAACAGACAACCCAGGGTGCAGCTCTGTCCAGCCATGATTAAATCACGCTCCACAAGAGGATAAAGCAGGACTGAGTCCTCGGTCACATTAAAAGTTGCCTTAGATGAAAGAACAAGCAGAGACGGGCGGGGGAAATCAAGAAGCCAAGTGTGGCCAGCTCTTAAAATAAAGCTCGGAAGACATCGGCCAATTATTCCAGCTTCATCGTTCCCCCGAGGCCGTGCTTTGGTCAGACGCCGTCACCCAGCGTGCTCGTGCTTGACAGTGAGTCACAAGAACGACAGTCTTGGTGTGTGTGTGTGTGTGTGTGTGTGTGTGTTATTTCAATATTATATATATATGGGCTTTTAGATTCACTTCAGCAGTCATAGAGCCAGCCTTGAAGGAAGAACGGTTCAGTACAAAACTAACGACAGTCGTGGATCAACAAAAAGAGAGGTCTGGTGTTGAAATGAGTCGAGGACTTTTTACATTTGCAGGGTGAAAACCAATCACCTCTAGAGTCTCTATCTTTTTAATCTCTGCCATGATATTAACCGGGCTTGCTCTTCCTAAAACATGACCTGCTAATTGCTTCGTGAATGGGCCAGCTAAATCAAGCGAGTGCAGCTCTTCCGCTGGAAACGATGGAGCAGCAAGGGAGCGGCACATCCCATATTTAGAACCGCCTATCCCCACTCAGCATAGATTAGCACATATTAACATTGGGTGACCTACGGAGGTTTGCCGATTCAAACCGTGAAATGAACAGGAAGAAGCAGCTGAACAGACGTGCAAACCAGGCAGTTTGCAGTGGAAATGTAAAAAACAAAGCCAGAAACACTAACCGAGTGGGGATGTAGCTGCCCTGCTCAACAGTCTTGTGAGCTTTGAATCAGCCATCTTGAGTGTCACAACCACAACTAGTTAAGGTCCTAGGCTCACCGTCCATTTTCCTCCTTATTTTTAGAGCTTATCAGCATCACCAAACAACAACCCATTATCAACTCCCTCTGATGACTGATGTGTAATTTCCTCAGGCCATGGCTTGCTCTGCAATCACAATATAACAGCTCCACTCCACCCATCGGATCAAACAATGGGTGTTTTGTGTGTGTGTGTGTGTGTGTGTGTGTGTGTGTGTGTGCGTGCGTGTGTATAAAGATGGCGCACTGCTAGTAAAATCAGCTTTCATCAAAGCATCTAATTAGTTGGGTTGGGCACTGAAGAAAGAAAAAAAAAGTGCCCAGGCATACTAGTGTGTGAGTTTTAATCATTGGGTTAGGAAGGCTGCATGTAGAGCCGGACAACAGTGAATTTTTGGGGCCAATGGAAGTAATTATTATTATTATTATTTTTGTAATGATGCCTCAAACGTAGTTATCAAGCACTTGTGATCAAGATAAAGTGTCTGTTCCAATGCTTTATGCTAATGTTTCTGCCAGGGCTCCATTTCAAATTAGATATTTATCTCAATGGGACTGGCTTGGTTAAGTAAGAAATACAAAAATAAATTGGTATCAGCCATTTTTTTTCACCAATACCGACAGTATCTGTGATAGACCCTTATGGGCCAACCGATATATGCATGTTGCATGGCTGTTCTGTACATCAATAGAACGATTCAGCAACAACAAACACTTCCTGCCAAAAATGTTCACATATTCAATGTTCAAATTCCTTCAACCAGGCAAAATATGAAGAGAACATTTCAACCAGGCACGCTATCTATTTATAGGGGGTGACCAATCAAAAATAACAACCATTCATCCTTAGAAATCTTTGTTATTTAATGAGGAAGCTCCAAAGGGAGTTAGCTTAGCGGCTAAGACCCTATGATAACCCTATGATTCCAGCTAATAGCTTTGGCCTTTGCTGTCTCAGAGCTGTCTCGCCGAGTGTGGGTGGGCCAAGGGCCTCTAGCCACAGCCTAGCCAAACCCAGCGGAGCAGGAATCCCATCCACAGTTTCTCTCATTCCCAGCTGCTGTGATTGAAGTCTGCTTACATGACAGGTAAACAAGACGCAGCCCAATTCGCTTTCATGCTCAGCATGAGGGACACTTTAAAAGCCATTAACCTTCTTTAAAAGGGACCAGCGAGAGGGAAAAGTTTCAAGTAGAAAGGGAATTGAATGTAAATACTTCCAGATGCCTATCTGGCTTCAATGGTGACAAGGGGGACTAAACCCTGGCCAAGAACACCTTAAAGACCTCAGTTCAGTGTTGAGCTGAGCTAAGCTGGATTGGGTTTTGCTCTGCTGGTCCTGGTTTCTCATCTAACGGCTCATCTGAAAAAGACCATTAACCTGTTTCCCTTTGGACAAATGTGCTGTCATATATGCCAATGGGCCCGTTTTTTCATTAACTTTCAGTTAAAGGTTGGCTTTCGGCCAGACACCTTTAAACAATGCTGGCTGGATAACGTGTTGCACCGCATTATAAAGTTTTATATTTGGTACAGAAAGCTTGTGTCCTGTCCCAGAATGTGACCGTGAAGGTTAATTTGGCTGTGTGACTTGATGCAATGTCAACTATTTGTACATTAGTCCAGCTCACCTTGGTAGTGGAGGCGGTGCTCTGTGGGGAACAGTCTCTCGAAAGGCCTGGGAGTCTGTCCTTATCTAAGGAGGGAAAGACAGTTAAGAAAAGGAGATTGTCAAATGCAAAGGGAGGAGGATTATCTATTTCTTCAAATAGGACACAGAATCATGGAGAAATAAGGCGAGAAAAAAGCTGCGAGGAGAGAGTTTGAGGAGTAGAGGGGAAAAAGAAGAAAGACGCCTGAGGAGTTGGAGGAATCCATTCAAAAACCAGGAGTCACACCGCATGGCTCAGGTGTGTGTGTGTTGTTATTGGGGCGTTGTAAAGGTGTTGATGGCTCTGACCCAGACAAGTTCCTGCTCTAAAACACCTGGATGAAGTTGGAAAACAGATGGCTGTAACACACACACACACACACACACACACACACACACACACACACACACACACACACACACTATACCGTCGCCACACAGAGGGAAAATCTATCACACACTGGATCCTTTTCTTCTCCTCCCCTTTGGACCTTTTAACCCACTCTTTTCCTCCGTTCGGACATTTTATCCTTCCCATATTTCTTCAAAACCGGCTGTGTAGTTTTTACGAGCCCTGACAAAGTGGAAGAGAGAGCGTGAAAAGGCCAGGGCACCGGTCACATTAGCAACGCTCTCTCTCTGGTTACCCCAGGCAGGAACTTGGTCTGAGGGGGCGGTAGCTTGGGGCTGGGGCTCAGGGGTCAGAGGGCTCTCAAGGTACTCTCACTAATCTAGCGGCTTCTACAACCTCCGCTATTGCTTCAAATATGTAGGTCAAACTCTTTTAGTCATCCATCAACATGGGGAACATCAGAGAACGCAGCATTGACATGTTATAAAGGTTGTTGACTTAAAGTCAGGGCTGCCTTGGCTACAAACTAACACGTAAAAGGATGCCAATACTCAATCCCACTTTTCCAACTGCAATAAAAAATAAATATTTTAACGACATCTGTGATTAAACAGCCTGGATCTGACCATATCATGTTAATTTAATGAATTGGTCGCATGTTGGACTCAGTCTTTAAAACCACATTTATATGCAACCTTTTGCCAAAAAGCTATTTAGAAGGTGTTGGCAGAAAGGATTATCTGCTGGACTTTAAAAGAAGACATAGTAGTTCAGTTAGTATCCATAAACCTTGTTTTATGGTCAGATGTATGAAGGCAGCAACATGAAGGCTGGACAAAATAATCTTAAAACCACTTTTAGTTTTGGCAATGGATCTGTTGTGTTGTGGGTCGGAAGAGTACAGTCCAAAAACTACAACCAATGACCTTAAAGGACCAGGAGATAAACAGTATGCTGTTCTCGACCCAATGTCAGGTATTCTTATATAACCAAGTATTACAGGGTAAGAATGAGTGCTATTATTCTGGTAAATAGGAGGGGCTGCTATGTACTAAATGCAGGTGTGAAAAGACACATTTTGAAAACTTTCTTCAGTTTACCGTCCAGATTTATCTCATATTTTTTATGATACTGATCAAGCTGACAAACACAAAAACACAAGTATTTCCCAACAGTCTGTTTCCCTACATTTTAACATAGGTGCCAACATTTCTGGAGGGCACAATATATCCACCTTATAGGAGAGTTACTGAATATAGTATACAGGACTGTCAACGGCAGTTATTCAACATGCCTAAAAAGGCAATACAAGGCAAACACCATGCGCTATGCCAATATTATCCAGCACACTGTTATCAACCATCCATACCCATCGTAATCAATCAACCCTAGGCCACGTAACATTTGTAGAACAAAACCTTAAAGCTTAGGGAGATTTACTATAAATAGCAATAAAAAATAACGATAAGAGATTGACACGTCAGGCTGGAGAAGAGATGAGGCGTTTCATGGCATGACAGGGCTGACTAGTCCTGCATAAGCAGTATGAACTGCATGCAATGAATGAGGGGAAGTAAGAGAACAGCACTTTACTGTACAGGCTGGCTTTGCTAGTCAGCCACATCCATAATCTACATGGTTAAACTGAAGAGCAGTGCAGGCTTTGTGGCATGATCGCTGCTCACCTAGAAAGGTGTGAGATGGGTTGTTGTGTGGACAAACTAGGCATCATAAAATAAAGCAAAGGGGAAATAATATCTAATGGTAATACATAGTATGATTATTGAAAAGGGCACCTATTTAGACTGTAGAATAAAGTGTTGCTGAACATATTATACATCACAATGAAGTTAACCAAATAGCTTTGATTTAAAATCAGATTGTCCATCTCAAAAGAAGATAAAAACATTTCCCACTGAGGATAGATGGATGAAAACTGATACTAAATCAGCACCCACAGAGCAACTTTAGGCAGCCCTAAACAGACCAGTCAATGGAGAGAATACATGGGGAGGGAAGAGGACAAAAAAACCTTGCATCGTCTATGGTAATTTTGGTTGGATGCAACCTGTTAAATCAGGGCTGCCAATGGGAATTCCATAGGGGAAATCAATAGGAATGACCAACTAAAACCTTTAAAAAGAAACCAATGGTGAGTGGCCAAACACTATGTAGAAGAAAAATGGAAAATAAATAAAAATGGTTCAGAAATTGTTATAAGTGCTTTCAATCTCAATCTAAAGGCCATTTAGGGATTTTGCTTTAAATTACAGTAAAATACGTTTTCTAGTGATACAAGGTTTTTTCTTAAGGATGAAAATCTATTGTTATTTTCCGACCCTAGGGCTCAGTGTCCAGTACAGACCCAGCGTGTCATGTCCACTCTGCTGGGTAAAGAGCGCCCCCCAGAGGTGCTCAGGAATAGCAGTGTGTCCCTCAGGACCTTCCACACCTACAAACCAGGAAAGCCGGCAATGGAGGGAGAAACAAAAAAAGAAGAGAAGAGCGGAAATAATTTGGAGCAATTTTTCCTGTTCAAAATAAAAGATAGGTACAAGTGCCTTGTGATGCTGGAAATGGCTTTTGTCCTTGCATGTATGTATGCGTATGTATGTTTGTATGCATGTATGTATGTGCGTACGTGACAGCCAAGTACATACTCGTATCTTGGGGTGATGTGTACATGTCTGGGATCCGGACAGATTTACTCTGCAGTGCTGCTTCTGGTGTATGCCTGAAGGAATAAATGATTGCCTTGCACTCCTGTATGTATGAGTGATCCGTAAGTGAGCTCGGCAGACACAAACTCTTGCTGTGGTGTGCCCTTTAACCAGTGTGTGTGTGTAAGTCTGTGTGAATGCTCCAGGTATGCACTTTTGCCTTGCTGTGCTGCATAGGGGGGCAGGCCCTTGGCGCGGTCAGGGGAGTACCCACGGCTGCTGACGCTGGAGCCCGAGCGACTGTGGGGGGAGCGGGGAACTTCACGCCGCAGCGGGGAGCGCTCCCGGGGAGGGGGAAAAGGAGCCTTCCTCCTGTAAGGGTCATCGGGACTTGGGTGGGAAGAGAAAGGGAAAATTAAAGAGAGAGGAGGACACCATTTTGAGAGGATGGCATGTCAGAAACACTTGCATGTAACATAACTAGTGCTGCAACAACGGAACGATGATATTTTATATTATTTAAGGTGGATTGTATAAATAATCGGCAACCAATTTCCTTATCTATTTGTTAGGTCTATGTTGAGCCATGGCAGTATAGCTAGCGTTAGTCTAGCAAGCTAATTAACACCACCCGGTAGAGCTAATCACATATTACAATTATGGCAATTTAATAATAACGCTATTTCAAAGTGTTAATTTACTGAAATTAGGTCAGAGTGAGACACTGTACTCTATGTAAGGAGTAAGCTAGGACAAATTGCATTGTTGGGAGAATATCTGTTATACATATGAAAAGAAAAATTGTGTCTCGTCTGTATTTGGGCTTTAGGTTACAGGCCTTTACATAAGCAATTACTAAAAACTACTGAGTTTATGTAAAATGTACTATTATGCACACTCTGTCTTTCTCATTTCACAAAAACAACTGGCTACTTGATGGGGAATAAAGTGTCACGCACACCACAGCAAGCTGCTGTTTTGACAGATAGTGTCCTGAACATGCTTGTCACCGACTTTCACTGACACCGACTGTCACTATCGATGGTTGAAGATTTGTGTTCATTTGTCAATTTAGAGCAAGATTTAGTTTTTTTAATAAAATGACAGTTATGTGTATTTCTTTTAATCCAGCTCAACAAAGAAATAATCAACAGATGAATGGACTATCAAAAGAGTTGTAAGCTGCAGCCCCAAACCTAATATATTTGGCATTAAAATCCACCCATTCAAAATAGACTCTGTGCAGGTGGGGATCTTTATTTAAGTATAATTTAATATGAATTTGGAGACCGTTTTAGACTTCAGTGAGCAAATATAGATAGCATAGTCTAGACAGAAAATAAGGGAAGGAAGAGGGACATTTTCTTCCAACAGTCAATGGAAAGGAACGAATGGATATACATTATAACAATTTAAGTGTTGCAAAGAAAAGGAGAATGCTCACCATAATACAAAAAATTGACATTTCAATTAACATACAAATGATCAAGCTCAGTTACTCTTCACAGTAACCTCTGTTACTGTTTACAAAGCCTTATCAGCACTTTTCTGACAACCCACTCAGCTTCTGACCGCCCCCCCCCCACACACACACCCACCTATGGTATGTGTATACTGCTACCTGCCGTTATTGACACAGGGGGATACGTTTGTCTAAAACCACATGCATGACTTTAGTAAAGAAGTACCCACCCTCTGTCCAGACTGAGGATGGCCTGCATCAGTGTGTCGTCTCCCCCTGCTTCTGGAACCACAGCAGACAAGGACCTGGGGGTCGGGTACATGCCTTGAGCACGCACACTGGGAGGGGGCCCTGCCGTGGGGTGGGGACGTCCACCGCTGCAAATGGCACACCAACAAACGGACGTAAACACCTATGTCCAGGCAAGCCTATAAACACTACCGTGACTGATGAACCTAGTTAGAAATACTCAAAAGCTGTTACATCAATCAGCAGGTCACACTGATTAGGTCCCCTTAATGTCATTCATTATCATGTAAAGCACAGACCTAACACCTTGGC
This sequence comes from Aplochiton taeniatus, assembly GCA_017639675.1. Lineage (NCBI taxonomy): Eukaryota > Metazoa > Chordata > Actinopteri > Galaxiiformes > Galaxiidae > Aplochiton > Aplochiton taeniatus. Next base: position 18,477,649 of record CM030172.1, on the reverse strand, counting down.
TAAGCAGTGACTACAGTAATGTACAGTTATTGCACTGTCACGTAATAAAGCATTATGATTTATATCCTATTCAAACACAAATGGCATGTAAGATGTTTGTGGGCTCTCTCTTTACTGTCTTTTTACAGCCCAGATAAGATAAGCCTCAGGCAAACAAGGAGGAGTCCATGTCCAAGAGTCAAACAAGTTAAACAATATCAGCACATGCTGGATTGATGGACATCAATACACTTGGTGCTAAAAAGAAAAGATGAAAATGAGAGAGCCAGACGCATTTACCTGAATTCCTCCCTAGGGACTCTGTAAGCATAGGGTTCCTCCTATAAAAAATATAAATGAAGCTTATACATTTTATGTTTGATATAAAAGTCAACACTAGAGGGCATTAGAGAAATGTAAGTCACAGCATTATCAGGTTCGATATAGCTAATCTGCTCACCCTCCTTGCAGGTGGGCCACCCCTACGCTCGCCGGGAAAGTGATGACCTTCGCCATGGTAAGGCCTTTGCTCTTCCCCATGGTAATTACGAGGGGCAGCCCCGTTGGGGTAGAAGCGGGGGCCTCCTTCATACTCGAAGCCTCCGCCCCGACTGTAGTCCTCCTCTGGTCGGACAAAAGGCCTCCTCTCCACTGGACCAGCCGCTCGTGGGTACGGAGCCTAAAGAAACACCAAACCATGTAGTGTGCCTTTAATAAACCCTGAGCTATCTTACTTTCATCAATACATATAGGGCATAACAGGTAAAGAATAAAAGGTTTGTATGTGCCGTTAACACTACAATCAATTGATAGACGACTTGAAATAAGGACATAAGAGTCAGTTTAAACTAAACGTAGCTTTTGTTTTAGAAAGTGAATGGATACATTTTAAGTTATAAAAAGTATCTTATTTACAGTTAAACCCTGATTATCATTAGCCTTTAAGCAAAATTCCTAGATTAAATTGATTTGATTTTGCGTTGCTGAGGTAGCATAGCTATTACATAATATCTACACTGTGCTTAAATAATGTATATATTCATTATGGATGTATACGTTAAGCGTCCATGCAATCACATGTCTTTCTCACCGCTCTGTCTGGAAGGAATCGTTCCTCGTAGATTTCTCGTATGTTTCTCTCTCTTCTGTATGCCACTGTGGATGACAAACAGGTTGTTTAAAAAAACACCACACAGTATCCGAATGACGGATGGAAGTATATTAAACATAATTTACTGTACAGTGTTGCAAATATACATTTCTCTGAAAGTGATCTTAGCCTGTCCCATGTTGTGGAGTAAAAATAAAACATGGATACATAACACTGCTGATCAATTTAATGACAATTATACGGAACAACACAGTCCATGGAAAACGTTGTCTAACTCTGCTGCCTACTGTAGGCTGAATAAAACAGATACTACCACATGAATGAACAACAACAGCCTGAAACTGTCCCTAAATTATTTTGACCAAACAAATTACCCAGATCACTTACTTGTTAACGTTAGTCTCGGGGCTTCTAAATAATTTCCAAGTGATGCAGATAAGTCGCTTTTAGAATTTCTAGGACATGTGAAGAAGAGCATAAAAAGGTTTGTTTTTGTGATATGACATCTGTACATACTCACTCACTCACTCAGTCACTGTGTTCTGTGTGCACCGTGAAATGCAATACATTATTGCAACCATTTCCTCAGCTTACAAGCTCTTATTTAATTGCCGCTTGCAAATGTTTATAATAGTGCAAACGTTACCGTGAGTGGCTGATCACGAGTCGACAGAATGAAGTGTGGGCTAACGTAAGCTCCCTGTTTTTGTCAGTCTTTAGTTGTGGCGCTAAAGCTAGCTAGCCTTCCGTTTGCTCAGGAGACTCAAGCCCAAAAAATACGTGACCATTTAAAATGCCCAACAAGTGAAGTAAGCAGTAGCATTACCTAGTGTTTATTATACTTATTTTAACATTAACTTTATATGCACAAAAATACCATAATCGTACCTCTTTTGAACCTTTCCGGTTGTTGTAAATTTAAAGACGGATGCAAAAGATCATTTATTCCGGTTCACGGGAAGTGTAATAGATCACGTGACTTCTTTTTCACTTCGTTTAACTTGTCTGGTGTTGTTGTCAGCTAAACTAGCTATCTTTAACGTGTATGATGATTCAGTGAGCTGTTGATGAATGCAACCTGCAACATGCATCCAAAATGAATGAAGATGTGAAATACGAAATACAAAGTTAGCTTTTATTTCAGTAGCAAAGGCCTGTTTTGGTAAGAATATTTGTGTGTCCAACATAATGCGATTGTAAGTTAAGTTATTGCAATGAATTATTTGCCAGAGAGTAGACACTGATAGATACCAAGCTGAGTGGTGCACTGAAATGAAAAAGCTTACCAAACTAAAGTAACGCTAACGTCGCTTATGTATGAACCAACATAAACGCTAACTAGCTAGCTAGTAACATAACTAATGTAACTTATAGTACAGAAGCGGTATACAGCTGAATTAGCTATGATACAGCTCTGGGGAAAACAATTAGAGGCCACAGCAAAATTATCAGTTCCTCCGGTTTAGAGGCATATGTGGTTGAGTAAAAGGAACATTTGCTTTATTCTAGAAATGAATGGCAGTATTTCTTTGCAGAAGAAAACAAAGATTTGTAATGTGTTTTGAAACCCCGAATAATGCAAAGAAAGCAAGCTAATGTTCATTTTAGAACACAATAATGTTTTAATTTAGGAAGATATCCGAAAACAATATTTGGTGACATAATCCTGATTTGCAGTCACAGCTTCTTCCATGCGTCTCATGTTCCCCAGTCTTTCACATTGCTGTTGGGTGACTTTATGCCACTCCTGGCACAAATATTCAAGCAGCTTGGCTTTGTTAGATGGCTGGGGACCATCCATCTTCCCCTTGATTACATTGGAGGTTTTCAATGGGGTTCAGGTCAGTAGATTTAGGCTGGCCACGACAGGGTCTTGATCTGGTGGTGTGTATCTACACCTTGATTAACCTGGCTGTGTGGCATGGAGTATTTTCCTGCTGGAAAAACCCGATCTACAGAATTGGGGAACATTGAGTTGAAGGAAGCAAGTTTTCTTCCAGGACAACCTTGTACGTTCCTCGATTAATGAGTCCTTCACAAAGACAAATTCCAGCCTTGTTGAAGCTCCCCCCATTTGATCACGATCCACCAATTTCAGTGGGTGCGAAACACCGGCTTGTAGGCCTCTACAGGTCGTCGTCTAACCATTAGACGACGAGGGGTTGGGCAAAGCTGAAAATTGGACCAAAGATGATCTTACTCCAGTCCAATCCTTATGGTATTTTGCAAACCTCATGCTAGCTCTTCTTTGCCTGTTACAACTCCCTACCATAAGCTTAGGGTTGCTTTATTTACAGAGGCCAAGTGTGGGTGACCAGACTATAGTCACAAGCATTTACATAAAGACAGACAATACCTGGGGAATAATTGCTAGCTCACATACTGTAATGTAGCAAGAGGGAAGGAAACCAGACAAGAAGTCAAATCACAGAACGTAATAAACAATATTTACCTCCTGCCTAACAGGGATTACTTAAACTACACAGTCATAGCTAAACTAGCTACTCTGTATAAAACAAAAAATACAATGGGTGGCACTAACTCACTAGGCTGTTGTATAAACAATGGGTTACCTATGTGTGCTAGAATGTACAATGTGCCCCAGCCCTAAGTAGTCCTGTTCCCATACCAAAGTAGAGCAACAAATGAAAAGACAACAGCTTACAAGCTGCCCCAAAACAAGACACTCACTCGAGTGTAGGTACTCCAACAAATGAAGTGAGTGGAGAGAAAAGGCACCCCTACACAGGACACCGCATCAATTTATATGGTGGTGTGGTGGTGGGCTGGCTGTTCTGGGTATCCTCCAATCCAAGACAACTATCCAGGAGATGGATGACAGTGATTGGTCCTCTCGATGGCTGTCTGGGGAATAACAGCTTCTCATTGATGAAATGCTGTTTTATTTATTTTTTTAAGCTTTACACAACTTTAGCCCTGCCCCTAGGAGCCTGTTTCCAGCCGTCCTCGCCATGCACTTCACCCCAGTTGCCTTATACTGTCTTTTTGTAGGTCACTTGATGTCATCCAACAGTTGTTGAGGGGCACTCAAATTAGTTGGTTGTCATCCCAGTCAGTGGAGAGTCATTTTTGTCCTCTGCCAGTCTGTAGCTTTGTTGTCCATAATGTCTGCTGCTTGAACATGTTCTTGTGAACTGTCTTGGACATTTTCAGGAGGCAAGCAACCTGACGCTGACATTATCCCTCTGCCAGTAAAACACGAATTGAACACTTATTTTTCTGACACAAAAGTGCCTTTTCAACATTCTTGGCATGGTTAATAGTGATTTTTTTGCACTAGCACTGTTTCTACCATCCAGCTGGAACTAATGCAACAGGATAGTGATGACCACAGCAGTGGTTTTCATACCTGTCCTCATTAAATAAGATTTGGGTCAGTACCTCATTAGGTAGAATGAGGTGTGCCTGTGTTCCTACCATACAGAGATGCTAATTTCAGAAAGATTTGGAGTGGTCACTGGTGTCTTCATATTTTCTAGAGCTGAATGTGTAAGCCCCGATTGTAGCAGGAAACCCCAGCCATGAATTACATGCTACTATTAAAAGTGGAACAGCGATCTTCAGTCCTATTGTTTGACTGTTCATTCTTTCTCTGTAACAGAGGTGCTCCCAGGGATCAAGTCAAGATGAGTGGGGGCCTGGCACCGAGCAAAAGCACTGTTTATGTGTCCAACCTGCCCTTCTCTTTGACCAACAATGACTTACACAAGGTAACTTAAGTCTACAGTAGAGGTAAAGAGTAAAAGTGTTGGCCATAGATACCTTGTGACATTAGATCAGTTTTATAGCTTTTCCAAATGAGGAAAAGTTATTATCCTACAGTTCCCAATTAAGTTGTCTATGTCAGAAGTCTATAAAACTAGAGTATAATGTACCTTTCATTTTTTGACCAAAATGTGACTTGACTGAAACAAACCGATTAGACAAATAGAAAGCAATTTCAACTAATCAACTACCTGAACTATATAACAGAATATCAATGCATAACACTTTCAATGACGATACAGTAGTTAAGGATAAATAGAAAACCATAAACAACTAAACTAAACTAACATACTAAACATACTAACTAACATACTAAAGTACTTGTTTGATGTATTTTTAATTGTCATCATTATTTGCTAAGTAAACTTTTCTCTGTATAATTTCAGCTGTTCAGCAAATATGGAAATGTTGTGAAGTGAGTAAACAACCATTTAATTATATATATATATATATATATATATATATATATATATATATATATATACTCTCACAATCATTGTGTGCAACAGGGAAATATAATATATATATATATATATATATATATATATACATATATATATATATATATATATATATATATATATATATATATATATATATATATATTTATTTCCCTGTTGCACAATGATTGAGTATTAAAGAAAGTAATGGACTCCTGCTTTTCAGGGTGACCATTGTAAAGGATAAAGAGACACGCAGAAGCAAAGGAGTGGCGTTTGTTCTCTTCTTGAACAAAGAATCCGCTCAGAACTGTTCGAGATCATTAAACAACAAACAGGTAGGAACTTTTGTTTTTCCATAAAATAAATGTTTATACTTGCATTTTTATTGACCCATTATGATGTTAGAATGTTAGAATGAATGTCCTGTCGCGTGAAAGGAGTAGAATTAGATACACTATACTGCCAGTGGCACTGACTTGTGACTCTTTGTGTTCTAACCACAGTTGTTTGGCAGAACAGTTAAGGCGAGTATTGCTGTCGACAACGGCCGGGCGACAGAGTTTATCAGAAGAAGGAACTATACAGACAAGTCCAAATGTTATGAGTGTGGTGTAAGTTTGTTTGACTTGTGAATGGTGTTAGAACTTATTGGCTATAATATACAAATTGTTGAGTGAAGGAATATTTTTTAAGGTTTATACCACATCAGCAAATAGTATCTCATAAATAAGGCACACAGTAATTATCCCTGCCTTACTTTTAGGACATCCATTTAATTTAGCCCTACTGGCAATGTGTTAAACAATGTGCCAGGGCAATTATTCTCCCACCTAATGTGTATTCCAATCTGCATTTTATTATGAATGAACAAATTGGAAGATTAGGTCTCACAAAAGGTATATTTTGTAAATGTCATCATAATTTACTTTGCAAACCCACTGATCACATAGCAGTTTCACCTCCAGCCAACAACAATCACTCTCTAACTTGACAACAACATTACCAGCAGTCTGGTGTTTTGCTGTTTATGGGGTCTGCTTCATTGCTCCTTGCAGGACACAGGCCACCTAAGTTATGCATGTCCCAAAAACATGTTGGGAGAAAGAGAGCCTCCCAAGAAGAAAGAGAAGAAGAAGAAGAAAAAGGTGGAAGAGCCAGAGGAAGTGTAAGTGTGTTATTGTACATGACACCTTAAGACATGCAATGCATCATACTAAAATTGTCTGTTTATTCTTTTTAGTGAAGAAGAAGAAGAAAGTGAAGAGGAAGGTGAAGATCCAGCTCTTGACAGCCTAAGTCAAGCAATTGCTTTCCAGGTTGGTACCCGTGAAGTACTTATGGACAAAAAGGAACCACGTTTCACAACTGTTCCCACTGTTGTAAAAAATAAAAACATATATATTAGCACAATGCCAACATTGAAAAGTATATGTTCATATACTTTTTCTCTCCTAATTATATCTTGTCCTACAGTATATAAAAACATTACCACTGGATAAAGAAGAGACGCGATAGATGATTGAGATATTTTGCCAGGTTTGGAGCTCATGTATCTATATTAAATATTTTTTATTTTCTTTTTTCTATCGCACATTCACTCCCAATTCCAAAACCAGCAATCACGTATTGAGGAGGAAGAGCATCGGAGGAGGCGGACCGCCATGGCAGCTGAGGATGCTGCTCAAGCCTCCACTTCAGAAGATTCCAGGAAACCTCGAATCAAGAAGAGCGCCTACTTCAGCGATGAGGAGGAACTCAGCGACTGATGAAGAGCTTTTTTTTTTCTTTTACTTGTTAACATCTCCATGTTCATAATACATTAATCAACATTAACTTTGGTCATCATGTTTACTTCATTATTTTGAGTGAATTAAACATTTCTGTAATAAAATGATCAAATCCTTTTTCAAGATCTGGTGGTCACACTCCAGAAAAGGAGATTTGTGTTTTAATGTGTGAAAGATTTGAAAGCCATACATAAATGTGGACAATTTTCATAGGATCCTCAATATTGTTTTCCATTTTGTATTGTTATCAGTAATTTGTAAATAGTCAATATGGTGTCTATTGTTGTTCTTGGATTTAATGTAATAAATTGCATTTCCAGCAGTTTTCTCTGCTTGAAGTATAAGTAAATATTAGACTTTTTTTTACCTTGTTATGTGCTGTTTGTTATAAGTGTTTTCTATAGATTTGAGCCGACATGGCAAAGGAACTAATATAAAGCATGTTGCAAAGGTAGCAAAAGAAAAAAATGATGGCCAGGCAATTTGGAGACCATCGTGAGCTGCCAGTATTACAAATAAGACATTGGACTGTATTTGTGCTTTACGTTAGTCAATACCTTGCGTGACATAAACAATTGACTAGAAACACGATTTTAACTGGCTTTGTATAAGACCTATGTGAGCATTATTTACCTGTGATTGTTTTGCCAACCTTGCAGCTTCAATCAAGTATTGTATTACAGACGTGGCAAATCATTTAGACCTTTATAGCAAAATCGCAATTGCAGCCTGATATATGGTTGTATAGTCTAGTGAGTCGGTGTGTTGCTCTTTCCTTAGCCCCATTGGCATTGCAGCCTGATAATATTGTCTGGCTAACGTTCGGTGGCGTAATAACGTTGTGGTAATTCATCAAAAGGAATGTCTGCCTCAGGAAATGGCCCTCCACCTCATTGGGTAGATCAGACCATGTGACCGTTCTCCGACCGGACTTTCCACGACAGCTGGGAGCCGAGCGGCACGGGCGCATCGGTTCTTTGACGAAAAATAAGGACTATCCTTATTTAAGAACCATCAAATATCCTTGTTCTGGTATGGGAGACAAGAGGAGTCCTACAAGGTAAAGATCGATTTATTGTGTGCTTGATTATTAAGCTGGGAGGTCGACATCCGCGAGAGGCACATCAACGAATTCACTCCGCGGGTTCCCGTCTCTCTCTCTCGATCTCTCTCGCTCTCTCTCTTTCTCGCTCGCTCTATCCCTGTTCTGTGATTACAATGTCAAACGACGAAATGGAAACAGTTCCGTTTTAGAACCCGAAAACACGGCAATTTATTATAGGCATCCAAGCACGATAGATTCGATTGTAGTCTAGTGTACATTAGGAAATGTTGGGTAATAACACAAAATCGTTTAATGCGGATTTCACTGTCTCCCACTTTGCTCGCTACTGATCTCTCCCTCTCTTCCCGTTTTGTTTTGTTCGAAGGCCGAAGCGTCAACCGAAGCCCTCTTCTGACGAGGGGTACTGGGACTGTAGCGTGTGCACGTACAAAAACACAGCGGAGGCTTTCAAGTGCATGATGTGTGATGTCAGAAAAGGCACATCCACACGGTGAGTAACAAGATCATTCAGGCCATTGTTCAATATTTTTCGATATGTTTGTTTAGGGTTCGCCTAAATAAACGGAACTGTAGCCCGCTTGTCCATATTTGGTTTTTGTGAAAATACTGACGCACGACAAATGCAGGCCATGATATGTCGTATTATTAGTAGCATAGTTGCTTAACGCTGTATCTGTTGAGTGCAGGAAGTACTTTTAATAATAACTCTTGTTTCATCCAACATTTAATTTAAATTGTAATTGTTTCGTTTAATATTAATCAACACAGGGGCATCTTGATTCCGTTCAGAACTGATAGGCATATAGTGCATCTGGCTATCGTCTGGGGCAATGGAAACATTTGGCAATAGCTTACATTTACACAAATATATTTTTAGTTATGTCACTTATCAAGAATTATACCCTTGGGCACGTTGAGAAATAGTTTCTGAGTGGTGGCAATGTGCAAACCTGCCAGAATCAGATTTGACAAATTATAGTGTGCTTTTTACAAGCCAGTATCCAATCTTAGCGAAGCCTCAGGATTATTTTAGAAACATGAAGAACGATTAGCCTTTAAGGGGTCTCACTGTCTCGCACACACACCCACATGCATTATGTGGACCCATAAACAGTTGACGGTTTGTTTAGGGGGTCCTGTTACAGTGAGGCCACTTAGCGGGATGCTCATATTTACATGCTCTCTCCTGTGATCGCTTGTGTGGGTTTGTACATGTATTTCACTCACTCACTCACTCTCTCACACACAGAAACAGTTTACATACACAGGGTTGATACAATGGAATTCATAGGCTTAATACATTCATACAGTCAAGTGGCAGACAGAGGCAGACACAAACACAAACACACACATTCATTATTGCTCTGCCTTTTGGTCACCTTTGGCTGATACTTTTCCTGAGAAAACCATATGTATTTGTCAATATCCAGCGGCAAGACAACATTTGTCTGTGGGTGACATTTACTCTTTACAACAAAGACGTACAAACTGACAGGGAAGACAGACAAACAGGTAAGCAGAAAGCATGGATGGGAAAAGACCTCTGCCTCACATAGACAAACATAAAGATAGATGGACCGGGAGGCATGATGGCATGAAAAGGTAGCCCTGTGTAACTGCTACAGTGTTTTATAACCAGAGGTTGGGCATATTAGTGGTCTCTTTCATGCATGGCCAATTATCCGTGGTCCAAATGGCGGCTTTTCAAATGTGGCACTTAACGACTGTGCAAAGGCAATTGTCTACATAGCCTTTTCGGTGTGTGTGTGTGTACGCACATGCATATATCAATGTGTGTTTGTGTGTGTTGGAGAGGTGGTTGCTGAAAAGGGGTTGCTGGAGCAGCTGCCAGACAGACAGCCAGCCAGAGAGCTTCATTAGTATTCAACACCTTAATCAGAGGGCTGTCATCAGAGGCACAGTACACACATCTCATCAGGATATCAGGGGGGTGCAACACACAAAGACTTGCATGATGTACAGATGCGCCCTCACACACACACACACACACACACACAGACACACACACACAGGCACAGAGAAACCCAACCCATTCAGACAAGAGAAAGAAGGGGGAGAGGGAGGGAGGGAGGGAGGGAGGAAGGGATGGAGATGGTGGAATATGCAGACAGATCAGAATCGGGTTAAATGAACCATAATGCACTTGCCTTCTCGCTAATGAAAGAATTTTTACATCCTCTCTCTGTACAGTTACCATCCTCCATTACTGCAATTATACTCTCCCTCTCTTCCATTCTCTTCCTCTCTTACCCACACACACACTCTTTCTCTCCGTCTGTTTTTATCTCTCTCTCTCTCTCCCACACATACTCATACAATGATTGAACGTGTTATCAATTTAAAGTGCTTGGGGTTGTGTTAGCTACTTAATACCGACTGTAAACGCCACTGTATTTGTTGAGTATAGCCCACAGTGTTTGCTTGACTCTGCTTGTTAGGGCTAAGCACTAAACCAACTATTTGTCTTACCATAGGACCTTTAAAAGTGATCTAGGATGAAGGGAAGAAAAGGGGGGAAATGGAAAAGAGGGTTGAAAGGAGTGAGGGAGTCTTGGAGAGGAAGGAGAGTAGGATGGCCAAGAAAAAATAGAGTAGATCAAGGAATGGGTTTGTAGCGTGCAGGCGGCAGTTTAAAGATGAAGATCAATGTTTTATGAAGCTAAAATCGAGCAAAAACCCACTCAATCGCGTTCACCATCTGCGTCGCTATTTTCATCCTTTCTCTATCACTCAAACTCTTTAGTTACACTCTCAGCGTTGCTACTCTAGTCGCTTTCCTCTCTCTTTTTGAAAACAACTGCAAGGATTGCGACGATGCATTTAGCAGGTATAAATGATGTGCACGTTCCGCTCCAGAGTTTGCTGAGAGAAAAACGTCAAGCGGGTGTTTGCTAGCCAAACATGGCCCGCACAGAAGAACGGTGGGGATGAGAGTTGTTTAGGGTTAACCCTCTCATGCGTTCTCACATAGGCACGCAGGCAGGCGGGCAAACACATCACACTGACAGATTGCACCCACTGAGCACGGACATTCGGTCAACCATAGTGCTTTCATTTGTCAGTCGACTTGGCTCAGGTGCCGTACCCGCATGCATTACCTTTCAGCAAAGTTCTCATGCCATAATAGTCTTGGCCTAGCTTTTTTTATTTTTGGTGGAGCATAGCTTAGATCTGCTTTTTATTTTTTTTTCTAAAACAACTTTACAGCGGTGTAGACGAATATTATTTATAGACCTTGTCGCGTGTGTAGTTACCTCAAGTAGGTTAATCTTGCAGTAGATAGGAGATTGCTGGCCTATTTTAACCACATATTTATCCTTTGAACTACACAATCAGTTGACTGCACACAAAGACATGTCTGGAGAATTAGAGCACTGTTCTGGTATTGGCCCAAGAGACCTTTGGGCGGACGATAAAGCAGCCTTAGCAGGAGTGGGCTTTGCGACTGTCTTGTCACTAGCCGCTGTACATGGACAGAGAGACAGAGGAAGACAGTGTCTGCTCACTGGTGGCTGTTCTCACTTTAGCCCGTCATGAGCTGAAGCTAAATCGTGCCATGGTGAGATCTGGCTGTAATTACGAAGGTAACACCGACGCCTGCCAGTAGCACGCTGCTATCTGACGTGTTGGAGTGTGCGTGTGTTCATGTGTGCGCTTCGGTCTGTGGTGAGTGAGATGTGGAGGTGCTATAAACCACAGGACACAGCCATCTGTCACACACACACATGCACCGCAGTAGTATGTTCAGGGAGAGAGACATTAATCATTAGGTCGGATTCTCTCCCTCGAGCAGGAACTAGCTGCCAGCCTGCTAGACTAACCCTGACAAACACGCACACACTCAATTTAGTACTGGGTTAACCTCACACGCTACTGTAGCACACAGGAAAAAAAACCTACTCCTAAAAATCTAAGGTTCCTATCAAAGTATATATTTGAGCCTTTTTGTAAAGTAGTGTTAGTAATAGCTTACAAGCCTTTTAATGTTTTCGTAGGTTATTGATTATAGAAGAGAAGAAGGGACAAGAAGGGAGGAGTGAGGGAGAGGGACTCTCAAGAAGAAATGGGGGAGGGTACAGAGAGATGGGGAGCGATAAACAAACAGTTGCCATCTCGTAGCCTCCAGGATTCATATATCAAATAGGAATATCCCAGGAACAAAGGAAGGGTCTGCACCTCGGCGTTCCCTGGAAAACAAAGCTCACCACAGGGCAACAACTCCATTTAGACATCCTGCAGTTCAGAAATGGGCATTTTCAAGTGATTTTTACCATGCCAGTGACCCTGCCTCCTCTCATGTACTTAGGCTAAGAGTCCAGGCAAAATCGGGTGATATAATTTGACAGAGTGTGACTCCATTAGAGCCTGAAGAGAAGATGGTTTGAGTGGTCTATCGATCATCACCACATTGTGTGTGTGTGCGTGTTTGGTTTAGATGCAGGCCAATATTGTCGGCATCAGTGCTGGGATAATAGGCTTGTGATTGGGTTAACAAGCCCTGCTCTGTTAGAGTCACTGCAACCTTAACCTGACATTACGGCATCACGCCTGGCTGTCCACCCTTTCCCCTTGAGATGTAGAGGCACTGCAGTTCCATGTCTAGTCGTTGTAACGTATTTGGGGTGGGTCCTCCTGAACATTCAGACTCAACACCATTAGAGGTGGCTTTTTCCTTTGGATTGAATAAAAGTGATGGAGTGGTGTCCTGGTGAGGGATCCGGCTTTCTCTAATGGGGTTTCTCTCCCGCAGACACAACATGTATTCAAGCGGTGCAGACTAACAGAGCTTTCGATCTGTGGCCGCTAAACCGTCTCCCTGAGAGATCCACGGCAAACGTTTTCTACGTGTCAGCAGTTCCCTGGCATCGTGCTGTGAGGAGGGTAGAGAGCTATCAAAACTCCCACCTTCTCTTTCTCTCTCTCCGTCTCTCCCTTTCTCTCTGTTGATCCCCATCTCTTTTTCTCTCCCTTTCCGAGTTTTATGTAGGCCATAGCAGGCATTTGCATTTCCTGCCCAGCCCCAACATACTTCCACAGTAAAATGAATGATAGTGCATATCACTGGGATCTTGAGAAGCCAGACTCATCCAATTGCAGTCATTTGAAACCATTGCAATGGCCATAGCATAGGTATAATATTGAATCATTATAAAAGTAAAATGCTTCTGTAAGATGGTGGTATATGTAATCATCTGTCGTGACACTCAATAGCCACAAAAGGCAAAAGAACCAGAATTGGATTTGACTGAAGCATTAAAGCTGGGAGAAATGGTCTCGAGAAAAATGGACTTAAACAGATTCAGATTTTATACTGCCACGCAAGGCTAGGAGATAAATCTGGGGGCTGTGGTTACGCCCAGGTCCTGGGTGGAAGCCACACATTTAATAAAAATGAAAGTATTGAAAGACGTCCAAGTCCTCTACTTGACGGCGAGTGTCAAGCTGAGCTGTCAGTGCTTGTTCCTCTGTTCATCCAGCTGCAGTGAGGAGTGGGGGGAGCAGTGGTGTTGAAATCAGCACACTGTGTTCTGAGGCCACATCCCCTCAGGCCTCATCTGCTCACTGTCGCTCTGGCTGGGGTGTGTGCGTGTGCGTGTGCGTGCACGTGCGTGTGTGTCACTTGTCCTTTGTGTGCATTTCCAGTGATTAGAAAGATCGCTGTACATGGCTCCATGAAGTGGAGTGCACTGGCAATTTTAACATGGCAATACAGCAGATGCCCTGTACGAATAGTATTCATAGACGAAACATACCGCACACACTACGATACGCACTCGCAAACCAGGATCACCTCTACAAAAAGGTCATCAATGGTAATAGGGAAGCAACCTCTGCAATCTGACAAGGCTGGCAATCATTGCGTATGCACCTTGTGCAAAGGTAACGCGCACTAAAATGACTCGTGCTTCACTGTGTCAGCGTAATTCTGTCTGCAAGGCATGCCATCTGGTCTAAATGTCAACAGCTCAATGCCTCTCCCCCCCCTCGGTCTTCCAACAGGAAGCCTCGTCCAGTGTCCCAGCTGGTCTCCCAGCAGCAGGTAACGCAGCAGTTTGCCTCCCCCACGCAGCCCAAGAAGGAAAAGAAGGAGAGAACTGAGAAGGAGAAAAGTGACAAGGAGCCCTCGCTCAAGAAGAACAGTCACAAGAAGATGAGGTGAGAATAAAATCCTCTTGGGAGATGAAAGGAAAATGGAGATATTACAGTAGAACAGATGGCCCCCATACAAATTGGCCCAGTCGCACAACACACGCCCACACACACACACAACGTGATGCAGGTAGCACAATGACAGGAAAATTGAGGAATTATAGAGGGAGAGGAGCATCATACAATTTGGTCTCAAAGTGATTGAAAACGGTGAGACATGTCACCATGGTAGGTCAGATTTCACTTGTTTTAATGAAACTGTCCAGATCAAGGCAAAAAAAAAGCGTGAGTAAAGAGTACAGAACACATTTCTACTTGGGAATGGCCTAAATGGCTTATATAAGAACAAAATTCAATTGAAGTTGATACTTTGTTGGCTTGCATACATAGAAACACTGGCAAATTAAATTAATTATATTTTTTCTCTGGCTTGTTCTTATTTAGTCAAGTCAACTTAAATAAAATGACTTGTTAGTTATTATTTTACTGTATCTTGTCAACCTATTTAAACGTTTGCTGCGATAGAGCGTTTTCGTTGAACAACACGATCTGTCTTTCTCATTTTGTCCCCTTCGCCGCAATCCTCCCCGATCTCCATTTCTTCTTGTGCCCATTCCCTCATCCCCCCGCTCTCCCCCGGCCTTTCTTTCCAATCCTCCTGCCAGGCCCAGGTTAAAAAACATCGACCGGAGCAGCGCTCAGCACCTGGAGGTGACAGTGGGAGACCTGACCGTCATCATCACAGACTTTAAGGAGAAGACCAAGCCGCCGTCTTCCACCTCCTCCTCCTCCAGCGCCACGCCCTCGGCCGCCGACCACCACAGCCACAGTGGTTCCAGCTCCGACAACCCCACCGAGCGAGGCGTGTCCCGGTCTTCATCGCCGCGCGGCGAGGGCTCCTCCGTCAACGGTGGCGAGTCCCACTAGAGGCGCAGCCACCGGGCCGAGCCGTGGAGATGAAGAGTTACGACATCGAGGTGGTCCAATCTTGTCTGAGTGCTCCCCGGAAATATGGGCTACTTCTGGGAACTGTATCCGTTGCCAGGCAATACTAGCCCAACTTTTTGGCTTATTCTGATAGGTGTAAATGAGTTGCCTAGCAGCGTTAGTTTCTGGACATTCTATCAGGAAGTGTTTGGGACTGTTGGTGTGATTTTTTTCAATGTCGTAACTCTTTCATTAGGCTACTCTGGTAGAAGGTAGAAGGTCCACCCAGCATGGTTCGTTGATGACCCTGTTGGATCCGTCTTGGTTACCCCTCAACTTCCTCCTGTTCTGGCCTTATCCCACTGCTAATATGTGCGGTGGAGCTCAACCTCTGCGCATCACCCACACCCTCAACTCAACCATCATCTTCAGTCTATTCCCTGCCCCTTTCCAAACGCCTCTCTTCTTGAACTGCTCTTCTCCTCATAGGAACTTCCAGCGATCCTCCAATCCCAAAACCTCACCTACAATTTCTCTATCCTCACTCTCCGACCTACCCCTCCTAACAGTTTGTTCCTATAACCGGCCAACTCTGGCCACCACGGTATCCAACCCCTCTGCAAGTCCCTGGACCCTTCACCTCTACCACGCCCATGGAACCCTTATCCCTCTGAACAAGGCGGGATACCTCTGATCCAAGACATTTAGAACCTTTGCTCTGTTCTAGAACACTGGCACGGCAAGGTTCTGGAATCTAGAACATAGTTCTATAGTTTGTGACTCAACATGCACATTTAGTACAGGTTATTTTTAGATAGCAATATAACTGATATACACCAAGAAGAGGGCCAGTTCGCCTCCACAGTCAGTTTATTGCTGTGGAAGGCTTTCTGGGAAAACGACACTACAAGCCCATTCAAGACACTGCTTCTCACAGAGTAACTTTAGAATCAATATTTAGTAAATATCAGTGACTTTTATGAAAAAGATTAAAAAAAATACTAATACGTAACACAAACCAACACAGACTCGTGGGATGACTCTCATTCTATTGTACAGCAATGCTTCAATGTGGCAGTATGATATATTATTGTTCATCAAATCAGTGTTACTGTCAAGATTGTTATGTTTCATTAAACATTAGAGGGAGACTCAGGAGTACGACATCATGCCAGGGGGGAGAAACAAACTACTATATGACAGATATTTCGATTAATTATGTTAGCATTAAACTGTCATAATATGCATTTCGGTGTTAAAGTGTCATCCCCCTCTTGTTGGTCTATAATAGCAGACTCCTGGGTTTATCCTCAATGTTAGTTGATAAGGACTGTTGTGGCATGATGGTCAGCGAGAAGTACTTTGAGTCTTTGGCTTTACAGGCTTGTTTCTCGACATGTACAAAGCCTACAGCTGTCATTATGGAAAGTGTGGCTGGTGGGAAATAAGCCTAGCTGTAGTAAATCTGTGGCACTCTCCTTGGTGAAAACATCCGTTATGTGTGTGTTATTCGTAAGGCCACAGCATCCAAACTTTGACTGTTAAACGAAAAAAAACTGATTGCATTGATCTTTTCATTGCTTTCGTTTAAGGCTAGGCTTTATCCATGTCTGAAAAACTGGCAATTTGTCTCTTAGTTGTAAGGTATAATTGAATGTGATCAAGACAAATATTTCATTGCATCACTGAACTAGCTGGGACTAGTTCTGTAGATTCATGAGTTAAATGTCACTTGGTAACTTTTTGTTTTTGTTTTCAAATTTGAACGGGGCACCTGTTTTTATTGATTATACTGTTTCATTGTTACATTTCTGTCGTGTTTTTGTTTAACCATTCGTTCATGTTTAGAACTATATGAAAATATTTGGTTGATAAAATGTCTGAATAAGGAAATAATGAACTTGTGCATTCAACATCTGTTTCCGTCTTATTGTTGTGGACATTTTATCTACATGATTTGCTAACAATATCACTTGTTGATTTCTATTTCTCAATAGCATTACAAGTATTGCATACATTGAGAATTGAGGCACACATGCATACAAACACACAAACGAGGCTTTCATATCATCTTTTGTTCTGAGGATTCCCCCCCTCATCCCCTCTGAACTCAACAAAGGCGTTCGGGCGAATAACTGTCTCATAGCGCCATCATCTGGTCGAGGTTGTCTAAACAATAACCCAATTTAAAAAAAAATCATCAGATGGTTTTATATATTATAATGAATGGCGGAGTATATCTTAGTTTGGATTTAAATCAATTTACGGATACGGAGTGAAGTCAAGTGTGTGTTTCCCACAGCCGGGGATTGAAAGAGAGGGAGGAGGGAACAACTTATTTATTACTCTCTCACCCCTCCCCCAGTAGTCACACAGAAGGCAACACAAGTGGTTTGGCGTTTAGCTTGGAAATTTGTTGACACATGCCCGTTCATATGTGTCATGCCTTTACGCATTAAAAGTACTTTAGCTTTAGAAAATGCGGCGTTACATTCGTGCACTGCTAGTGTGCACAGTGTTTGCCGTGTTTTCGGCGCTCTATGTGTACAGCAAACTGTATAATATAGATCTCTCGGTTGGACGAAAGGGATCGAGGAAGACATTTATACCCCCGCGATCAGCAGGAAACTTGCAAGTATCTACAGAGAAAACAGGCCGAGAAAATGAACATTGGTCTAACAGGTAGCTAATCTAAAATGTCTTTATATAATTAAATAAGAAACTACACCTACCATAAATAGTGTCTTGTTAGTAATCATTCGTAAATGTGGGCCTTTCATTTAAGAAACAGCGTCGGAATGTGCTATTGACTAGTTGGCTAGGACAAGAAGCAGTGTATCCAACTACTTAACGCTGTTTACAGATCCATTAACTATACATGTGGTGTCGTCTCATGCTGAATTTTGAGTTTTTGAAAGAGTCAACCTGTTGCAACAACTTGCTAAGTTTTATCTTCGAATCATTGCTCTACATTGATCTTTTGTAGATGGGGAATTATGTGTCTGGACTGAAGAAAACTAGACACCAGTTTCAATGAACTAATTGCATTAATTAGAATTGTATTGCATTGTAATAAGCTACTCTTGCTTTGACACTTCCATTGCTTAAAATAGGTACCAGAATCTACAACCGTCTTAGTCCATTTCTCGGCAAGTTCTATTTATGGACAGGAAACCAACTGTCCTAAAGTAAAACAGATGGTGGTACTCATGTGAACGCTCTGCTTCTGTTTATCTCCTACTCGAAATTGAATAAGTTGACTGCTGTTTTCTTCAATTTATTAAGATATGCTTTATGTCCACAAGTGTATTTTGTGAAATGAAAAGTAATAAAGGACCCAATCTTTCCTCCAACGCTTAAAATGTAGAATCTTAACAATAGAGTTGTTTTTGGGACTTTGATGCCTTTAGTAAAAGGCCATTGTGCATCTTTCATTCAAGTTGGAAAATCATGATTTGCCTCCGTGGATGGGTTAGTAAGTTGTTTTTGTAATAAAGTGGGAATGCATGTAACCATTACTGAAACATTGTTTCCTCTCTGTGTCCCCCAGGTACATCATGCGTCAGCGGGTAGTGTTAGAGGGCCGCAGTGGTATTGGGAGCATCACACCCAGCAGCACTAGACCACCTGATGCCCCCATGCACCTGGGAGTGGTGGCCTGTGGGCAGAGACTGGAGGAGACCATGACTATGGTCAAATCGGCTGTGTTCCTCAGCTCCAAACCTCTTTCTCTGCACCTCTTCGCTGAGGACCAGCTGCATGTCAGCTTCATAAAAGCTGTGAGTGGATGACGAAGAAAAAAAAAATGCATGTTGAAATTGTCGTCGCTGTGTGCGCGTAAATGTTAAATGCGGGGAACGTCAGATTCATTTCATATGCTGTACCAATGAGCCTCTCAGTGTGCTCTCTGTGGGTTTCAGTTGGAGTCGTGGCCTGCCTCCGTGCGCCGCAGGTTTAACTACACCATCTACCCCATCACTTTCCCCAGTGACAACGCAGCAGAGTGGAAGAAACTGTTCAAACCCTGTGCCTCCCAGAGGCTCTTTCTACCTGTGAGTTTTCCCTCACCGTCTCCCAACCCACTTCCTGACTATTTGGACTGATGACTGTACTGGAGTGTATTCACTCAATAAATGACATTATGAATTCATTTTAAATGATTAACTTTAGTTAAACCTAAAGGGGTTGCAGGGTATTTGCAACATAGGCAATGAAATAACTAGATAGAAATGAGCATCATACTTGATGATTACCATGGATATCGTCATGATTACAGACGATGCTTCTCTCTGTCTAGTCCCGTTCAGTCTCCTGTTTTTGATCTGTCGTTGCTGTTTTCTCTTCCTATTAAGGTCCTAACATGTTTGTCCTATTCCCCGATGTCATCTCTGCCTCTCTGTACAGCTTATCCTTAAGGACGTTGACTCTCTAGTGTACGTGGACTCAGACATTCTGTTCCTGCATCCCATAGACGAGTTGTGGGCATTCCTTTCCGCTTTTAACTCTTCCCAGATGGTCGCCATGGCACCCGAGCACGAGGAGCCGCGCCTCGCCTGGTACAACCGCTTTGCCCGCCACCCATACTACGGACGCACTGGCATCAACTCTGGGGTCATGCTTATGAACATGACAAGGATCAGGGATGCCTATTTTAAGGTGTGCAGATCTGTTGGGTTACTGTTTTTAATCATTTGGGATTGAATTTGTTTACAGATTGGATTCCTGTCTTGAGACTGCTATACCATCTGTGACCAGAAGAGTTCACTTTTGAGAAGCTTATATGATTTGAGACATAATACAATGTAGGCCTACTTCCAATTCTTGTAGCTAATTGTGTGTTTGCTCTCAGAATGACATGACATCAGTGGAGCTACGCTGGGAGGAGTTGCTTATGCCACTCCTTCAGAAATATAAACTGAACATAACCTGGGGAGACCAGGACCTACTTAATATTATCTTCCATCATAACCCAGGTAAATACCCACCCACACAGGCACAATATCTCTGGTTAATGTGCAAACACGAGCAGTTTAATCTTTATGACTCACCCAGTCACCAACCCAATCACTCACACTCATTTAATTAATCTTGCTTTCAGACACACACGTAACACAAGTAACAAACATACCAAGATAAACCTCTGCTTAAAACTTGTGAAGAAAATGAGTTTGCTTTGTATGGATTTCATGCTGTTGGTCATTTCAGCTTAACTACTACGCGAGAAAAGAAGATGTTGACGTGTGCATGTCTCAACTTCCTCCCACCCTCCCTCTGCAGAGTACTTGTTGGAGGTCCCGTGCCAGTGGAACTACCGCCCAGATCACTGTATCTACGGCAGCAACTGTGTCTCCGCAGAGGAGGGCGGCATCTACATCCTGCATGGTAACCGAGGGGTGTACCACGACCACAAACAGCCTGCCTTCAGAGCCATCTACGAGGCCATTCGACAGGTTGGTTTGCGTGGGCAATAGTGCACGTCAGTCAGTCTGCCTGCCTGCGTTCTGTGTGTGAGGGAGAGAGGGAGCGGGGTAGAGGGTGAGAGGGGATTGGAAATGATTTCCCCATAACCGTGTCCCGTGGCTTATCACCACTGGTCTAATGGTATTGACCATGCCAGAGGGTCATTTGCTTAAAGGGATAGTTCAACTTTTTAGTTTGTTCCTACTTACCCCCTGTCAGACGAGATGTTCAATGTCAAAGTTATGTTTGTACGTCCAATAATTTGTTTTTTAGGTAGACTTGGGGTTCATGTAGCCTAGCTTAGCCCATGGCTTCAAGTCGATAGCACTGGCTAGCATGGCTCCGTCAAAAGTGACGAAATACACCTTCGATCTCCAAAGCTGTGTTATTTACATGTTGTATCTTTTGCATTTCATACATGTAGAAATGAAAAATTTAAAGCAAGACATTGTTGTTTTTATTGAAACAGAACGCTGTCAGACCTATTTTGCCAGGCCAAACCATAGTTTTACCTTGTGTCGTAGGCAGCCTTGCAACAATAGGTCTGACCACGTATCTGTTCACTTTTAACTGAGCCATGTTTGCCTGTCCTACTGGCTTAGTCGTTGTGCTAAGCTACTCTACATTTACCAATCGACTTGCTTAAATAACTTATTATTGGACGTACAATCATAGCATTGCTATTGATCATCTTACCTGACAAAGAGTAAGTAGGAACATAATTGTTATATCTCAAAAAGTTGAACTATCCCTTTAATGATATTGTCAATGTCTTGGGTCTTCATTGCTTGTCTATTAGCAAAACTCTAGATGTCCATCAGCCAGAAGTCTAATCAATATTGTATCCTTACCAGGCAGTTAGGCTGACCACAGTTCATTGCACTGGATAACTTAGGGTAAGGTGAAAGGTAATGATCAATGCAGAGATCGATTCGAATGGGTGGATTCACCTTACATAAGCAGGCTATTGTTAATAATGACAAATATGCAACGTAAGCATTTTACACGTACGTACATGTACAGAGGCCCATTTTCAGAAACCATTACTCCTGTGTTCCAATGGCACTTTAGTTAGCTAATCCAAGTTCATGATGTTAACAGGGTAATTGATCATTAGAAAACCCATGTGAAATTATGTTAGCACAGCTTAAAACTGTTGTGCTGATTAAAGAAGCAATACAATTTGCCTTCCTTAGGCTAGTTCATTATCTGGTTTGTCAGCATTTGTGGGTTCGATTATAGTCTTAAAATGGCCAGGAAACTGGTAATTCGTCTGAAACTCGACAGTCTATTCTTGTTCTGAGAAATGAAGGCTATTCCATGCAAGAAATTGCCAAGACACTAAAGATCTCATACAACGGTGTGTACTACTCCCTTCATAGAACAGCGCAAACTGGCTTATACCAGAATAAAAAGAGAATTGGGAGGCCCGGTGCACAAGTGAGCAAGAGGTCAAGTACATCAGAGTCTCTAGTTTGAGAAACAGACGCCTCACAATCAACTGGCAGCTTTGTTAAGTAAAACAGATATTATTATTATTATTATTATTATTATTATAGTGTATATATAAAGCCCCTTTTAGAACAAATGTTACAAGGTGCTCTACATGTACTTGTTACTTTTTAAATTCGACCTTGGCACGGCCTTGGACAGAAAACGTAAGACGTTTTCCAGAATTTACGGTTGGCAAAGCGACACAACAGCTCTGCTATTAAGGTTGGGGCCAGTGTAATGCCTTGTAGAATAGGTTTTTATTGTATGTGGAGTAACTATGATTACCCCCTAGATTTAATAGGTTTGCTTGTGTAATGATTCAATTCTGCTATTTCTTCTATAATCTTCTAAAGGTAAGTCCTGATATTTTGGTATTTATTGGTAGGGAATTTTGTACCATTCAATGTATTGGTAAATGTTTCTCAGATCAGGTATTGTATATGTATTTAAACATTCTAGGGCATATAATAGATTTTACTAGTTTAGATTTTGCTAGTGGTCCTTAAAGTTTAAATTTACTGGTAACGTCAGCTTAATGCATGTCTTTGTCTCACCTCAGACATCGGCCAAGCACTATATTCCTGTCTCAAGGTCATAAAGCGCTCCTTTCTCCGTCTTGCCCTCCGTCTTGCCCTTATCCTTTCCCCCTTTTCCCTTTTTCCATGCCTCTCTCCTTCCTCCCATTATCCATCCATCGTAAAGCCTGTCCCTGGAACCAGACGTTAACTTTTACTGCTGACCCCCGCCTTTTAGAGGTTCAGGCTCATCTTTGGACAGTGCTCCATCACACACACACACACGCGCGCACACACACACACACCGATCAATACACTGACTGTAAATGCTGCTTTTACGACCTGCGTGCGTGCTCATGCCTTTGTGTTTGTGTTACTTTGTATGTGGTGTGTGCCTTGTACATGAATAAAAACGGTGTTCTTATTTTCTGCTTTATTAGGGGGTAAAAGTGAGGCAACTGTAAAAGTGTTGATTCTCCTTTGATTTCCTGTGAGCGTTGTTAAGACGCCTGCCTTGATTATAGGGCGGAGAAGAGACAGGACTAGCATTAAACACAGGGTGCTAAACTGTGATTTAACGGCGTAGACTCGACAGGTTTATTGGGTCTCTTGTCTGCTTTGCATCAGCTTAGCTCAGCATTTTACTGTCAGCTTTAATAATAAAATAATGTTTAAAAACAAGATATAAAAGATACCAAATTGGTAGACACAAAAATTGATGGGAAAGGACGTTATTATTATTCAACCAGCAGAAAGTTTCATAAAGGCCACACAGCCGTCACCATTCTGTGATCTTGTAAAGCTTCAGAGTAAACAGTTGAAGCCAGCCTGTGAATTAGAAGCTGCTGCTGCTGCTGAATGACATTAATTGAGCTGCTTGTTGTTCTTCGCAGAAGGGCAGGGTAATGATTGAGAAGGCCCCTGGCGCTCGCTCACGCCCATATGCCACTCGCTCCCGTGTTGCGTCGAGTTAGAAATGTAGTGGTCACACCAGTTGTACTGTGGCTGTGTGGACAGGTTGGGAGATGATGTCACACTGTGAGATGATTGACAGTCAGGAGAGACTATGGCTTGAATTTTGTTGTCTTTCTTTTTTTTTTATAGTATCCGTTTGGCGAGGACCCTGTGAGTTCTGTGTTGGCTCCTTTAGAAGAGGAGTTGCTGAAGACCACTCATACCTACTGTGGTAAATCCCATGCCCTGTTCACCAAGGCCCTGGCACACAGCCTGGCTAATGTCAACAGACACAGGAACAACCCGCATAAGCAGTGACTGTAGAACCCGCTTCTCCTGTAAAGAAGTGTGCCGATTAACGTTAGCTGTTTCACAAGTCTACCCTTATTGACCATTACATTGAAACATGGATTTAATACGGGTCTTTTCGAGTCCTGTTTCACTAACACGGCTTTCCGAGGCAAGCGGATTAGTTTGCTGACTATTTGGCATGAATTCAGGATCTCGTGTTTCAAAAGGCAGATGTATTATGTCTCCCAACATTAAACCAGTGAACTACGAATAAGGATAGGGGCGGGAGGGAAAAGGGAGGAGGGAATGGAGAACGTACAGCGTTTGTAGACTGAACTAAATAGTCTGGTTTATCAGGCTCGAAACGCTTAGATGGTTTCTGACTGGAACAGGAGATGGTGACAGTGCTTATTATGAGAAGCTTTGTAATGCTTTTCCATATTGGAGAATTTATTTGTTTAAACTTAAAATTGGTCTTATTGACCAGAATTATTTTCTATTTCTATGTGTATTTCCTTGTTTAATTGTGATTATTTGGAATATGTTTGGAATATTGTTGTGTGTAGAAGGTGAGCTTGGCTTTATATAGCCTGAATGCTAATGCAGACACATTTCCCTTTCCAAGTCATAACTTTTTCACTGAAAGAAAAGGGTACTTTACACTTGTGTACTACTCAAAGGTTTGATTTTTCTCAATTGTCATGTTATTATAGGACTTTCAGTTTGATGTTGTGAAATTGAACTGCAACATTTAGCCATACAAATTTGTAATGATGAATCTATTTATATAAATATGTATGCCCTCTTCCTAATTATTTGTTGTCTTATAGCTAATGCCAAAGTTTCTTTAGACTGTTGAATGTTGAATGTTCTTTAGACTGTTGAATTTCAATGTCGATGAGGATTGAATTTCCTCTATCGCCAAGCTGAATATGATTATGGTGTAATGTTGTTTTATAATTACCATTGCAACCGTTGTTTACTTTGTATAGTGTATTAATAAACCATGAATGTCAGAATAAAGTCACTTTCTTCTTAAAGAAAAACCACAGATGTCAATCTGACGGACCGCACTAACATTTTATGGCCACTAGAGGATCCTAGTGATCTTTGGGTGTTTGTCTGCCACATAGCCCTGGCCCATAAAGTCTTTAGGTCTCCCTTGATCTTGGATGTTAAATAGTGCTCATGATAATAACAGATTTAGTGATCTTCATTAATGACTTGCAATGTAGATCATTTTGGAGTCCAGACCTTTACAATCTTAAACCAACTTTCTAAAGTATAGATAAAGTCAGAGTTTCAACAGGGAAAGCATACGTGTCTACTAGTTGGGTAAGATGCTGTCTCAACCCCTGTTGCCCTCCAAACAACCAATCCAAACAAACAAGCGACTAAACAACCCCACAAAAACTGTCTGTCCAAGAAGTGACACCACTAGTCATTTTTTATGTTTTTTATTTTATTTGACCAATACTCGGTACCCTTTATGATGGAGTGCTGAAGTTAAGATGGAGTAGATTGATGGTCTGTTACAATAGCTTATCCACTAGATCAATACACCGGCCAATAATCTATGATCGGACCACCTGGGGCTCTTGAAGATCTCACTGGATGCTCTGAGCTACTCATAAAGTTTAAATGATGGACCAATAATGCAAGCCTACAGTGTGTGTGTGTGTGTGTTATGAAATTGACAATAGTAAATGGCTCCATGCACGTCCCCATTAGATATGGGATATAACCAACCCTTTTATAGCTATATTCAGACACTGATTTATCAATAGACCAATAGTGCCCATTCATCTGTATATCAGTTTGAGAGCTTGTCAATTATCTTTATTGACCTGCACCCTCGAGTCCCCAGTGTCACAGCCACCATGGTGTTGAATGTAGCGCCATGTACAAAAAATTCAATATCGGACGATCTCAAGAGGTTCTATTTCTTTGAAACTACACGTTTTATAACGCAGTAAATAACAGATTTTATATTGTCGTTTTTCTTTTTTGTCCGGAGGACCTGGTGGTGGAGAAATTATTTGAAATAAAGCTACAACCAGAGGGCTGGAAAGTGCATGAAGGGTTGTAGTATAATATTCAAGATGTTTACAAGCAATTCAATGTATCGGCTTTACTGTGTGTCATATCATTCTAAGAGAGTTGAAAACCGAGTTAAAAAAGAGACGAGGATGTTTTAGCAGCATCCAGCATTTCAGTTTCTAACATGTACAATACATTGTAGACCTTGGTTCATTTGAGAAGGAGGCTACTTTTTGCTCTATTAAATATAAATGATCTTCCTTCACCGCTTCATTCATTCTCTTTCGGGTCTCCTTCAAGTCCGTCTCTCACTCAAGATAGGTTCCTAGAATCTAGAAAGGTCTTTATAAAATTGTATTGTAGAGGAGAATGGAGAAGGACTGTAAAAAGGGGTGACAGAAAGGAAAGGACAAGGTTTGAATTGCTTAGAAAAATGAACAAAAGCCTGCTGCCAAACAGAACACCATTGAAATGGCATAAAAACCTGCACTGCAGATTGTACTTTGGTTTGGTTGCACATGTTTTCCTTTTCAGATTACATTTAAGCTACTCTTCTCTGCCTCAAAAATATTACATTTAACATTCAACACAACCCCTAACATGCAAGTTAATTTCTTCATGTCTAGATTACATAGAAGTGTAATTCACATTTTGTTATGGAAGTCTACATATCACCCTCGCTGAACTGCTGAACAAGGATTATAGCTGAATGGAGATAGAGTAACACAAGGTGGTGTTATATGTCACGATCTGTACCGAGCTTACTTGTGTTGATGCTTCAGGCAGCTGGCTGAATGGCTGACTATCTCATTTTAATACTGGGGGTGTAGTGACGTGCAAGCTAGATTACAGTAAAACGCCAGGGCTAGGCCAGAGTTGCTGGGTTAAGATTGTGGGTGTGTGTATCTGTATTGGTTTAGCCTCTGGCCACTGATAAGGAGTCAGATTAAAACATACTCCAGCAGTGTGTAAGGTTAGGATTGGGGGCTGAAATGTAGTGTTCTACATAACCTCTGAGAGACTCACACTCATGCATGCACTTGGAATTTTAAAGTGCGTTTCTTGAAACAAATAGTAAATATGTAATTTAATAAATAACGCCACTGCATCTTTTAAACTTGTTGACTTGTTTTTATAGTCTTAACTAAGCCAGCAGTTGTGCAAAGTACCTACACCAATGTGTTGGGTTATGAGTCTAGCTCAGCACTAGATTGTTTTCTGCTCAACTGTTGGGTTAAAATAACTCTTCTTTAAAATGTCTCTCCCTGTTTGAAAAGATTTCATTCTGATCGTTCCCTCCTGATAACACACACTATCCAAAGTGTATCACCTAATCTAAAAATGTGTATTTTCTATTTTGGCTTTGAAAGGAATCCAAGAAACACATTATTTGAGGCTTTCTTTAGAAGAAAATGATGCACAGCAAAAAAGTTCTGGTCTCTGAGATGAAAAGATTTCAGCAGAAGTCCCTGGTTAGCAACGCTAGCCTTGGGGATATACTGTATGCCTGTTCTCCTTTGTCTGGTAGACCCAGAAACCTAAACAAACACACGTATTCCCTCACCTGAGAAGAAGCGAGGAGGAAAACCACCCAAGGACAAAACATTTTCCTTTTCTTTTTCAAATCTCAGCAACATGCATTTATGGTAAAGGCCTCAAGCACTCCTCAGATGCCTTTTTTGACTTAAGGAGTTTGGCAGAATCTCCACTAAAGCTCAATTGCTTTAAAGTATTCATTTTATTTATTTTTTACTTTTATTATAAACAACTTTAAGAGTCTAAATACTCTCTTATTCTGTACGAAATTGGTTACAAGAAAAAAGTGTTGGCGATGCATTATAACCTAATCGCTCAGTATGTATAAGATATCAAATATTCCACTATGGCTTTTATTTAAGTCTCATATGGCTATCAGCAAGTAGCAGCATTTCTGCTGATTAGACTCATTAATTCTGGAGTGGTTACATCTGGAATCGCATATAACTTACATATGGGGTGGTTGAGTGGCCTGGTCTGCCTGACTGAGAGTCTCCAAGTCCTTCTACTGCATCTCAACTCCCACCTCTGTCTTATCTCATCTTCTTTTTTTATGCTCAGACCACATGAAACCCAAAGCAGACACCAAGGGGGGTGACAATCGATGGGGTTACATCACACAATGTGAGCGACCCCCATGCTTTTATCTCCCTTTGCTGCTGCGACCCTCATCCCTCTGGTCCCGGGCACCCCTCGCACTTCTCTCACAATATGTTTCCCATTACCGTTCCCCCATCCTTTCACTTCCTCTCTGCCCGTCCGACCCCCATCCCTCCATCCGTGATCTCCATCTCATGCGGCTGCAAAATATGATCCCCAGAGGACTGTGAAAGAGCAGAGACGAGACTGCGTTTGTAGCTGTATGTGTGCGCACATCTTTGGCTGTGTGTGTAGATGTATGTGTGCATACTGGTGTGTGTGTGTGTGGGCCCTACCTCAATAGACTCTATGAGCTGAGACCTTATCTTTTCTCTCTCTCTCCTCCTCCTCCTCACTCTACCTTCCCCACTCTTTTACTTCTCCCTCTCTTTCTCTGTCCCTTCTCCCCTGTGAGCTTTTCAATCAGGTAATTACAGTGGCCGTGAATGGAGGCAGCAGGGACACTGGGGCTCCATTGTAGAAGAATCTGTTCCCCTACAGACAGCAATTACCTGAAGGACTGGAGGGAGGGTGGTCAATTGTGTGTGTGTGTGTGTCTGTGTCTGTGTGTCTGTGTATTTGATTTTGTGTGTGGGCGAGACAATGTATATTTATATGTGTGTGTGTGTGTGAGCCAGAGATAGAAAGTGAAAGTGGGGGGGGGGGACTCTGTAAATGTGTTTTTGTGTGCGGGCAACCTGTGTGTCAAGACATGTATCTTGTAAGTGCACCAACAGTGCTAACAGTGTCCACCAAATGGTAAACATTCAACGGAGTAGAGGACATCACAAACTGGGCCGTATATCTACCATACCAACACCCGTCTGCAGCACACACACTCTTTGACGGTTTTCTATGTTATTTACAATGACGTTATTCATTTTAGACACATATCTGATACCAATTACTCGTGCTCATCTTACCCCTCATCCTTCGCGTGAACACGTAAACACGGAAGCACGGACAAACACATCGAGCATCTCATTGTGTGTGTCAAAACAACACGTTATTTGACAGACGTAGCCAACTCCGACTGATGCGCTTTGTCTTCATTTGCCCCTTCAGGAACTGCTTAACCGTTTGGTTTTCATTCATTTAGAAGGACACACTTGTAAGAGGCTAAGTCGCTTTTAAAGCCGTTGCCAGTAGGAGGGTTCTCGGTCTTTCTATTGATGGTGGCTGTGTGTGCAGGAGCACGCCAGCATGTTTATGAATGTGTATGTAAATGTGTGTGCATGTTTGATACCACATCATTTTTTTTTATTCCAAGGTGGCAAGACACATCAATAACACGCCATCACGTCTGTTCCCATGGTGATAAGGATCTTGTGCATTAGTGAAAATAGGCGGTTATGATGGACAGGTTAAATCACCATAATGATTTTCAAACACATGCACACACATGTGGACACAGCATCTGTCATTCAATATCCATGTTTTGCAGGACATGTTAGGACCATATTTGGCAACTGTCTCCAAATGAGCAACTTCTGGTCCTTATCATGCCACCAGTCTGTCTGTTAAACGATGTCTACCACTGGGATGGCTTTTTGAGCACAGAGATGCTCATTTTACTGCATATATACTTCCTAATAAAGCAATAACCTCCCTATGAACCAAATTGAAATGATTTAAAAGAAAAGAAAAAGAGATGTCAACAACGGCAACGCAAAGCAATGAACAATAGAAGTGGTTTGACGGCGTTCCAAGCAGGCGTCATTGAAACGGCGTTCCATAACGATCCCACTGCTCTCTCGCTCTTGATGTTCTGAGGATCGGAGGATGGCTGGCTCTATAATCAGTCAGCCACAGCATCACGTAACCACAAACACATGTGAACCCCCACACACACGGGACTAACAAGGGATCCTAATGAGAGTTGACGGGGGTAGGGGTGCAGAGGAAAAGGAAACGCCATGTTAGGGTGCTTTTGATTATTGGAAGCATGGATGGATCCATGTCGCTGTTTAGAAAGGAGTCTCACAAAAGATGGCAGAAAAAAGGGAGAGTGAGGCCGCAGTGAAAAAAGAGAGACCAGACCAAAAGGAATAGTGGCAGACAGGAAGAGAAAGAAATCTACTGCTACCGCTTGATGTGAAAATGGTTGCTTATGTTGTTTATTCCGTGCCAGAGAAAGAGCAGAAGCTGCAAAGAGGAACTTGGTGGGATGGAAGTCATAGAGTGATGGGGAAAGCCCTACCCTGACAGCTGTCACGCTCCATTAATATAAACCTGCTCCCTTGGCCCTTGCCCTTGGCCCCACCTCTTCTTTGGTCCGAGGGCAATAGATCACAAGAGTGTTTACATAGCCCTTTATAACTTCAAAATGGTTGTCATGCATTTCCACCTTCTCCTTTTTAGAATCCTTTCTTTTTTCAAGGTGTCAACGAAGGACCAAGAAAAGGTTACAGGGTTCTGGAATAGAATGCAGCCCATGGATTGTTGGCCAACAAGGTGAATCCTTTGGAATCTCTGTGGGGAAAACATCCCGTGACAGGGTGCCCTTTGATCAGACCGCGCTCCGTAGCCCCACCACTGACAGCTTATGTAAGCAACACACACACACACACACACACACACATAAAATACACCACAGGGGAAAAGATGACAATGAAGGGAAAGATATATACACCCAGACAGAAAAAGAGACACAGAAATAGGAAAGATAGAAGGACAAGCAGGAAAGGGAAATATTGTGGTGCATGGGATACAGAGTGATTTAAAACAACATGTAATGAATATCGAGATAGAGGGTAATAACATCAAAAGAGTGAGGGAGATAGCTGAAAGGTTTGTGTGGATGCTATGTTTTCCTGAGTGAAGGCTGACAAGGTGATGTCGTCAGACAACTCCACACTCACACACAGCATGGGGCATGTGTCATATACCTTTCACTCTCACTCTTTTTGTTTGACTGTCTGTCTGTCTCTCCCTATCTTTTTTTACTCATTTTTTATCCATCATCCCTCCTTCCCTCTATGGATAAGTCATGTGTCCTTATCTGTATTCCTGTCCTCATCTTGGTTTAGTATCCATCCCACTCTCCCTTCATTGTCACACCATATCTTGCTCTCTCTCTCTCTCTCTCTCTCTCTCTCTCTCTCTCTCTCTCTCTCTCTCTCTCTCTCTCTCTCTCTCTCTCTCTCTCTCTCTCTCTCACTCACTCTGGGATTTTACTTTGATGGTGGCAAGGACCCGAGGACTGAGGACAGCATTCATAGCAGTGGAGAATGAGTTCACATACCCTTCCCAGTAAATGAGGTAGTGAGAAGTAAAACAGTATAACAGCACAAAATTCCGGTATGGATCCCATGCAGTCACAAGACACGATAGATCAACTTTCCTAGACCATTTTGGCAATTCTGTCTGGTTCAAGAACTCTGTGCTGAATGATTGTGAAAAAGACTAGGAAAAATGTAAATGTGGGCAGGAGTGAACAGCTTGTGCTCCCAGCCATTTGGTTAATGTTCATCAAAGCCAAAATGAATGGAATGATTGCAAGCATGATAGTCCCTTTTGGACCAACCCAATCATAGAAATGGGCTCTTGCTTTTTCAGTGACCGGATCCAATTTATAATTTAATTAACATTAAGGGGCGGAAAACCATTCGCATATTTCCTGTATTTGTGTGTGTGTGTGTGTGTGTGTATGATTGTATCTGGGCATTCACGTGATTCTGTTCTTTGTGTGTTTGTGTCAGTTTAAGCCCTTCTCATATCTGAAACAGAACATCTGCTCATAGTTGCCATTATAAATATAGCACATCAAATGATAAAGGCCCTAAAGTCAATCAATACTTGACCATTTGTTTTTGCCAAGTACATAGATTTTCTTTGATTTCCTTCTTTTGATGGAAAGCAGTACTAAAAAGTCATTTTAAGTCAAGTTATTGTAATGTTTGAGAAGGCTTCCTTACATTCATTACTGACAATCCCTCATAACTTTTTGGGTCACAGTGGTATAATTAATGGTAATTAAACAAAGTAACACAGGTATTATGATGATTTCATAAACACAAATTCACACAGGCACACACACACAGACACACACACACAAAGGCCAGACACGCTAAGCATAGCACGCTAATGCTGTGTTGGCAAAGTGGTTAATTCATTTTTTTATCAACACGGCAATACAAAGAGAGAGACGTGTACACAAGTGTGTGAACAAGCATTATTTCAGCTGTCTGACAGGTACAACTGTAATCTTACTATCACCCAATGTGAATTTAAGCTCTTAATATCTGACATTGGAGATTAAGTTTAAGATGACAAAATACAAGGTCAGCAACACATCCTGCCCACAGTAAAGTATCATGCGTCATTGACTGATGACTTTAGCATAGTGTGTTTACAATGTTGTGGCAATCAATATGAGAAGGAACCCACTTGAAAGCCTTTATACATCATTTATTTATTTAATTATGCAATATCCTATATAATTAACCAAGAGGGAGGGTTTTAATCACTAGTCAATGTCTCCAAATATAAAATAGGACGAACTAGTTTAAGATCTCTAATTATGATACAATACTGTTTAACGCGCCACAATAAATCATTTTCGTCGAATGTATAGCTGATAAATGACGTATATGGATTGTCTATATTTGCTGTGGCTAGAGCTGGGATAATTACATTGCCTAACTGCCTTCTCCACTAAGCTGTTTTAATTGCACCAGTTTGCCCCATGGGAAACAATAGCTTCAAAAGTATTTATTTAAAGTTCTTATTTATTTATTTGTTTGTTTAGACCTCAATTTTTGATGTCTAAAAAGCCACAATCAAGCTACATGTTTAAATTTACAAGGAAAAGTATGAACTCTACTTTACAGTTGAATTTTTTTCTTGTTTCATTGACTTTGTCTAATTGTATTTTCCATCAATTCAACTGAAATAAACAAAACAGAGCTAAATACATCTAAATGAACCTGATCATACCACCTTCACATTTGTAGGATTACATTCAGAGCATGGATAAGTAATATTTGATGAGAATAAAAAATCAACAGCCTCTCACCTTTCTGAAACTCTCCCTCTCTCTCTCTCTCTCTCTCTCTCTCTCTCTCTCTCTCTCTCTCTCTCTCTCTCTCTCTCTCTCTTCCTTTTTCACCCTTTTCTCTTAAATGTTGAAAATGGCCACCGTAGCCAGGCACTCTTTTTCCTTGAATTATTTACAAAACCCAGCTGTCACCATGGTTACCCAGTGATAAGCGGTTAGGCTATTTCAGTTAGCTTGTTATCTCATCTGGAAAAAGGACAAAATTAAAGACGGCAGGGAATCTCCTAATTAGCTACTTTGATGTATTGTCCTCTTGGATGTGTATGATGAGCATGAGAGATTAGCATGGGAATTGAGTGATTGGAAATTTAAATACGAAAGATACTTTTGAATTTACCATCGTGTATATTTCTCTCTTTTTCTCACACATCTAAGAGGCAGCCCTTTGATATTAATGTTTCATTTTCTCTGGCTGCAGGAAAAAAGGAGGAATCAGTGATCTACGCTACAAAATCTCTTTCAATATACCTGCAGTAACGCTAATCTTAGATTCAGCCTGATAATTATGAGTGAAACATTCCACTAGACCAGCCTCTATTCTCTCACTGTCTCCCCATCTCTCCCATCCTTCTTTTGTTCATACTATAAGTAAGGTGTGGATCACACTTTGTGGCAGAATTTGTCATACACAAAGAGATGTAGATGCCTGGTGTGTGTGTGTGTGTGTGTGCGTGTGTGTGTGTGTATGTGTGTGTGTGTGTGTGTGTGTGCGTGTGTGTGTGCCCTCATATCCCCTCATATCCCTCGCTCTTTGACATGGGTGGATTCAGACAACTATTGTACTTGACAGTTGTTGGCTGTCATCCTGACACCTCTTACCTGAGGCACTGACACACACTGCTCTCCACCACCATCTGTCCGCTTCATAACGCTAATTGATTTGTCCTTGTACGCCTGCTTCTCCATGCTGGTTGGGGGTAGATCTAGACTGACATCTATGCATGGGATGCGTAGGGTAGGCAGGAAAAGGGTGGGGCCTTTGTCTGAGAAATTTAGGTTTTGGTAGATGGAAATGATTTAATTGTCTTTATGATGATGTGTTCTGTTTTGTTTAAACAAAGCCACAGGGGAGAAAGGATCAGTGAGTCGGTGTGTGTCTGTGTGTGTGTGTGTGTGTGTGTGTGTGTGTGTGTGTGTGTGTGTGTGTGTGTGTGTGTGTGTGTGTGTGTGTGTGTGTGTGTGTGTGTGTGTGTGTGTTTGTCTAGCACTCCAGGAATTCCGCAACAGCAAATTAGGGTTGTTTCCCTCTGTCATCTTAGTGTGAATTACAGCAAGAGCAGGGTGTGGGAGTTTCTATGTGTGAAAGTCTCTTTTTTTCTTTCCCTGCCCCATGGCTAGAATACTTATTACACATGTCTAGAGGGAATCAAAACACATGGAGTCCTTACACTATGAAACATATTTT
Source organism: Aplochiton taeniatus (assembly GCA_017639675.1). Classification (NCBI taxonomy): domain Eukaryota; kingdom Metazoa; phylum Chordata; class Actinopteri; order Galaxiiformes; family Galaxiidae; genus Aplochiton; species Aplochiton taeniatus. Next base: position 18,442,986 of record CM030172.1, on the reverse strand, counting down.
GCATAAAGATGTTTTTAAGACACCCCCCACCTCCTCTTCACTGCTGGAGTTGTTTCTGCATATAATCAATAGCTAAAGCCCGACGGCAGTGAAATACATAACTAATGTTCTTGTGACACAGTAACCCAAAAGGCATGAAGATTTCTTTTTCGGGAAAGAATGCAAAATAAATAATTGATTCAGGAAGTGAGACAAGTTTTTCTTATATTAAAATTGGCTTCAAGCCAGAAGTCTTTAACTACAGGATAGCCTTTGGATGCAGTTGAGGAGTGCTCCAGAAACTTAATGTCTTTGTTTTGTATTTTAAATTGTTTTCTTTGTTAAAGTTTTTGCAAGACCCCATGCATAGACACAAGTCCAAACTACTGCTTAGACAAAGATGGGTCTGGGAATGAGAATTAAGTATCATATTTTTGGCAAAACGCACACACTGAGCAAATCAAACAATACACTTCCGAAGGAGACAGGGAACTCGGTTTTCTTTGTCTTGAAAGTTTCACCACTGAAGGGATCGTCTTTGAGAAGTGGGAAATCCTGTTGTAATCTGCTTTGTACGCGCCACTAGAACATAAACGTTTGTAAAAAATATGTTTTTGGCCCACATACCAAAGATATTTTAATTAAATGATTTAAGTAAATGATTAAAGGTTGGATAGATTTGCTGTTGTAGATTCAGAGCACTATCTGAGAGTGCAAACCTCTCAATGCATGTTTTACCTCACATATAGGATTCTGTACCATATCTCGCCAACTGATTGCAAGTACAGTGCTGGATGCTGCATGACACATCATCTGTAATTTCAGAGCCAAACACTCTTTTTTCCCCACTTCACCACGCCTTGTTTTCTGTTTGCCTTCATCCTTCCATTACCTCTATCTTTCATCTTGTTTCCTACCTTCCCTTTTCTGGTTTCTATTTTAAAAATGTTTCCGCTCATACCCTCTACCATTTCTCCTCTCGTTTTTTAACCTCTATCTTTCCCTCGTTTCTTCCCCCCTCTCTCTCCTCAATCTTTACTCCCCTTTCTCCTTCCCTGCCCCACTTATTTTTTCTCTACCTCTCCTCTATTCATGTCTCATCTTCCCCATTCCTTTTACACTTCCTCATTACTACCGCTCATATCTCTTCTCCTCTCCTCTCCTCTCCTCTCCTCTCCTCTCCTCTCCTCTCCTCTCCGTCTCTGACTGTACCCCAGTTTCACCAACATTCCCCTCCCCCACTCTGTAAGACTCATCTAAGAGGTGGCCTACAAGCCGACCAGTTAGCAGTTAATTGGTCTGGATCTGGATAAGTGTTTCTGTTCTATTCCCTAGGGATTCTATTGAACAGTAAAGACAGCTAAAGGGTGTAAAAAGCCCAGGTCATACAACTACACAGGCGATACAATGTAATTATGTGTTTCCAATATAACAACCAAGAACTGAAACACACTAATTGGCTAATATTTAAGAATGGTTACTTTAGGATTAATTATATATTATTTTTTGAGGCTACATGAGAACAAGTATATAAATAAGAGAATAAAATGTATTAGGAAATAGAATAATATTTTGAACTGGTTGTATTCACACTGCACATAAAATAAATAATGAAGCACATATAAAGAGTGTCACATTGTCATACTAGCTAATTTAATCATATAATAAAATGATGTGGAGTATTTCATCATGCAGCCTAGTTATCTTATATAATCTCCTTACTAAGCTATTAGGAGTGTTAGTGTCTGTTAGGTTGTACGTATCTTTACTTCCCAGGGGTTTCTGACGAGATGGAGGCTGGAGAGAGACCGGGGCTGATTAACTATTTGCATTTAGATTGTGTGATGTCATGTAGCTTAGACATCACGCCAACATCTTGGAGAGAGAGCGGAAGAGTGAGGGGAAAAAGAGTGTCTGTAAGTTGCTCACCATTTATGCCGTTTCACCAATTAAGCCAGGTATTTCTCTTCCCCAACATTGGAGATAAGGATTGTGGGATTTGTAGTATTATTGCTGATGTGATATCTGAGGGATATATAAAGGAATGTCGCCATCTAGTTAAAGGATCTTTCATGTTACTGTAAAGAGACCTTGGTCAGAACTCATAACTAGCTGTGTTCCAGTATGGAGGAGCAAGTTCTGGACAACTGGAAGAAACGAGAGGCCAGACAGAGAGAAAAAGGAAAAGAAATAAAGAAAAAACATGTTTATTTAATCAAATTATGGATGCAAGTGATTCAAATATGCTTCTAAAAATCAATTTACAAAGCCACACAATAAACTGTACTGAAGGATTAGTCTTAGTTTTAGAAGAAGAGGAAAGATGATGCAACAAGTATAGTGCAGTGTTTTTTTATTGACTTTTCTAAGTTGATATTTACAGCGTGCCTCAGTGTAACATTAATTACTTTCATCAATATGTCAGCATGCATCCCTTTATCATGCTGCCAAATTAGCCAATTACGACTGAAGATGTTTTATTGACATTCCATAGTGTTTGTTTTGCTTGTTTAAATGAGACTCTCCCTTTCTTTCTGATTAATATTAATATTGAGTGAATGTCTTGGTATTGCATCATACACAGCAATACCAACATCAAAATCACGTCAAAAACTTTGCATGTTTGGTAGGAAATGTTTTTTTGATTTTTTCTTTGTCAGTCACAGCCTCCACTTCAAAAAATCTCAAAAGTTATTATTGAGTGGGCAAAAGGATGATACACTTTACTTTTGCATAATAAACTGAATCACACTATTAATTTACTGCTTTACATGGTGCTGTTTACTGGAGTCCTCAAAAGCTATTGTGCATTTTACTGACCAGTTTTTGCAGTTCTTGATCAGACTTAGTGTTCCCATTGGTCCAATGTCCTCACCCTCCAATCACAGTAAAGCCAAAACAGATCCAGACCAATCACCTTGAGTGGAACTCTTATTTTCTAAATGCTACTTCAGTGTGATCCCTGAAGGAGTAAGTCCAATCTGTGCACTACTTCACTCTCTACAGAGAAAAACACTTTCATGTTATTAAATATAAGAACCATCCATTGTTCTCCTGAATGCCTCAGAGTCATTCCCCTATGAAATCAATGTTAGGTTTTTCAACAAGACATATGGCTCTAGGTTAACGGTCTTATATATCCCATTCAGCATGCCATGAAGACTGGGAAACAGTGGACTGCCTGTTGAAACCACTGCTGTTCTCACTGTGGGCTAGGATTACGTAATGATAAACGGAGGACCATACTGTGTGTAGAAAATGCATCAAGTTTTCCCTTTGCTTATCAATACAGTCGAGTGCATACACTTGAACCCAATCATCCGATGAACATTTCAACATAATGAGTAGAATAATGAGAAAAATACTTCAACAGAAAAGTAACTTCAGAAAAACATCCAATTAGCAATAGCTGCTAATTATGGGCTAAATGAGTCACTACCGGGGGTCACAGGGAATCGTCTTTGAATATTTAATACAAATATTTTCACCTGTTTTTCTGAATGTGTAACTCAAGACTGAATACACTTCACATGAAATGTAAGCACACTAACTTGACACTGATGTTACAGAAATACATTATATTAAATTGGAACATACACAAGGTCATTTGAAGTCACCTTGTATGAAGGAACTGGTCCTTACTGCCTTAGTGAATGTTATATTAGGTAATTGATAATAACAGAGAGAAAAACAATTATTCAGTAAACAAAAAAGTAAAGTAGTCAACGCCCATATAGTACTCTCTCGGTAAGTGACATTTAGACATTGAGTTTGATGGATGGCTAAGTAGATTGCAGCCCCTTTCAAAGCCTCAGAGACAGCAGAGACAAAGAGCGACAGACAGAGAGAACCCAGCAGACAGACGGAGTGCGCTTGTCGTCAGAAGATACACCTGGTGTCACCGTGTTGGCTTACGAAACCCACTGCAATGCCAAGGTCTGGCGTGACTTATTTTAAATGAAAGTTCTATTGTGACAGGTGGAACTTTGCTTTTATTTACAGAATAGTTCTTAATTTCAAGCAAAAGAGAGACACTCTTTTTTTGTCCAAATTTCAAATCGTTTTAATAAAACCTGTCACCCTCTCCCAACATATCTTAAAAAGAATTCAATACAAAAAGATGCGTTTGCTTGATGATTTTAGAGCCTTCCGTGTAAACTGAGAGTAGCAGACGTTGTGTCAGATGCTAATGAATGAGATAATGAGTGAGTGACTATAGAGGCCTCCACAGGTCTCCCAGCCCACTTTCACATCATTATCTTGGATGATTTCCGATCTGGTTTCTAATTATCAAATTTGTCTCTTGATAAACTGGCTCAACATTGGCTGAATGTGGGATGGTAAATTTTGCATACCTAGATCATGCACACAATATTTAACATTCAAAGCACACATTTGGAGCTAGATGTTTTCTAGTGACATCAGAGAGCAATTCTCCCCAACTTCAAGTGGCTTTGACAGCGACATGTGCCCCAGCCTTACTACCACTTCAAGCAAATATGGAGGCATGGTAACAGGAGCCACGGTATAGGCTATATGGGTTTTAATGTGGCAGCGCAACACGTAACCCTTGCTGTGCACAGCTTCTGTAATTATACTAACTCCTGTCAAAAGCATTTAGATATTCTTGCATAATCCGCTCTTTCACTCTCATCAGCCCACACAGTTTGAAACGTTCTTCATCTTCACCTCTTCACTTACCTAGGCATTCTCATCCAATTAGTTTAAGCATTAACTGTATTGGCCTGGAACGTGAATATTTTACACAGCTCATTAAACTAGTGGAGTTGAGTTAAGCTGAGCTTTCTCTGAATGGTGCTCTATTGCAAAGCTGCGGTTGAACTCTCTGTGACTCCCGTCTCCATGCTAAAATAGCTCCACTTTACAGGATCAGGTTTCATGGTTGCTGAATACTGTCACATTTCTGGAAGTATGCAAAACAAAACTGTGCATGAGAGAGCTCGCACAGTGAGGAACCAGTGATGGAATTACACCTCTCTGAAATGTGGGCCATTGTTGTCTCCCTTCCACACTCCCAGACAGGAGTCTAGAACGGGAGTGAGTAGAAGGAACCGTACAGTTTCTATGGTTGACAGATAGGACCCTGTTGAAAGGAAACAGCACAGATTCATAATTTCAAAGTATAAGCACATTTGTATTATATCTCTTGGTCAGGGGATTGTCTTTTGGATGTTCCTCATGTTTTTGCCATGCACAACGAGCTGGTTGGTAATGTCTTCAGCATCCCAGTCTAAGTGGCTGGTGTTATTGAGTTATTGGTGTTATTGTCTTTATTTATTCTGGGCATCCTATTTCTGTGTTTCAAGCAGACCAAATCTTTTTTACGTATAGCTAAGCTGTTTGGTTAGGATTGCATCGAACAGTCTCCAAACCTCCCGTGAACATTAGTAATAGTGACATCCTGATATGACTTAAAACAAGAACAGCTGTTTGTGTTAAACTGTATTGTTTGCAACAGTAAACATGACCCACATTTAAGGACAGGAAAATCTAGAGTAGAAGCGCTTAGTTCAGGCTCTCTTTAGCTCAACAGAAGGACAGCTAGAGTTTTGTTTGGAACACAAGCGTATCTACTCACTGCTGTTAACAATGTACTGTCGGCACTCAAACAAATATCAGAGCAGAATTGTTTGTCTCTATGCATGAAATTGTGCAAGAGAACCACACTGTTCTTCATGTGAGCATTAGAAATAAATATCATGCACTTAAATTAACTTAAAGTGAGTGAGTATCAACAAACTAGACACTTCAAAAATATTGTGTATCAGTGATTACATTTAAATGATTGAAGTCAACATTGTCTGATCAATTTTAGCATGTTCCCTTTCGTATATTCCATAGACAGTTGTCTATCTTGTGCAGACAGTGAAAATGTCCCTATTGTTGATTACATTTCTACATGAGCCATTAGTGTGTAATCAAGGCTATAAAAAGGCTTAATGAATGAAAAATTGTCAGTCATTATGTGGCTGTAATCAGTCATTTGGCTCGTTACCAGACTGCAGTACATGATTGTGTGAGTGTCTAATAAATTACTTGAACTAAAATAGTTTGCACAACAAACTAAGACAAATGCAGTTATTTAACTGTAGCTTAGTCGAATTTGGTGTATTGACAAGGAGATAAAGATAGGAAATGATGAAGCCCAAAAGAAACCATAGACTGTGCGCCTGTGTCGCCACAGACTTTTCCTACGCACACTTTCCCCACAGTTTCACCAACCGTTGGCTGTGTAAGAGACCCTCAGGAAAGAGAACTCCAGACTGTTCTGGTCAGGCTCAGTCTGTCTCTCAGACACTGCTGCTTCAAAGGCAGAGCAGATTAAAGAGGAGTCTGCATGGCAGAGCTTTATCTGGGAGAGGTGGCAGCCTCATTCAGTGAGGATACACTATAACACACACACACACACACACAGACACACATATAACCTACTCTGTCTGGCTTCACCTCTGTAGATACATACTGGTGGCATTTTCATGCTTGCACTCATATGATCAACATGTTTGAATATTGCCATGTCGGTGTAGATGGACAATAGAGCACAATCATTTCTTCCTTTCAGGTAATGTTAACTGAAAGCTATCATAACAATATGATGTCCTTAAACACCATTTTAAGACTCTAGAGGATCATACAATACTTAACCAATTGGCCTTAGGTTACGTATACTGTGTATATATATACATATATATATACAGTGGGGCCAAAAAGTATTTAGTCAGCCACTGATTGTGCAAGTTCTCCTACTTAGAAAGATGAGAGAGGTCTGTCATTTTCATCATAGGTACACTTCAACCATGAGAGAAAAAAATGAGGAAACAAATCCAGGAAATCACATTGTAGGATTTTTAAAGAATTTATTTGTAAATGATGGTGGAAAATAAGTATTTGGTCACCCGAAAACAAGCAAGATTTCTGGCTCTCACAGACCTGTAACTTCTTCTTTAAGAAGCTCTTCTGTCCTCCACTCGTTACCTGTATTAATGGAACCTGTTTGACCTCGTCATCTGTATAAAAGACACCTGTCCACAGCCTCAAACAGTCAGACTCCGAACTCAACCATGGCCAAGACCAAAGAGCTGTCCAAGGACACCAGGAAGAAAATTGTAGACCTGCACCAGGCTGGGAAGAGTGAATCTGCAATAGGCAAGCAGGTTGGTGTGAATAGATCAACTGTGGGAGCAATTGTAAGAAAATGGAAGACATACAAGACCATTGATAATCTCCCTCGATCTGGGGCCCCACGCAAGATCTCATCCCGTGGGGTTAAAATGATCATGAGAACGGTGAGCAAAAATCCCAGAACTACACGGAGGGACCTGATGAATGACCTGCAGAGAGCTGGGACCAAAGTAACAAAGGCTACCATCAGTAACACACTACGCCGAGAGGGACTCAAATCCTGCAGTGCCAGGCGTGTCCCCCTGCTTAAGCCAGTACATGTCCAGGCCCGTCTGAAGTTTGCCAGAGAGCATATGGATGATTCCAGAAGAGGATTGGGAGAATATCATGTGGTCAGATGAAACCAAAATAGAACTTTTTGGTAAAAACTCAACTCGTCGTGTTTGGAGGAAGAAGAATGCTGAGTTGCATCCCAAGAACACCATACCTACTGTGAAGCATGGGGGTGGAAACATCATGCTTTGGGGCTGTTTTACTGCAAAGGGGACAGGACGACTGATCCGTGTTAAGGGAAGAATGAACGGGGCCATGTATCGTGAGATTTTAAGCCAAAACCTCCTTCCATCACTGAGAGCATTGAAGATGGAACGTGGCTGGGTCTTCCAGCATGACAATGATCCCAAACACACCGCTCGGGCAACGAAGGAGTGGCTCCGTAAAAAGCATTTCAAGGTCCTGGAGTGGCCTAGCCAGTCTCCAGACCTCAACCCCATCGAAAATTTGTGGAGGGAGTTGAAAGTCCGTGTTGCCCAGCGACAGCCCCAAAACATGACTGCTCTAGAGGAGATCTGCATGGAGGAATGGGCCAAAATACCAGCTGCAGTGTGTGCAAACCTGGTGAAGACTTACAGGAAACGTTTGACATCTGTCATTGCCAGAGTTGAACTTTTGTTATTGACCAAATACTTATTTTCCACCATCATTTACAAATAAATTCTTTAAAAATCCTACAATGTGATTTCCTGGATTTTTTTTCTCATTTTTGTCTCTCATAGTTGAAGTGTACCTCAGTGGCTGACTAAATACTTTTTGGCCCCACTGTATATATATAAAAAAAAAAAAAAATATATATATATATATATATATATATATATTTTTTTTTATGTTTGTGTGTGTGTAGGGTGCATGAAAATGCGATTCCAGTATACTGCTTGAGACCATATACGACGATACCTCTTCGTTCAGATGCATTCAATTATCCAGAGTATTCACATAGGAATAAATGATTCATATTCCCAACCGCCATCAATAATTCCACACGGTTCTCCTTCTACAGGTTCTGTCACAGATGCATGACAGATATGGTATTATACTGGGGGTTGTGGCACAGTACTTACTGGAGGAAATGTTGTGCGTAAATGGTGTGTGCATGTGTGTGAAAAGAGGGGAGGTGTGTGTTTGTGTGTGTTTGAGTCAAACAGAGTGCAACTATGCTTGTGTGAAAGAGAGACAGAGAGAAGAGAATGTGTGTGTGTGTGTGCGTGCGTGTGTGCGTGCGTGCGTGCGTGCGTACGTGTGTGTGTGTGCGTGTGTGTGTGTGTGTGTGTGTGCGTATTTGTGTGTGTGTAATACTTCTCATTAATTCTCCAGCTCAGTGATCTGAGAAGGGGCAGTAGATTGACAGACAGGCAATGAGGCGCTCGATGGCGTTTTCCTTGAAGCTTTGGAACAGGAGGTAGCTTGGCTTTGATGCTTCCATCACTAAATGGACGTCGAAACCCACGCCTACCTCAATCCCACACAGTATTTCACTGTCTTCTGTATATGTGGGGGGAGCTCTATGGACAGAGCAAATATAAAAACTGTAAATATAAAACACACACAGAATGCCTAGATTAAGGAAAACGGAACAGTATATTCTGCTGGTCAAAAAGCGAAGTAAAGAAATGTGTTACCGAATGATAGTTTTTCCAACTTAATGAATGTTTAATGAACATTTTCTCTATACATTATGTGCTTGAATCAAGTGCAGTTCCCGCTTTTTTTAAAACCCCTCCACCTTTGCCAATCCAGATCGTGCAAAGGCAAATGTGCGTCTAACTCCTGTAGTCCTCGCATAAGACCAAGACAGAGGAAAGGATACCATGATATCAAGGATGATCACTTCCTAAATGTACACCGTAAATCCCAGGGATGTGTGCTACACAATCTTACACCGTTGAATCCACCCACCCACCAACCAACACACACACACACACACACACACACACACACATACTTTAAGACCAACAGTCTCTCTATGCTGGTCACATGGTGTTTATGTTGTACACCCGCTTATCTTCCGTTTGATATGGAACCAAGCTAAGCTCTGTGTACAGCAGGGAAGATGACACTGCAGGGGTTATCCTCATACTCACAATCACTCGCACACTGCAATGGGAAACTAACACCACTACATTCTTAACATTTATACCATGACACACACACAGACACACACACACACACACTCACACACACACAAACTATATAAACTATGTGCTCATGTAAAGTTTAATTTTATGAACTAGTTTAACGTGCCATCCAACAAAACATGCACACTTATGGAAAGTTTTTTCATAGTTTGGGCCATGTGTAATTTATTCCAGTCTTGTACAACACAGCTCTAGTTGTTCAACCACACAAAACCAACCGGACATAATATAAAATAGTTGAAGGTCTGTTTCATGGGGATAAACAATAATTTATTGACATACTCTTTACAAATAACACAATCATCACACATATACCTGCCTACTAACAAACTATCTGGAATAACACATATATTTGAAGATGACTGGTGTGCAGAAATCGCATAGAAAAACAACAATGTCTCACTCAAGGTGATGGAACTGTACCAATACAATGAAACTGTACAGGAAAGCACCAGTTGAAGTGACCGGAATTACAGTGGATGAAGTTTTGACTTTAAGCATTTACTTTAGACCTTTTTAAATGGCAGATAGCTACACCAAGATTTACATTTTGGGAACAATACTAGTAAATTTGGCTGTGCAATTTCAATGTTGAAGTAAACCATTTTAAATGTGGTTACAGCCTTGAAATCCAGGTCCACCTAGCATACCCATATTCCTACCACTATAGAGGTTTTGCATATATGTGGAAGTGTTATACATTCTCTAGACATTTATGGCAATTTGGCAGTACAAATGGAATTGATAAAACAGAAATATCGTACTAAATTAAATAAAAGTATACAGTAAATAGAAAATAGAATAAAATAATAATAATAAATTAGCAACTTATTAAAGTAGAGAACACATCATTGATGTTTCGTAATTTAACATAGGGTAAACTAATTATCAATAAATAAACTAATTCATATTTCATATCCGTTGCAAATTTCAAGATCCACTGCAAGTTAAGAAGAAACATTTTACTAAGAGGGTACATTCAGCTCAAATAATAAACCCTGAAATGAAATATTGATATTTACTTTCTCAGAGAGCTGACATTTCAATATGATGAAAGTGAATTATATTTGATGAGATAATAATACATTCCAGAATGTCTTTACCTTCTACCTAAACATCGTGGAACACTGGCATGGTAGTTTCAGAATATCCTCACTGCTGTGCACACTGGGTAATGGACATAATGTTGGTTCATGTTTTATTTCTCAGAAAACAGCTCCTGACCTGTGTTTATTTCTCCTCAGGCTAGAGGGAATGTTTAATGAGGGACACGTGTCAAAGGGCAGGCGCCTATCAAAGAGGGATGTTCTGATAACTCTTAAACAGGATTTTAGTTATATAAACATGGACGGAAATGCACACATAGTAATAAGCGCACACATAAGCTGTTGCAAGATCACACACATTGACTTCCAGTGTAAAAAAATGTTATACAAAATGAGTTTACAAAGTGTGAAAAATATCCTTGTTTTCAACTTATAAAAAATGCCACTTTGAACGAGGCGCTAGTAGTTGTACCGCTTGAGCTGCGATGAGATATCAACAAAGAGATAAGGCCCAACTGGAGACTCTTATGACGTAGGCTGCTTTGTTTCTTCTTAAAGTTCCCTTCAAAAATCGTGCAAATGTTATGACCAAGTCTGCACACAGTGGGAAGTTTTCACAAAGGGTTTCTGTTTCGTCACCTGCTTTGAGTTCAGTTGGAGTGCTTGAGCAGAGTCAAAGTCTGGAGTAGCCAGCTGGCTGAAAATCTTCTGTACGGTGATGGTGTTACATGCCGTGGTTAATAAAATCGTTCAGGGTAGCACATTAACACTGAGCTCAGTTCAGTTTAGCCCGTATGTATTTATGCTTACGATGGATGACAAACCAGGCCAGTTTGGCGCATCAACTCTCTGACGGACAAGAATAAAGACCAGCCCATCTCTGTTCAGTTTGTCTTGGCCGTTTTAACCCCCCCCCCCCCCCCCCCTACACAGTGGTGACCGACAGGAAGGCGTTGTGCACCTTGTTCCCCTCAGGGGCTGCTGCCCTGGCCCCGTGACTCATCAGCTCCTGGATCGTCATCCAGTTGTCCAGAATCTTCTTGTTGCGCTTCTTCATCATCTTCCTGTGGCTCAGTTCCAGGATGCTGATGGGCTCCTTCCGGCCCTCGGCGCCGCTGCCCGAGCCCACCTCCCTGAGGCACTCCAGTCGGCTCTTCATCATGTGCTCCCTCCTCTTCCTCTGCTCCCGGGCCCGGGCCAGGTGCTGCTTCCTCTCCTCTTTGCTCCAGTAGCGGCCCATCTTCATCTCGCTCATGGCGTCGTCGTCCGTCGTCATGCCGCCGCTGCGCTCCTCGCGGATGCGGAGCGCCCGCTCCCGGAGGATGCGGTCGCGGGCGGGGCGGCGAGCCACGTAGCGGGTGCCGTCGGCGCGAACTTTGACCTTCCACTCGAGGCGGGGCTCCCCGGGGCGGGAGGAGCGGTGCAGGGGCTCCCGGCAGAGGCTGAGGAGACTGAGCTGGCTCTGGGAGTACTCCAGAGTGGAGCTCTGCTGGAGGAGATGCATGTAGCTCTGGAACACAGAGAACCCGTACGTCAGATGAATAGTCAAAGAGACGAAAATGGCAGAATTGTGTTTTTTTTGTATTATTGTTGTTTAATGGTGTAGACCACAAATTAAAAGGTCACTATACATTTGATCTGTAACCTAGGTTTGAGTGCCTCACTCAAACCACCACACCTTTCCTACAGTCCCCTTCCTCTGTCCAGCCGCCATTGCTTCACCAATCGCCCCTCCTCTAGTACCTGTAGCTGCTTGGCACCCGCCGCCCCGTGGGGAGGGGCTGTGTGGTAGGGCGACGCGTAGGGCAGAGCCCTCTGGGACCCTCTGGTTCTCCCCCTCCTCTCACACCGCTCGTCGTCAGCAGGCAGGGCGGGGTCCGACTCTGAGGGGGAAGGGTTGCTCTGGTCGGGGCTGCTGGAGATGAGCAGGCCAGGGTCCGGTCGGGGACGACAGGGGGCGCTTCGCTGCGTGCCGGGGATTGGGATGGGGACAGAGCGGGTGGTGGACACTGGAGAAAACAGAAGAGCATAAGACATCAAATTTAAGTTTTAGTTGGCCCATTATGAAGCCTGTGTTTTTAGCATCAGGCAGATATTAGAATATGAAACGTGTACTACCTATTAAGTTCACTATAGTAGCAGGTGTGGGGGTTGACGAACAATTAGCATTTTTTCGGGGGGGAGAAGCACATATAGTATATTCAATATGTGCTTCATATTCAAATGAAGCACATATAGTAACCAGTGCTGTACACCTGGGACATTCACACCTCTCATACATTTCTCGACAAGAAAAAGCACGCTGGCCAACAAACCAACGTGGTTTCCCCCACCCTGTGTGCTCCTGAGGTTCCTCTGGTTGGTGATGCTGATGCGTCGTTGGAGTGATGGCTCCCGGCACCTGTCCATTCCCAGGAGGGGCGTGGACTGGGCGCTCTCGGCCGTGTTATAGGCACTGGAGCTGTCCTTGTCGGGGAGCTTCTCGCCGTCCGACTTGGTCTCCAGGTGCTCGTGGATGTCAGCCAGCCTGCCCTGTCGTTTGTGCCTGTCGCTGGGGCTTTGTCCTGGGGACTGGGGGGTTGGGGAACTGGGGCCCCGTTGGTGGGATTTCCGGAGCTGGTGGGCCTATAGAAAATGAAAAGATTTTTAAATATGTCAAGCTCCAATTTGTA
>CM030172.1:18419675-18424675 GCA_017639675.1 Aplochiton taeniatus | reverse complement strand
TGTGTAGATCTGTCTGAGTGAGCGTGTCTCTATGTGTGTATGTTTGTTTATGTGTGTGTGTGTACTCATTGTGTACATGATTGCATTCGGTACAAATGAAAGTAATGGAGTGTGTAGGTGTTTTTGTATGCACGTGAATGGTTGGAACGTGTGATAGGTCGTACTCCACATCCTCCCGTACGAATTCTGTGAGCGCTTTGACCAGTGAGCCCAAGCACCGGTTCCATATAGATGTGATCATAAAAAATGGATACCTGTAAGATGCGGTCTCCCTCCCTGATGCGACCGTCTCTTGCTGCAATGCTGTTACGTCCAACCTAGACAAAAGAAGACAGGAATCAATCATTTTACATGGAACTGCTGCCACGTATTCCAGCAAACATGTCCTAATCAGTGAGAATCACTTTAATTTTCTACCTAATAAAAGTTGGAATCCAAAAGGTTTACATGGATTACCCTCTCTGTCTGCTTTCTCTTTCATTTTCCTTCTGTTCCTCTCGCTCGCATAACTATTGTCTTGCACCCCGACTCTTCGTTTTCTGTTTTCTGACACAATATTTCTCTGTTCTATTCTTTTCTCTTTTTTTCAGAGATCATAATCAGAACTACATTGCGTGTCAAATTTTCTGAAGTATTTGACTGTGATATGTGAGAGAATGAGATTCATGTGAAAGATATGCCAGAATTGTCTAGAATATTGATGATGCTTTGATTATGAACAGGAAATTATTATTCTGAATTATTTATTGCTTTCTCCATTCTTTGTTTCATTTTAGGGAAAGACTGGGATGTACATTTGTTTATACATGTTTATGCTTATTTATATTTCCCACCCATAAATCTGGTCATGATAAAAACAAAAGTGCAAGGCCTCTGTACAGATGCTTTCATCTTGCAATGTGATTATCAAAATACACCAGATGGGTGAACAGAGAGAGCTGGAGAGACAAGTAAAAAAGTAGAAAACTATTACAGGTCTGAAATGATTATGCCACACACGTGTTGACATCTCTAATCTGAATACAATCAACATTCCATGTTTCCCAGCGCCCTCCCAGTGGATATGCAAATGAGGCTTGCGAATACTCTTCAGGTTTGATTCCAGAGTGTTCCCATTCCTCCCCAATCACCCGGCACACTTTGTTCTCTCTCCCCAAGCCGGGACGAAGAGTTACAAACACACGCAAATCAAATCAACTCAAAGGAACTGGAGAAATACGCCACACGAACATTATAAACATAAATATATTTTAATGAGCCGCATTTGCATATTTATACCTTTCTTTCTAAATCAAAGGTGCTGAAATAGCTGTCTATGTGTGGGTAGATTGTTGTTTTCCAGTTGAGGCTGCAGGTGCAGCTGATGGTTTTGTATCTGAGTTGATGTTATTGTATGACTTTTATGAGAAATTTGACATTCAAGCAGCTTGAAACCCATCGACAGAGAGGGAGGGAACAGTGTAAAGATGTCTGGTTGTGCTAAGACAGTCTCCTCAATGTGTCATTTCTGGGTATCTTGTGCGTTTTACAAGCATATCATTAACCTCCCCGTTTTCCTTCAGTTCACTGATGTCAAGATGACTACGAGAGGAAAGGATTGGATGTGCAGCAAGGTTACCTAGGTATACCCACCGTGTAAAGGCCTCTTCAAATCATTAGGTTTTAAACAATTAACGTTTTTTTGTTTATTTTTCGCAAATTGTTCAAATTTGGCAAGCAGGCGCCTTCTCAACTTCCCTCTTTGTTTTAAGGTCTTTGGTATGCACATAGCGGGGCTTAATGGGAACGTTAGTGATTTAACACTTGGTAGGACACATGAACGGTGTCACTCGGGATTAATTAAAACCATCAATTAAAAACACAGCAAAGGAGGAGGAGGACTGAATCACATTTCAAACATGACTGGCTGTCACTCCATGCGTTGATCATTTGCCCATTCTGGAGTGTGCTATTTGCCTGGCAAGCATTCAAACTTCCTTGTGTTTTCCAAATTCAGTCGGACTCAAGTCAATAGTCTTTAAAGAACGGGTGTAATTCCAAAACGGAAATGTGTGTTATCTTTTAATGACTCTGAGAATGGAAATTGATCACTGGCGCTTTCTGTTTGATTTATCTGACACTGTGTTGATCTTGAAAGCAGGCGGCAAAAAGGGGAACGTTTGATTTATAACATAGTGCCTCCTTACAGAATTCAATAAAAAACACAAAATACAAATAGATAAGTCCTATGGACTTAAAAGACCAGGCCTGCTGCAGAGTACTGCCGCTGAGCGTAACCACCGCCATCGGACCCACAGCCTGGCGCTCTCTCCTGATGTTTACCTGGCTGACGTAGATGGCTGTGTCCTCCTCGTCGTCCGTCCTGTAGCAGAGAGTCAGACCCAACTTCTCCTGGCTGTTCATCCGGCACAGCTCCACCTCCTGTCAATGGCAGCAACCACAGCACTGTTAGGCCCAACCCCAAGCCTCGGGTCTGTCCCTAGTCTGCCCCGTGCCGGCCCACATTCCGTCTACCACTCACTGCTCTACCAGTAGCTGATTTAGGGTTGATTGAGCAACCAGACCGGCACAGTTCAGTTCCATTTGTCACTGCCATGGGAAATGTCCGAAAATGTACATGTGAACCAGATATTGGTGAAGGGTTGATTTGACGAGAATATTTTTCCTGCTCCATTGTTATGCATGATTAGGATGATCGTAATGCAGGCATTCCAACCCTTCAAACAAGGCTTTATGGTAATAGCATCCTGATGTATTCTGTTTTAGGCAGACAGAACACACCCTTTCACTGCCAAACCACGCAAACACACATACACACACACACACCAACATGCACCGAGGATATGATGGAATATTCATATCATGCAGTCTCTTGCCGGAGAGCTTTAATCTAGTTCATCACACTCTCTGTTTCTGCCACAACTACAATCTCCATTCTCTCTCTCTCTCTCTCTCTTACTTTGAAACACAGTTTTACAGTTACAGAGTCACAGTCAAGGACTTGGAATACTTTGTCCATCTTAAGCTTATGTTAATATAATATATACACCCTCCAGCCAGACTGTTGCCTGCCTTCCTTCCTTCCTCTCTCTCTCTCTCTCTCTCTCTCTCTCTCTCTCTCTCTCTCTCTCTCTCTCTCTCTCTCTCTCTCTCTCTCTCTCTCTCTCTCTCTCTCTCTCTCTCTCTCTCTCTCTCTCTCTCTCTCTCTCTCTCTCTCACAGACACATGCACACACTGCCCCCAGCATCTATCATGTGTATTAATGACATCAAAACCTCTGCTATCAAAGAGCAGTCAGCATCTCCCCACACTGGGACATTGTTTGATTCTTATGGCCATGACCTTTTCCTTAACTCTCACTCTCTCTTCCCTGACAGACACACCCCACACACACACGCACACAGTTTGAGTCCTACTGTAAATTAACCCTGCTGCCTCTATTTTCCTTGCTGCTGTGTGTATTAAGGCAGTAATATGATAAATATAATAATGGGATTATCTTTAATAATAACCTGCTCAGACAGCAAAATCCTTTTGCAGATGTTTGGAAGTTGGCACTGTTTCGAAATAGCATGTGCGTGTGTGTGTGTGTGCGTGTGTGTGTGTGTGTGTGTGTGTGTGTGTGTCTGGGGTTAGGAATACTGTGTGTGTGTGTGTGTGTGTGTGTGTGTGCGCGAGCGTGCGTGCGTGCGTTCGTGCGTGCGCGCACGTGTGTGCGTGTTTTAGTAGTGTGAGTGTTTCAGTAGTGTGTGTGTGCATTGGGGGAGGATTTTGAAGGGCTGAAAGTATATTGTGGAGATTGACAGAGGAAGTAATTACATTGTATGGCATCCCACCTATCCCTGTGGACTAATAGCAGTTCCTTTTAAAAAAGGGCTATTTTCCGTTGGCAGTCATGCCAAATAGAGGGAGACCCCACCTAATCTACTAAAACAAAGTGTGGACGTTAAGTCTTGCATAGAAGGCTATACATTGCATGTTCTATTCTATATATTTATAGAAATGTAATCAACAAAGACAACACCATAATACTATGACTAGTACAGTATTGTTGATAATTGATAATTAAATAACAACTATAAAAGGTCACATAGTAGTGGAAATTACATCTGGACCATACAAGTTAACTTGGCATCAATCACAGTGCTTAAAATAACCATATTATGAATTCCTAAAACAGAACCAAGTTCATGACTAAACAGACACATTTGTTGTCCTCAACATAGTTTGAGGGAAGCTTTCTAAGAGATGAAATACCCATGTGAGAGGTCACTGCAGACTCCCAGACTCAACATCTCTGTCACAGCTCGTGTCTAAGCATCAGTAGCGCTACTCTCCTTGTCACCGACGTGTGACACATGCACTCTGAGCCTGGTGGGGCAGCACTGCCAAGACCATAGGTATTGTAAGGGAGGAAAATAGTGACAGGGGTGTGTGTGTGAGGAAGAGAGAGAGAGAGAGAGAGAGAGAGAGAGAGAGAGAGAGAGAGAGAGAGAGAGAGAGAGAGAGAGAGAGAGAGAGAGAGAGACAGAGAGAGAGAGAAAGAGAGAGAGAGAAAGAGAGAGAGAGTTTCTGGGACTTGTCCAATATAGGTCAAGACCACTGACGGACCCTGAGTTATAAGGTCACCTAATGTATGAATGTATGATGTGTGTGTGTGTGTGTGGGGGGGCCTCCATGTTGTGCCTGTGTATATTATTCACGCTGTCTGTTATCTTCTAAACCATGACAGTCACACACACACACACACACATACAACCTCCCGCTCCATAGGCTGGGTCACAGCTGGCAGCAGTGGGGGAATCCTAATGACCCACAGTGCAGTTCACTGAACCAGGAAGCATTGTATCTAGGGACGCACCGTGTGTCAAAGCAGCTCCTTCACCAGCCCGTTCGCTCACTTCTCCTGCTAGTCCTCCCTCTGCTTAGGCCTACAAGCACTCACAAGCCTTGAGTGGACGTATGGCCATACTGCATTCCCGCCGACAAAACCATTGGCG
>CM030172.1:18397175-18409675 GCA_017639675.1 Aplochiton taeniatus | reverse complement strand
TCCAATCCAATCTGTAATTGGAACCAGCGCTGGGCCCTGAGTGGGCCTAATGACTAGAGCAGCTCAGTGGGTTGCACATGCACGCATACACACAGGCACACACACACGCGAATAAAAATGTGCACATACACACAAGCCCACAGGCAGTAAAGTCTGCAAACTAACCAACACTTTGGTCTTAGTCCAATTGGTTAAGTTGACACAAAGGCATAAACACACACACACACACACACACACACACACACACACACACACACACACACACACACAGCTCCACAGGCACAGTTGGTTAAGTGGAACTTAACACCAGTGTTCGGCAGTAACACAATCTCCCATTAGAAGGCTGATCCAAGCCCTGGTTCCAAGCCCAGCATGTGTTCTCCTGATAACAGCAGCCAAACATCATCTCCCTCCCTAATAACATTTTAATCCCTCTCAAACGCCTAAAATATACAGCAGTTTGAATAATTCTATATCAATACTTGGAAATATTTGTGCTTCAACAGCAGACACTCCAGTAAGCTAATCCTGCTGTAGACCTCGTTTGCTGGACGCTTGGGAGAGCTCATGTATTACTAGAGGCAATTGCAACGGGACCGCACGGAAATTTGGGAGCTGTTTGGTGTGTTAGCTGTCCTCCCCTTTGCTCCGATTGGAACCGACGTGTGAACGCAGCCATTTCAGCAGACGACACAAGGCTCTGTCTGTCCCTTTGTGGACAATATGTTATGCTGCAAACAGGAATTGCGGACCCTACTCAGTTTGCTGTGGTTTCATATTTAAAGTGTATATATTTGGTCAGCTGAACAATGAATTCAGTCAGAGAGAGGAAATTGGTGTCGAACCACGTATTCAGTCACAAAACAGACAGACAGACAGGTCCAAGGCACTGGAGAAGAACGGACTCGAGACGTGTCTGGTGGCTGGTGGCTGATAACTGTTGTGTGTGTGTGTGTGTGTGTGTGTGTGTGTGTGTGTGTGTGTGTGTGTGTGTGTGTGTGTGTGTGTGTGTCACTGTGCAGCAGGGGGAGGGAAATAAAATGTATTGTTTCCTATAACACGTCTTTTAGCTGTCTTTTGCTTATCCGCCTCTCTCTCTTCCACCTCTCCCTTCCTCTCTCTCTCTCCCTCCCCCCTGTCCACTTGGCTGGTAAGTGAGTATGGTAATCACTGCCTGATAACAGCAGATAAGCCTCTCTCTATCTCTCCCCCTGTCTGTCCGTCTGTCTCTCTGACTGGAGGCAAATACCGGAGCGACATTTTCACTGTAAAAGGACAACTCACTGTCAGACTAATTAATGTCTGTGCTTGGTACAGACGTGTGTGTGTGTGTGTGTGTGTGTGTGTGTGTGTGTGTGTGTCTGGGTGTGTGTGCGCACACGTAATAACATATGCGTGTGTTTCCTCGCGTGCAGTCTTGAATTCTGTCTGGCTATCTTATGAGGAGAGCGGGGGGAGGGGTGGTAAATGAGAGAAAGGGGTCCAGGAGGGTTCAGGAAGTGCCAGTCACCCCTCAGCGTGGGCTTATCACAGCCCACACAGGAGGTGGGGAGGGGGAGGCGGGGGGCAGGTTGCTGACCTGTGGAGCGGAACGATGGGTCACCCACCACACACATGCACGCACACGCACACGCACACACACACACACACACACACACACACACACACACACACACACACACACACACACACATACGCACACACACACACACACACACACACACACACACACACACACACAAGCACACAGCTTCCACGTGCCATGCTGTTTAGCTGGTAGACACACACATGAATGCTGGCAGAGAGACTTATGAATGGCAGCACAGTGAGACGGATAGAGCGTCAGATCCATGGAGAAAGACACAGTGTGTGTTTGAGAAAAGAGAGCAAGACACAAAGAAAGAGAGGGCCATGGAGAAGGACTGAGATGCACATAAACAAACACGCTCCTTTTAGATTCACAAAAAAACACCTCTCAAACCCATGCTAGTTAGGTGCACCATACCACTGTTTTAACACTGACTAACAAACTCTTCCTTCCTGTTGCCTTTTATGGTGGGTGACTCGAGGAGGTGTTACCATGACAATGGAGCTAAATGCAGTTCAGCTTCATAGGATTCATAATCACCCTGGACATGATTCAGGAATGGAGTATAATACCCAGTAAATATTATTATAATGAATCATGTGCACTGTGAACACACAACTTAAAACATGGCATCCATCAAGTTTTATGTTCTCTAAAGATTTTAAAGGCTTTGGCCCCCTTTCTTCTTCAGCGTTCACAGTGATCACAGGTTTCAACGTTCCCGTGGCCCTGGGCTTAAGGAGAACAATTCTCTGTTCGCTTCAAAGCGCAGGAGGGATTCACAAAAAGCAGTAACAAGACGAAACAAGGAAAAATGAGGACCCAACATTTCGATATGCTACACTTCTTTGATGGCTGATTTCCCTTTCTTTCGCTGTTATACCCTCCCTAAGGGACGCACAGTTGAGACACACAGGCAGGGTGCGGTTAGAGACACACAGGCAGGGTGGAGACACACAGGCAGGGTGCAGGTAGAGACACACAGGCAGGGTGCAGGTAGAGACACACAGGCAGGGTGCAGGTGGAGACACACAGGCAGGGTGCAGGTAGAGACACACAAGCAGGGTGCAGGTGGAGACACACAGGCAGGGTGCAGGTAGAGACACACAGGCAGGGTGCAGGTGGAGACACACAGGCAGGGTGCAGGTAGAGACACACAAGCAGGGTGCAGGTAGAGACACAGGCAGGGTGCAGGTGGAGACACACAGGCAGGGTGCAGGTGGAGACACACAGGCAGGGTGCAGGTGGAGACACACAGGCAGGGTGTAGGTAGACACACACAGGCTGGCTTGAGAGAGAGAGAGAGAGAGAGAGAGAGAGAGAGAGAGAGAGAGAGAGAGAGAGAGAGAGAGACGAGAGGACACGACAAAACTCATTCGGACGAGTCCCTCTCTCTGGGGGACGTTTGTCACTTCCATGTAAAAGGTCACACACACACACACACACACACACACACACACACACACACACACACACACAGACACACACACACACAGTCATACAGAGCACGCTCTGTGTGGGGCTAATTTAGGAGGTGGACATAAAATCAATCCCTCAACTTATTCTTCCATCAGGCTTTCTGTTCCTCTCTGTCACCTGTCAACTGATATGGCCTGCACCCATACATGAAAACCTGGAGACAGCTGCACGATAGATGGATTTGTGTGTGTTTCTGCTCTGTGCGTGTGTGTGTGTGTGTGTGTGTGTAGGCCTGACAAATAGACTGGAATGGAACAGTAGATCATAGTCCACAGGCATGAGACCTCACCCACGGTCGCATTACCCCGAGAGACAGAGGGAATACTCACTGGGCATGTCCTCACATGTACGCTCGTCCAAAACAGCACGACCACACTTCTACTTGGATGGACACGCAGGTGCCCATACAAAGGTGGAGTGAAGAGTGGGAGAGAGCGAAGGGAAGGATGGAAGGATGGAACTCTAGTGTCCGCTCCCCTCTCTCTCCTTGTTTCCTCAAGGGCTACGTGGTCATGTCATCGTGTAGGTTGGCTGTGGCCATATGGATGTCTGGCTCTGTGTGATCCTGCCGGACAACCGTAGGAGTGCCAGGAGGAGGAGGAGGACCGGTCTCGCTTTCTCTCATTCCGTCCTCCTGTCTCTCTCGCCGTCTATCCTTCTACGTCTTCCTCTACCCCTGCCTCTTATTATCCCCCTTCCCCTTTCAGATGTCTGCCTGTCTGCCTGCTTGTCTGTCTGTCTTTGTCTGCCTGTCTGCCTGTCTGTCTGTCCGTCCGTCCCTCCCTCCCAGTAGGGGTTCAAAGGTAGAGGGGGTCTGTCCAGTCTGTTCCCTTCATGCTGTCACACAGACTGGACATGTGGCACAGCATCTGCTTCCGTATGGCTCGGTCGCATACAAGCGCGTACACACACACACACACACACACACACGCACATGCACACGCACACGCACACGCACACACACACACACACACACACACACACACACACACACACACACACACACACGCACACGCACATGCACACATAGACAGTGTACAAGTGTACAAATACACACGGAACAAAAACAAATGAACGACAGACAGACGGTAGTGATGACATGAAGTGATGGCCGTTCTTAACTAAGTGGTAGCTAACCGATCGCAACACTCAAACACGTATCTAAGCAATGCAAAACCATTTGAGAAAAACATGGGGTTTCTTTTTCCTTGTTTTTATGGATCGTAGCAGAGGGGGCAGCATGACTTCCATTTCTAGAACAAAAGACGCCGGTCAATTGGAACAATACGAAACACAGACAGCTGAAATAGGTTGGCGATAACAAAAAGCCCCTGTAACAATGAGATGAATGGACACACACACACGAAGACATGCACAGCGCAGAGGACGGAGGGTGAACAAACAGGAACGCCAGAGTAATAAATCTCCCAAGACTGTTGGACAGGAGGGGTCAGGACTGGTGTCAACAATAGGCTTTCTGGGAGAGCACTGATAGAGGTTTGAGAAAGAGTGAGGAGAGAAAGAGAGAGGAGAGAAAGAGAGAGGGAGAGACAGAGGAGAAAGAAAAAGATACAGAGGCAGGCATGAGAGTGTGTATATGACAATCGAACATTTGGTGTGTGTGTGTGTGTGTGTGTGTGTGTGTATGTGTGTGTGAGTAGGTGTGAGTAGAAAGACCAAGAGACACAGACAGCCTACAAGGATTGAAGGTGTAGCATCCGACAACAGCTAAAATTAGGGTTTGCCAGCCTTCATTCCCAGACAAAGGAGGGCGGGGAGAGAGAGGGGGAATATGGCATGGATGGAGGGAGGAGAGGGAGGATGAAAGACAAGAGGGAAAAGGAAGCGATGAGAGACAATTCTTGGGAATTCAAAATTTCCCGAGAAAATCGAAGGAACCTAAATGAGCAATAAAGGAAGACGAGATAACAAGGAGGAGAAAGTGGAGGGGAAAAGGAATGAGGAGGAATTAAATTAATAGAAAAAGGAGGGAGGGAGTTTTGTCACCTTGGCCTATTACACTGACAAGGTTGCCTCCGGGCTCATTTCTCTCTCTTTCTCTCCCGCTCCTCGCCTCTCTCTCTCTCTCTCTCTCTCTCTCTCTCTCTCTCTTTATGTATCACACTTTTGCTCTCCGCCGCTCTCTCTCTCTCCTTTGCACCCTATTTCATAAAATAGTGTAGTAGGCTCACAATCACACAGCCATGCTCTGCCTCGTTCTCCATTTCACTTTCCCCTTTTCCTCTCATATCTCATGTTGTGTGTGTGTGTGTGTGTGTGTGTGTGTGTGTGTGTGTGTGTGTGTGTGTCTCCCACCTCCTCTGCTATTCCCTAGACAGTCTATCTTTCTGTGGAGACTCCTCAACTCATCTTGACAGAGCTTCCCCAATCTTCTCCCAGTAGAAAGGCCGGTGCTGATGTTGTCAAAACAACCAATGTATTTCCTTGTGTGTGTGTGTGTGTGTGTGTGTGTATGTGTGTGTGTGTGTGTGTGTGTGTGTGTGTGTGTGTGTATGTGTAAGCTTAGAGGTATAACCTGATCCTGGCAAACTGCTGCTGTGATAAAATGAACATAAGCCTTACTCTGCTGACTGACACACATCCTGTAAAATAAGATCACACAACAGCACACACACACACATTTGCAGACACACAATACTTGATTTCGCATGATCAAAAACGCATGAATGCACCGAGGCATCCACACACAAACACTCTCTCTCTCTGCCTCTCTCTCTCTCACACACACACAGACACACAAACGGAGGCGGCAGGACTTCTTGGAAGCGTGCCATAGCTGCAGGATACCCACGGTTTGATGAGGAAATAGGAAGCAACCAAAACATGCTCCTTTGTTGTCCTAGTCAACACACACACACACACACACACACATACACACACACACACACACCCATACACAAGCGTGCGCACACACAGAGAGCGAATATGGTGATTCAACTGGTATTTCTTATTCTGTTTGTGTAGCGCAACACAACAGCACGTGTCAGTAGTATTTCCAGAGGAAGCAAAGTAGGACAAACCCTCTCCTCGCCTCGCCACACAGACAATCCTTTGCTAACGAGAGAGCAGGTGCATTCTGTATCAGGGAGCTTAAGAGCTGTGGTAGTAACATGAGAGGAGTGAGACTCACGTATGACACTGCTAGTGCTGTTTCTATCAATGGACTGGATTGGTTTCTCCTGAGTCAATTACTACTACTAAGATATTGATAAGAGTTTCTAACTAAAGTTTGAGCAACAGTTCTGGTTCATGTTGTGGTCATGACTACTGAATCCGTTTGGAACAGGTCAGTTTAGTGTGGTATAACTTTGACAGAAATGGCTTGACCTGGAAGCATGCTTTAGAGACTGTAAAGTTTTGCAACACTCACAAACGTAGCTTGCAGCCACAACCACAATTTAAAACCAAAACATACACCACACGCAGCATGCATCCACAACACATTCTAATACAGTTACAGTCAGGCTTATATTAGGAGCTAATAGCTCGGAAAAGTGACAGATAAGAAACAGGAATGCTGATATTCCTCCTAAATAAAACAGAAGACATGAATTCCCTTGAAGCCAAGAGGAATAAAAACTCTCTCTCTCTCTTTCTTTCTTTCTTTCTTTCTTTCTTTCTTTCTTTCTTTCTTTCTTTCTTTCTTTCTTTCTTTCTTTCTTTCTTTCTTTCTTTCTTTCTTTCTTTCTTTCTTTCTTTCTTCCTTCCTGCTCATGTCTCTCTGTCTGTTCTCGCATCCTCTCCTAAGAGGAGGGCTAACAAGCTCAGCTCTCTTTGAAGAAGAACCACAAGCTCTCTGTCCATTTGGCCTCTCGCTCTATCCTTCTCCTCCCCACAATCATTGTCTTACTTTCCCTCTCCCTGCCTCTTTGCTGCGCTCATCACCTACAAACTCTCCCGCTCTCTCTTGGCTCCATGTTACCCCGTCTGGGAAATCTCTCCTGTCAACAGCGGGAAGGACAATCCTCTCCTTTCCTCCGCTCACAGTCCCCTTCTGTCTGAGGACACAGCATGGTAATGAACAGCGTCTTTCTCCTACCTGAGCAATCTCATACAGCAGCTTGTAGTGCTCCTCCCGTTTCTGCAAAGTGCACAAATTGCAGCCCATTCTCCAGTTGTCAGGGAGACAGCAGCGACCGTGTGTGTGTGCGTGCGTGCGTGAGTGCCCTGGGGTGGGTAGGCGTTCGGCGGTACACACGCGCGCTCCGGTGAGGGTGCTCCGCGGTGTTCCCGTGTTTCATCCGTGTATCCTTAGAAAGTCCCAGGTCTCTGTCCAATCATGTTGGTAGGTTCGGACACACTCACACACACGTGTGTGTGTGTGTGTGTGTGTGTGTGTAAGTGCACAGGTCCAGCAGAGGTGTCAGACAGTGCTCTCCAAAAGTCTGCGTTGTCTGTGTTTTTCTGTGAGAGCACAGAGAGTGAGTGAGTGAAAGATAGAGAGAGTGCTCCTGTAATGAGTAAGACAAAATATCCAGTGTACAAGACTATGTGTGTCAGAGTGTGTTTGTGGGATGTGACAGTATTAGTGTGTGTGAGTGTGTGTGCAAGAGAGAGAGAGAGAATATGCGTGGAGCGTGTGATAAGTAAGTCCAGTTCTGATCTGTTTTCTTGTCTTCTTTAACTCTTCTGCCACTCATCCCTTGTTCTTCCACACATCCCTTTTCTTCCTTCTTCAACTCTCTCTCTCTCTCTCTGTCTCTCTCTGTATATCTATTTCCCCCTGTCTCTATGTATCTCTTTCTCTCTGTCTGTGTGTCACTCTCTCTCTCTCTCTCTCTCTCTCTCTCTCTCTCTCTCTCTCTCTCTCTTCTTACGACTGCCTACCTTCTTCCCCCTCCACTTCTCTTTCTCTCCGCTCATTAAGAGGACACATTCACACACACACACAGAGATGCACACACCGGGGCGTTGGAGACACACCCCCACCAGAGGACAGCCCCCCACTCCGATGCCAGTCGGATGGGGATGCTCATTGGCTGCCTGAGAAAGAAGGTGGGGCTAGGATACAGGGGAGGGGCGGGGCTTTATATAGCACTGATACAATAGGAGACAGTGCCAGTGTTGTGAGGCTCAGGAAAGGAGGAGGATGTCGACAGAGATGAGAGACAGAGACACAGAGAGAGAGAGAGAGAGAGAGAGAAGTAAATGATGGAGCAGCATGTCTCCACATCATCATGTGCAGTCTTTGATCCTTACAGAACCAATATAAATCAATTAAATATGTTGCCAAGTAGTATGCACACATTATTGTATGTGTTCTGTCCAAAGGATTTACCCGACGTTAAGGCTTACAACCAGCCTTCTTTACACTGTATTGCATCTTGTTGCAAGAGTGTGAGTCACAGAGAAAGAGAAAGAGTGAGAGAGTGCCAGAGAGAGAGAGGGGGAGAGAGAAAGACAGAGAGAGAAATAACCTCATGGTCCAGCTGCCATGGGAGTGTGAAATACCTGGTCTCTCTCGCCCATCCTGCTTTCTGTCGTCTACTCCGTAAATCCGATTACAGATGAGACTACTTGACAAAACATTGGTTAGATAACTGGATTAAGAAAGAGAATCAATCTCTTTCACATCCAATCAGATAACCTGTGCTCCGCTCTGAGCGAACTGGCGGAAGACGGAGGGTTTGTGGATGGGATGGATTTAAAAGTCAGGGAATGACAGTCGCTAAACAGATCAGTTGGTGTGTGTGCGTGTGTGTTTGCGTGAGATTAGACTCATTCGACCAGGGGAGCGCACAAGGTCATTTGTACCATAATTTTCACCACATTAGAGAATACTGGATTTTCCTCTCTCTCTCTCTCTCTCTCTCTCTCTCTCTCTCTCTCTCTCTCTCTCTCTCTCTCTCTCTCTCTCTCTCTCTCTCTCTCTCTCTCTCTCTCTCTCTCTCTCTCTCTCTCTCTCTCTCTCTCTCTCTCTCTCTCTCTCTCTCTCTCTCTCTCTCTCTCTCTCTCTCTCTCTCTGTTCAACAAGGGCATTGCAGGCTGACACAGGAAGAGACACAGACCACTATTGATTAGCTTCAAATTAGCTTCCACTCTGACTGGCCTTTGCCGGAGTGAGAAAAGGGTGGTGAAAAAAGTGAGGGAGAACCAAGTGTGTGTGTGTGTGTGTGTGTGTGTGTTGGGGGGGGGGGGGGGGGGGGGGTTAGGGGGGTGAAAAGAAGGCAAGAGAAGGAAGGAGGGATAAAGATGTCTGTCTGGAGAGATCAGGTCAGCAACACTCTTCTTGAAAAGGCCTTTAACCCCTTCGGTTCTTAAAGTGTCCTATTGTGACCACTGGCTCTATAGCCCCTGGCCATCAGACGACTGAACATACATTACACTGCACACCCCTATGCCACTCCTGTCCACGTGCCATGATGTCAACGCCATCCCTAAGTCTATATCATAGAACTAAAATGAGAAGACACTGTTACGGTTCATAGCTCATTAAATAAAAGGTCAGAATCGTTTATTTAACTTGCCAAAATAACAGGTAGTATAAAGTGTGTCGTATTTGTAGCATTGCGGGGCTGGGTGTCAGCATGGTAGACGGGGTGCTGAAAAGATACAAACTTAAACCAAGATGAGCACAACACAATAGAGTGATGGAGCCAGCCTGCAGGGTTAGAGCCAGCCCTGTTGGGTGATATGGCCATCTTAGATAGGCTAGAGTAGCCTGGGCGCCGAGGTGTACCACGTCAGCAGTAACGACCCCCCTACAAGGGATACCATTTGGAGGGGCATTACAGACATAAACTCAAAATACAGAAGCAAGGCCATTTGTGTCTCTTCAAATAGTTCTATTTCTACGCTCTATACTCTGACCCTCTTGGTGACTCCGTCAGGGTGACATCGTCAGGATGACATCGTCCTTGTCTAATTGAATTGAAGGGCCCCTCTCTCACTCTATCTATCTCCTTTTCATCCTCCATTCCTGGATATACTTTTCCTTTCCTGTGAATGGCATGATGAAAGAAAGCCATATAGGTGACTCAGCCTGGGTGATGTCACACGTGTCCCACAGTTAATCAATTTGTACTTTCATGCCTTTCTTATCCATCCATTTATCAATTATTTCACCCCCTCAGTTTATTCCTACAGCCATTTGTCCCAGGAATACAGACAGGTGTTTTTCCAACAAGAGATGGATATACAGACATATCCATCCGGAAAGATAAGTTATAGCAACAAGTAATGATAACGTGTGATAGACTAGTCCAGTGTAACTATTCAATTGGGCTGGATTATGATGAAACAACATACACATGCAAATGAAACAACGACAAGTAGATGCGAAAAGGAAAAAGAAAATTATATTTCATGACTGTTGGTGACGTCCCAGAAATATCACAGGTGCATTTCTTTAGGGTACTTCAGAAAAATAGAATTTGAAACACTCTTAAGTGAAGGCAAAGGCTCCAACAAACAGCTCTGAAAGCTTCAGGGGAGTAGGTGGTGAGTTAAGGTAGAACACGATGTATCCATTACATAACTTCAACACTATTTGAAAATCCTAAACTTTTCAAATACCGGAGCTGGGTAAAAGATTACCACAGATAATGGCCACTCAAACCCAGAATTGGGGTCATTTTTCCCCCTAGCTAAAACACTGTTAGCGCCCAGGTGAGGGATGGGCAGCTTGTAGGAGTCTGGTCGGGAGGCGTTATGCTAATTCACTGTGAGTTTGCCTTTAAACAGACGTGCTTTCTTCCCTACGGTGTTGATGTTTCAGGTTAACTTCTCACCCCCTGACCAGACATGAAAGCTGCCGAGAGAAAGCACGTCGGTTCAAAGAAAAAGTTGGTCATTTGAATAAGCATAATTTCATGTATGGCAGGATATGAATCCAAGGAGTTCAGAATGTGAACTCAAAGAACTGCATTGGGAGAAACATTTACCTGCAAGGTTAATGAGTTCTTTTACCCAGTGTTTAAAACAGATGTTTAATTACCTTCATAAGAATTAAAAGAAGTTAAACCTAGGCTTTCATTAAGGGTAAAAATAAATGGGTCCAATGTGAGAGACTGATATTATTGAACAAAATACCATGTAAGCCTGTGTTGATAAATGCACTTATTTTCCCATCACATTATTGTAGCAATTTCCACTTTATTCTCTGAAAATGTATCCCACATGATGCTGACCTCGTTGTGTTGTGGTGGTAGTTTCTACTGTCAGTGAACAATCTTCACTGCCAGAGATATTTGGATGTCACAGAAGAGTTCATAAAAATCGAATACAGTCCACAGCTGTTCAGTCAAGTGTAATTATCTTGGCATGATGTGGAATGTTCAGAGCCCTTGGTAACCTTGACAACAGGCCAGAGCCGTGTGATAGGGTAACGAAGAGGGTTTGAACTAATCAGAAAAAAGGATCACGCATGATGCCCTGACTGAGCTGACTCCAAACCTGCTGCTCTACAGAATACCAACCACCCAACCGTTGTTTGATAATTTACTGATCCAAACTTTCTCTCCCCTCCTCTCTTAATTGATCCCTCCACCCTTTATCCCTCTTTCTGTGTCTCGCTTTTCCAACTCTCACCCTCTCTGTTTACCTCCCTCCTACCTTCGCCTTGAAGTGAGACAACACAGACCGCTCCTGACGACTTTGATGTTGATTCTCTTTCATGCGAGTGAGGAGAGCTGAACACCTTGAGAACTTTTAGAGCTTATTTTCACATGGCTGTGTGTGAGAGAGAGATCCTCTTTCATGCGAGTGAGTGGAGAGCTGAACACCCTGAGAACTTTTAAAGCTTATTTTCATGTCTACCTATTTGTGTGTGTGTGAGAGAGAGAGAGAGAGAGAGAGAGAGAGAGAGAGAGAGAGAGAGAGAGAGAGAGAGAGAGAGAGAGAGAAAATGGAAACTTGAAGTGAGTCCTTCCCACAATGTCAGTCCTGACAGACAATTTCAATTAGGATGTTGCAAAGAGTTCCGTCAGCTTCTGTCACGATCAGCCAAAGGAGAGCATGACCCAATTGCAGGCATATCCAGAGGCACTTTATTTTACCCAAAACAATAAGGAACCAGAAGGCCAACCCACATGCAACGTTTTAGAATGACCAGATAAGGGGACAATGCAAAAGCCAAGGCTTAAATACCAACCCTAAAACACAGAAGAATCAATCAGCACAGATAATCCCAGGTGGAAACAATGACACTAATGAGGACAGGTGAAACGAATGAAACCTAAACAGAGCGGGCGTGTTAAATCACACCCAGTTACAGCTTCTATACTTGTCTTAGACAAACGCTAAAACCAGATTTTACCCAGCTAAAAAAGCATTTGTATTTTGGTTTGATCTAGACCGACCATGGTTTTTAAAGCTTCGATCATAAGAATCTGGCCTCAAGGCATTTTGGCCCAAAGAAAAAAAAACATTTTCATAAACCACGTCAGAGTTTCCTTAGTTGTTTCACACTTAC
>CM030172.1:18029675-18392175 GCA_017639675.1 Aplochiton taeniatus | reverse complement strand
GATATGTCTAAGCCATGCCGTCCATAATTGAACTGTGTGAGAGTATCGGTGCACTTTTGATATCGCTGTTTAAACCCAGAGTAAATAACTGTATTTCCAGTAGTATATTTACATTATTGCACGTTTGTCATTGTGCTTAAAGTTGGAGGAGAAATCTATCAAGATTGGTAGCATAGATTTAAAACAAAACGAACAGACCTTTGAGTCAAGATTTCCTACGACCAATGCCTTCACATGAGTAATTATGCCACTGTGCTGTAGACTTTCACACCGGTCTGCCCGTGTGTGACAGAATAACCTTTCTCACGACACGTGGATTCTTTAGTGAGTATGACCTACACTTACCGTCAAACCCTTTCATGAAGCTAACTTTACAAGCGAAAGCAACTCCTAATAAAAAAGTGGTTGATCATTGTGATTGATTAGGTCACCGCTGGGTTGGTGGGCTTAGGCCAACGACCTTTTCAAACTAAATTGTCCCCATGATGGCCGTCTAGCTTGGAGAAAACCTCCCCCACCAGCACTGAGCCATCCAGTCCAACTCCCTTGCCACCTAATTTAACTTAACTTAGGATCTACACTGTGCAAGGTAGACAGATATTTACATTGCAAAGAGCGAGAAAAGGACACTAAAAGTTAGGTATAAACGTGTAAACGACTGGAATTAGGGTCATAAAAGGAGGGACTTCTAACAAACAGTTTACAGAACAGCTGAGGCTAACAAGGTGACAGAAACATAAAAGCTGTTTGGGTACAAAGGAGGTAGAACTAGAGCAGTCGATGCAGGCCGTATAATAGGCACAAACACACACACACACACGAACACACACACGCACGCACACACGCATGCACGCACGCACGCGCACACACGCATGCACACTCACAAACTACTAACAGCATTGATTATCTTCCCTGGGTGTGTCCTTGTGCAGAGGAGGACCAGCAAACTATGGTGTGAACGGATGCAGGGGAGTGTATAATAGTGCACTGCTGGGACTGGGGGCTCGGCGTAGTCAAAACTTCCATTTCTAAATTGTTCAGAGCGTAAACACACTGGTTCATGTGAGACGGCATCCACCATGGGTACCTTTTCATTGTGGAACAAAGCAAGGGCACAACTATATTGTCTCTATGTCTTGCTTTGCCACGATTGATTGCAAGCCTATGACTACAGGGATTTAGAGATGTGAATGAGCTAGTTTATATAAAGCTTTGTGGCTGAGTGTACGTAACAGTGTGAAAATAACATTTGATGTCAGTTTGAATGGATGACTGTGTAAGCACTTCTCAAACTTTTAATTTACTCTAATTAGTTTCCTGGTTGTAACTCAAACAGCTTTGAGAAATAGAGAAAATCAAAACGTGGAGACACTACTGCCCAGAGGCCAAACAAAGGATTGGAGACGATACAGAAAAGGACTGTTCTGCAATCATTCTCAATCTTAGGCCTCTGTTTGCAATGACAAATAGGGCACTTCATACACTATGGATTGGCGTTGTCAAAGGCCTAAACAGGCTGCACTCATCTTGTCAGAGGAGAAAGGGCCGGGTTGAGACGCGGGTTGGTGGTTTAACCTTTAGGGTCAAATAAAATGTGGGTCAGCTGTTCCTGGTCTTTACCATGCTAATGGCGACACACACACGCACACACACACACACACACACACACACACACACACACACACACACACACACACACACACACACACACACAATGAGACACATACAGAGACTTACACATTGACATGGGTACATTGAGGCTTTACGTCTAAGAAGTTTATGTTCCCATGCAATATCTAGGCATAGCTTTTTGACCCAGGTTGTAAGATTTATTTTTCACTTTGAAAGACCAACATACACAACAAACATTGTGTGTATGCCAGCATCTGTCTGTTTGTTTGTGCTCGTGTGTGTGTGGTGTGTGTGTAATTGCACTTAATAGAGGTGCTATGTGCTACAATCTTTTTTCCCTCCTTCACCCACCTAGCATCATGTTATGGTAGTCATAGCAACAATGAGATACGACAGGGCCGGTGACAGAGAACCTTTTAGTTCAACCATTCTCCTTTCTTAACTTACAGAACAAAAACTAGGAGCTGTCAATTCGTATCGAATGAATATGAAATTGAATGCGAAGTTAGCTTAAGTTGTTCATTCAACAATAAGGTTAAGGTTAGGAATAAGATTAGGGATAGGCATAAAAAAATAAAACATCTACATAACGATTTGTACCCACCACCATGCAATCCTCCATTCACTTTGCAGTACTTAAAGTCCCTCCAACCGGCTGGCAGCAACCAAACTAACGTTATTACATATTACATATGGCATATTACATTATCATAACATAATTGTAAAACAATGACATCCATTTAAATCAATTATATGTCATAGCATTATACGTCAGTGCAGGTGTGGTGGCGTAACGGGTTGAAGTGCTGGTGTAGTAATACAATGTTATCAGGTTTGAATGTCCCTGGAGTCTGGATTCCATTTTTCCCGCCTTGTGATATTTTGTACCTATTTGTTCATTTTGCCCAGTACCAATTTTCAGTACTATAGGCAACAAGCCCTATGTGAGACTAAGTTGCTTTGTATGGCCATGTTCACCATCGAAGTGTGTGTGTGTGTGTGTGTGTGTGTGTGTGTGTGTGTGTGTGTGTGTGTGTGTGTGTGTGTGTGTGCGTGCGTGCGTGCGTGCGTGCGTGTGTGTGTCTGTGTCTGTGTCTGTGTCTCTTTGTATACATTGATCTTCTGAAATCATTTGCAATATGTACTGAAATAACTGACCACAGCATATGGATCGTGGTGACTTCTAATTTATTCTGAACATTTTCTTTCTGATAAATACGTTTTTTTTTCAAACTTATTAGGATGATAGCTAGGTACATCATATCAGATAATTTTACATGGCAGAAGATTAATTTGAACCAATAAAGTGACTTTATCATTCTTGACTTCAAGTATTTCAAGTGTTAATGAGAGGAAGAAGACCCTATAGATGTGTTAAGCTGGGAGGTCTAAGGTCTCAGGATTGGAGTCGAGATTCCTCCATGGTTTGACCCACAGCCAAACACACAACACACACACACACACACACACACACACACACACACACACACACACACACACACACACACACACACACACACACACACACACACACACGTACACGCTTTGAACCATTTAAAACCTTAATTTCAGTGATGTTGCCTTTGGTAACCCAAGGTGTCCCATTCATCAGTATCAAATATAGCAGCCATTTTCATTACACACACACACACACACACACACACACACACACACACACACACACACCACAAGCCGTGTTGGGGTCACTGAGTAACCCAATAGGGGTTGTCCCTTTCGGTCAGAGACTATCAAACACTTACAAGGTCTAATCCAATGAAAGGAGAGGATCTTCACAACACCCGCAATGCCACAGAGGTCAGCATGGGGTCAAAGCTCAAAGTTCCCCTCTCAACCTTCTGAGAGGCTCCTCTTATCTCTGTGTTTATTTTTTCTCTGATTCTCTTTCCTCTCCTCTCTCTCAGGCGTCCTCCATCTGATGTGTTTCTGTGCCTTTGCATTTTTTGTGTGTCTCTCTCTCTCTCTCTCTCTCTCTCTCTCTCTCTCTCTCTCTCTCTCTCTCTCTCTCTCTCTCTCTCTCTCTCTCTCTCTCTCTCTCTCTCTCTCTCTCCTGTCTGACTGTCTCTTTGTGCCCGTTGCTACGGCTCTTTTTCTGTGACTTACTCACCTCTAGCTTTTCTTTACACAAAAACTAAAGGTTGTATTACCCCACAGAAAACTTTTCTCTCTTCTGTATTGAATCCCTGACAGCTCTTTACGCCATTTAAACAAGTGTGGCTCCAGTGTCGAGCCTGCACACCGGCGCTGTGTGACTGCAGTGAGGCCTCTATCCAGGGAGTGTCCAGGCCAGGGGCTGCCCGCCGAATCCCAGGCCTGACGCCTAGGGCTGCATGCAACTGGATCCAACCTGGATTCAAAATTGGATGGAAATGTGCAGAAATGGGAATTTCCCAATCACACAAATTCCTCATGTTTTTGGTCGAGGTTGAACGAGGTTAAATTGGCGGATAGAATGACGCTGGATGTCTGTTGCGATGCAGAAGTTGGTGTTGTGCCAAAACAGTTGATGATGCAGTGAGGCTAAGGTGATGCAGCAAAACAAAACAAAAAACATCCTGGTGACTTTGGATGGGACTTTGACATTTCTTCCATTACATTAAGACCCTGGCATGGGCTTAGGTTACTTATAAAGCATACTCCAAGAACCACTTTTGTCTTTTAGAAAACTTCAACCCAATTTACAACAACAACTATCCAAGCAACGAATACCTAAAGATAGTCTTCAACTGCCAAACAACTTTCCAAACCATTGGAATAGAGTGAGTCATTATGTATCTAACTGCATCGTTACACCGGCCATTAGACCCATCCAGAGCTTTTAGCACCCATAGAATAAAACAAGAGTGGCCTTTAAAGGTTATCAGCTACCTAGCATGGCTGAGACCAAAAGAAACGGCTACATTCAAGCACACACACACACACACACACACACACACACACACACACACACACACACAGAGAGAGGTTCCGAGCATCCCATACATAACCCTTGCCTTTTGGTGCCACTGTTCTAATAGGTCTTAATGGCGGACTATTAGAAACCGCTTTCTCAACAATCAATGTTCCCTATACTTTTGTTGTCCTGCAAACACTTGTCTATTTCTCCATCTGTGCAATCAACCTCCCTCTGTCTCTGTCCATCCCTTCATCGTGCCATGCTTTGAAAGACACAGAGAATGATGAAGAGTGATTACAGTAAAGATGGCGGAATGGAGAAAGGGGAGTGGAGCAGTAGTGTTATGATGTGGGGGTAAGTGGTCAAACCTATCAGCCTCAGCGGAGAGGGTGGCTGTAGCAGGTCAGGTGCTATCAGCGCCCTCGGAAAAGAAAGCCTGTACTTGGGTCTGTGCTTTGAGCCCCACTAACTGGTCCCAGGCTAAGGCTGTCTTTGGCTCTTTTGGGTTTTCTCCCTCGGCTACAGACATTGTTTGTCCGCGTCCCCCTAAAAAGTTAGGAAACATTAAGGCTACCATGTCATTGCCAGTTCAATGACCAAAGCCCTGGCAGATTCCTTGTTTGCTCCCTATTTTGCAGTAGTGTTACTAGAGCCCTCAGTATCCTATTGAACCATCCCAATCATGGTTGCAATCAAATCAGACAATTGTATGGTGTGTAAGGCCGTAGTGGAGAAAGGTGATTAGCAGAGAAGAGCACATCGACCAGCCCGAGTCAAGGACCACCCAATAGCTACAGTGCACAATGACTGAGGGAGAGGTAAGAGGGAGTGAAGCGAAGAGGCCAGACAAAATAACAGTATAGAAGGGCCAATGGAGGGGGAGGGAGGAGCAGAGAAGGGGCCATTCAGGGTTGGTGCACAAAGCTCATCCATCAATTAATGCTGTTGCAGTGAGAATGTGTCCCTGCTGCTCTGAGTCACTGGTGTATCAAGGATACCGTCAACTCTAACACCCTGCTATTCTTCCTTAACCCTACCTGTTCATAGGATAGACACAAGGGAAAGGGGGAAGTGTGTGTGTGTGTGTGTGTGTGTGTGTGTGTGTGTGCATGCGTGCGTGCGTGCGTGCGTGCGTGCGTGCGTGCGTGCGTGCGTGCGTGCGTGCGTGCGTGCGTGTGTGTGTGCATGCGTGCGTGCACTTCAGAGAGAAAGAGTGTGTGCATTGGAAGACAGGATTGTGTGCGTAAATGCAACATTGGAGAAATATTAAAACAAGTTATTTCACCCCATCCACATTAGAACATCATTAAATGTTGAATACTTTGTTTAACAAAACAATAAAAGGTAGCATTAAAGAGGAAATAATAATGGAAAACATTCACCTAAATTGGCACCAACATTCTGTAATTATTACAAAATAAAACTGCTAATTTTTCAAATTGAAAAATAGAGTTGCACTACCTTGGCAAGGCATTAGATGGATTTCTGACTAAATTATTCAACATGAATCTTGCTAGGAGCATTGCATATTTTGTCTGCGATCTTGTGTGTGGGTTATAGTTTGAAACTGAGTGGTCGTTCATCTCTTTAATTGGACTGATAAAAGATGGCGAGCTGAATTGTTGAAGCAAAATAAATTTCAATTACTGGAGCCAATTATCTCGGATTGGATTCCTCTGAAAAAACACAAATACCAATACTGTCTCCGACATCCATCCACATATATAGAAACACACCACACATTTTTAAACACCCTCGCAACCAAACTCACACCAACAATTACATAGCTTTTAAACATGCTTGGTTTTTGATTATTCAGTCTTTTCTTGTCTTCAAGACAAGACTCAAGACAGTCACTTTTTCTTTACATTCAAAGCAAGCTTAATATTTGACATACTAAAAAAAATCCTTGTTAAAAATAAACTTTCTATATCAGGTGCACATGCTTCCCAACTATTGGCAACCCTAGAAATTCTTATTAAAATATATCTCATCTAGGTATTATTTTTCCATGCTCACCTGAGCTATTAGGATTGTCTTCCATGAGTTCCTGTTTCATTTTGGTAAAAATGTAATTGGACCCACAGGCCAAACTCATTTTGCTATCTATCAACACAGGGATAATAACAAAATAGGAAAATAATAAATGGCACAGTAACAGCGCAAATAGTAACAGAAACCCTCATTCAAATGGTTCAGTCACCAGAGTTGACACAGTAACAGAGCAAATAGTAACAGAAACCCTCATTCAAATGGTCACCAGAGAGCAAAGCTTTTGAAAAGGTCCATCCCAGTTCCCTGACCTAAACCTGAACCCTACTGGGGACCTGTGGACTGAGCTGAACACCAGAGCCCATGAGGACCAGGACCAGGACCTGGGAAATAGCCCGATATTTTGTTTGAAAACGTGTTCTTCTGTTTGCCTTATTTTCATGTTTTCCAACCCTAATCTAGTATTGCAGGAGAAGACTTTGTGTTATTGTCTTGGTAAAAGGGGTGTGTGCAAAGTCTATTGTATTTTTTCAATAAAAGATTAAGCGGATGAACAACAATGCCCTTTTTGTTTGTCTTAACCAATGGTTTCTGCAGGGCACTGTATGCATGTGTGCGATTTCGTTTGAGTAGGTGTGTGTGTGTGTGTGTGTGTGTGTGTGTGTGTGTGTGTGTGTGTGTGTGTGTGTGTGTGTGCGTGCGTGTGTGTGTGAATGCGTGCGTGCACTTGAGAGAGAAAGAGTGTGTGCATTGGAAGACAGGATTGTGTGTGTACGTCTTGTAAAAGGGCGTGTTGGACTGCTAAGATAGCCCTGGCAATGTAATTACATGTATAAGCGTCCAGCACTAAGGCATAGTGCTATCCAGTGGAGGTAATTGTTGCTCCATTATTGTATTTGCTCTAAAGACAGGCTGGAGCATTTTCACACCATATTACACCCTCAACCCTTTCACAATGTTTGCTAAAACTGCGCAGTGGAATAAGCAGCAGTGATCGGGGGCATCTTGGTATACTGCAGTCAGGCAGTACTTTAGTCTAAGATATTTAAAATTATTATTATCTCAAACCCTGCTGTCTCACCTGCAAACTATTAGAACAGACATTAAAGATGATTCATCAGTTTACATAACACTATAATATTTTGTGTTATTTTTATGTTTTAACAGAAAACTATGGAGATATTTTAGATATTGTTGAGAGCAGCTTTTGGTGCTCTTTCGTATATATACAGTGGGGCCAAAAAGTATTTAGACAGCCACTGATTGTGCAAGTTCTCCTACTTAGAAAGATGAGAGAGGTCTGTAATTTTCATCACAGGTACACTTCAACCATGAGAGAAAAAAATGAGGAAACAAATCCAGGAAATCACATTGTAGGATTTTTAAAGAATTTATTTGTAAATGATGGTGGAAAATAAGTATTTGGTCACCCGAAAACAAGCAAGATTTCTGGCTCTCACAGACCTGTAACTTCTTCTTTAAGAAGCTCTTCTGTCCTCCACTCGTTACCTGTATTAATGGAACCTGTTTGACCTCGTCATCTGTATAAAAGACACCTGTCCACAGCCTCAAACAGTCAGACTCCAAACTCAACCATGGCCAAGACCAAAGAGCTGTCCAAGGACACCAGGAAGAAAATTGTAGACCTGCACCAGGCTGGGAAGAGTGAATCTGCAATAGGCAAGCAGGTTGGTGTGAATAGATCAACTGTGGGAGCAATTGTAAGAAAATGGAAGACATACAAGACCATTGATAATCTCCCTCGATCTGGGGCCCCAGGCAAGATCTCATCCTGTGGGGTTAAAATGATCATGAGAACGGTGAGCAAAAATCCCAGAACTACACGGAGGGACCTGATGAATGACCTGCAGAGAGCTGGGACCAAAGTAACAAAGGCTACCATCAGTAACACACTACGCCGAGAGGGACTCAAATCCTGCAGTGCCAGGCGTGTCCCCCTGCTTAAGCCAGTACATGTCCAGGCCCGTCTGAAGTTTGCCAGAGAGCATATGGATGATTCCAGAAGAGGATTGGGAGAATATCATGTAGTCAGATGAAACCAAAATAGAACTTTTTGGTAAAAACTCAACTCGTCGTGTTTGGAGGAAGAAGAATGCTGAGTTGCATCCCAAGAACACCATACCTACTGTGAAGCATGGGGGTGGAAACATCATGCTTTGGGGCTGTTTTACTGCAAAGGGGACAGGACGACTGATCCGTGTTAAGGGAAGAATGAACGGGGCCATGTATCGTGAGATTTTAAGCCAAAACCTCCTTCCATCACTGAGAGCATTGAAGATGGAACGTGGCTGGGTCTTCCAGCATGACAATGATCCCAAACACACCGCTCGGGCAACGAAGGAGTGGCTCCGTAAAAAGCATTTCAAGGTCCTGGAGTGGCCTAGCCAGTCTCCAGACCTCAACCCCATAGAAAATTTGTGGAGGGAGTTGAAAGTCCGTGTTGCCCAGCGACAGCCCCAAAACATGACTGCTCTAGCGGAGATCTGCATGGAGGAATGGGCCAAAATACCAGCTGCAGTGTGTGCAAACCTGGTGAAGACTTACAGGAAACTTGTCATTGCCAGAGTTGAACTTTTGTTATTGACCAAATACTTCTTTTCCACCATCATTTACAAATAAATTCTTTAAAAATCCTACAATGTGATTTCCTGGATTTTTTTTCAGCATTTTTGTCTCTCATAGTTGAAGTGTACCTATGATGAAAATTACAGACCTCTCACCTTTCTAAGTAGGAGAACTTGCACAATCAGTGGCTGACTAAATACTTTTTGGCCCCACTGTATATATATATATATATATATATATATATATATATATATATATATATATATATATATATATATATATATATATATATATATGTTATAGTGCAATGCGGTTCAGTTTCTATGTAGGTTTCTTTGTTTTGAGTATGAATAATTCCTTCCAATCAACTTCATCATGTATTAAGCATCACGCACACTGTTTTATCCAATTGATCTGGATCCCTTTAAAGATTGTATTGCTTTCCAATTCCTTCTTCCAGGCCAGTTGGCCCAGATGCTACATCTAACAGAAAGCAATGCATTAGAGTGCTCTGTAGGTTTTAGCAGCAGAAAGGCCTTACTTCAATGAGCAGCCAAATCTGAATCACTGACTTACTGCCAACTCCTTTTTAACTAACTCTGCAGACTGAAATATTGGCAAGTTTGTTTTCTTATCATCTTTAAATAAATATCAAAACAACATCTCGAAATCTTGGACGATCAAACAGTGAAATCTGCAGAGAGGTTTAAGAATCTGAGACCGCTTTCAAGTACTCCTGGCTCTCGGAAGGTTGAATAATAAATTGAATTAGAATTAGAGAAATGACCAGGCATTCTCTAAATTCGTGTGTTCTCCAATGTTCATAGAGAAAAGAGAACTTTTATACCTTTGACATCAAGACACACATCCAACCTTACGATCTGCCTCCAATCAAAACTCTCATTCGAGAGATTTAGCATTATCTTATC
This sequence comes from Aplochiton taeniatus, assembly GCA_017639675.1. Classification (NCBI taxonomy): domain Eukaryota; kingdom Metazoa; phylum Chordata; class Actinopteri; order Galaxiiformes; family Galaxiidae; genus Aplochiton; species Aplochiton taeniatus. The sequence goes on along the minus strand of CM030172.1, from coordinate 18,382,122 downwards.
TTATCTTATCTTATCTAATGACCAAGGAACATAGGTCATGTGAGCAGTTGAGTTGTCTTTGACACTGGCCCCGGCATACAATGGAGCCAGGTCTGCTTCATAGGTTTAGATCCTACCTTACTGAAGTGTCGCTAAAGCAGGCATAAGTCTGTGTTGCAGTGTGAAAACGCCAAACATCCACGCCATTCAAATCAATGTATCATCAATGAAACTAGCCACCCTGTCCTGCTGAGACCCCCGTGATTGGTGGACATGGTAATGCATCACTGACCTAATCTCCTTAGCATGGTGCCATTTAACCTTTAACCTCCATGCCAGACCTTCCCACCCGTGTTGCGGTCACATCAAGGAGGTCAAACACGGATGCGGCGCCCTCTGACCCCTGCTGACAATGAGCATGGGAGATGGAGTCCAGACGCTGAGAGGTGATAAGAGGACTGCAAGGCGGGACCACTTGTTATGATCGCTGCCTGTTGCTCATTGCTTTAGCTCTGCAGCAGACTGGTTCGACTACTCATCACAGCATCAACCTTTGTTCCCTTTGGTTTCAGCGTGACACAACCAACGCCCCCAGTTTGAATGCAAAACCACATGAGATATGGTGATGATGCCTTTTGCATTCTCTTTTCTTTGCTAAATTGTCCTTGTGAATCCAGTCCTATTTCATATTCGCAAATTCCCTCTGAACATTTGTCTGGCCTTGAACTATTTCAAAGGGCGACATACTGCATAAATAGAAGAAGTGCTGCACTGTGAGTGTGTGGAGCTGACACAGATTAGTCCTTTTCAAACACCTCCTTTTTAGAGCACTTTTCCTGCAACTATGGTGAGCAAGAACTAGAGCATGTTCCTTTCAGCTCAGTTTTGCTCAATTCCCTGGTATTCTCTCCCAATTATTCCCCATGGTAGTTCTCCTTCACGCTAACGCACCTGCTCTACCAGTGAAGAGGTCTCGTGCCAACAGGGAATATATTGGGGAACCACCTACCAATCCTACGATAGTATCATCCTTAAGGCAGGAAAAATGAAAAACATTCAGGTAGCCTTGGACATACTCCCTTTAAAAAGATGTTTTACAACTTATTTTGTTTTATTGGACCCTGAATAACTGAATAATTATGCATTGACAAATACCACGTTACAAAAACCATCTATTCTAAAATGTGTATAATTCCTATCTCGGCTACGTTTTGAGCTCTGAGACCCAGGCAGTACGGCTAATTAAACAAAATCTGTGGAACAATAGCAAGGCTCCTACGCAGCCTTCCTTTGTCATACATCAATGACTAATAAGCTGTAGGGATATGGTTAAGTGGGAAATGGTGGGGAAGAGGGTATGTTTGTGTTTAAGAGAGAGAGAGAGAAATAGAGATACAGAGTAAGATAAAGAATAGAATGGATAATAACATTTTGTAATAATTCTATGGTTTTTGGCTTATTATCTATGATAAAAAAGACCTTAGTATGTGTGTGTGTGTGTGTGTGTGTGTGAGTGCATGCTTGCATGTGTTCAAACAGTAAAACAGACCAACAGACACAAATACGCTCACACTCATACGCTCACACTCATACACACACACACACACACACACACACACATGCACACTGGTTCAACAGCATCATCGTTGAACCAAGAAGAACATGAACATCCTCAATTTGCGTTTTTGTTTCTGTCTCATCCCTCCATGGCGTCCTCCTGCCTCTATATTCAATGAAAAGGAACCTGAGGAAGGAGATGAATATTTAATGTTTTCCTGTCTCTCAGTCTAAAATTAAACCTGATGTCTCACAGAAACCGAGAGGCATACAAGGAACAGTAGCTTCCAAGAATGTCCATGACCGTGAAGGGGTCAGTTTTCAGATGGCTGGGACACTCTCCAGGATAAACTAGGCATATGGCATAGGGCAGATGTTCAGAATGATTTCTGTCATTATAGAGCTTGCTATATTTGTTTGTCAGTACACGCATCTGCATTTCATTTGTTATCAACAACCGTAAGTTGTTCATAGCTGTAAAGTCTTTGGCCAACCACTGAGGAAGTGAACGAGTTGGAGAGAAAGAGTTGGAGAGAACGACTGGCCAAGATGGAACAGAAGGTGTGTCACTGATGAATAGCCATGGTAGAGTACAGCAGGCTCTCATCATCAAAGCTCTTTAGTGGTACCCCGACACAATCCAAACTTTAAGTCTCCTGAGCTTTTCTACTTTACCTTTCTGACAGATGGTGGCAGGGGAAACCATTCTGCATACTATTATCAACCCACGCGATGCTGAAACGCTCTCTCTCTTTGATACCTTTCTCTCTCTCTATCTCCCCAGGTGGCATGAACACAGCAGGAAACAGCTCCAGGAGCACGAGGAGGAGTTAAAAAAGCTCTATTTTTGGTTTAGCTTTTGGCACTGTCGCTAGGTGCAGAATTAAACACATGCTGAATTGCTAGTTGGGGTATACATGGGGGAAAACAGGTGTTTTGGGGATTGGTATTGTTGTGTGCTTGTTATTTACTGTGGCTACAAGATTCTGAGAATGTTGGTGCATTACTGTGGTGTGTGTCTGGTAGGAAACAAAATGTACATCAAACATCAAATTTAAAAGACAGACATTGAAAGATAGTGTTATCTCAATGCTGTGTCTCGGAATCTTCTTAAAATTATATTTTATTCAAAGATAACGTCAGTTTATAAAATTTCCCTTTCTCTGACTGCTCATTCTTATTCAACTAGAAACTATTCATTCCTTGATATACAGTTCTGTCAATGACAGCAAAGCTGTAGCATGGGCAGCCAATCTGACTGGCAGAGGAAATGGACAAAATATCAATACAATGTTGGAATCCAAAAAAACACACTAGCCAAAAAGGCTCTTTGTGACTAGTGGGGGAAAGGATTAAGGCTAAAGCCCATTTGGAGGCCTATCGGTGCACACGCCTGCTGCAAAGACTATCCGCCGCAGTCACAGTCCATATCCGGAGAACCCGAACCTAACGCAGCATCTAACATTACACCAGAGATAGCTAAAACAGCAAAAGTTTAGCTTCCAGCTGCAACGATAAAGACAAACGGTCTCAGACCATAGCTATTAGCATGTTTCGCTATGCTAGCATAATTGGATGCCTCTCTTGCTCGGAGGCGGCACCAGTCATTAAATATGCATCAGTCTCAATTAAGGAGCTAATGCATTAACCCTTTCCCACGCAAGGTGAGAGCCTCTGAATAGGGTCTGCATGTGTGTATGTGCTTGTGTGTCTGTGTGTCTTTGAGTCTCCGTGTGTGTGTGAGTAACCCGATCACGCATGCCTTATTGTTTTGCAGGTGTTGTGTGTGTTTGTGTGTGTGTGTGTGTGTGTGTGTGTTAGTTTGTGTGCCCCATGATGCAATGCCATCTTTAATGATTGCTTGCATGACCTCACTGCGTCTCCGATGTCTCTTGTCTCTTCATATTCAGATTCTGAGCCGCACACAAACTGAGCTCATCCATTCCACATCACTCCTCATCACAATGTCCAGTCTACACCTCAAGGATTAAAGGCCAGCCCTGGCTCTGTGCTCCTCTCCTAGTAGCATACATCAACGAGATATAACATTGAGCCTGTGAGTGCGATGCCATAGAGATGGTATCCAGAACGGAGCGGCACAGTTCATATTAGTCTGGGCTCTTCGGTGTGTGTTTCTGATGACGGCTTGGTTTTGGTAGAACATGATATCCGTGCACCTGATGCTTTTACTGTACACGTAACACCTGGTATCTTCACATCTCCATGAAGCTACTATACCAGCGCCGCTTGACGCCAGTGTATTGTACCTGACACCAGCTGGGGAAGCTGTGAGAAGAGAGACATGACAGGTTTTACACACGGCTCACACGGAGAAAGAAAAAAAACTCTTTCCAAAGCGACCTTCAACATGGTCAAATATAACCCAGTGTAAGTGTAACCCAAGGTGTCCCATTCATCAGTATCAAATATAACTGCCATTTTCATTACACACACACACACACACACACACACACACACACACACACACACACACACACAGGCGTGTAGCAATTATCCACACAAACACTAGGACAGATAAGCACACTGGGAGCGCTCAGGAGAAATTAGCCTGGCTGAGCATCTGTTCCCACTTTCACAAGTACGACGAGGACAACTCCGTGGGATATTACAATAATCATATTTCTGTTTGATATTCTCACCAAGCTGCCTCACTACAGTAGAAAGCCACTGCCTGACAGTATATCCCAGGCAAAGCCAAGGACAGTTGTTTCAAAGTGACGTACTCTCCATTGTTCTGCTTTTGTAACCAGGGGGTTTGACTGGCCTTCTCCTTGAGCTATCGCATCACATTCTCTTCTACATTGCTGCCTTCTTCTACTTTTGAGTCTTTCAAAGCTTGGATGAGGACTTTTGACAACTCTTTCTCCGCTCCTATTCCCCCCTTTCTCCGTCCATCTCTTGGTCTGCCCCTCCTACTTCCCCAAAGCTAGACAAGGCCACGGCATCGTACAGCATTCTTCTTTCATCTGCCAGACATCAATCTCTCCATCCTCTCCTCCATGTCCTAGTCTCTCTCTCTGACACTACTGCTGAGATCTTATCATTCAGACTTATTGTAAGACTAAAGAGGTCTGTCTTTTTGTCTGTCAAAAATTCCTTGAGGCAGCAATTTTACTGTCACATTAAATGTTCTATTTAAAGTAACTTCAGATTAATCTCGGTGACAAAAAGTCTATGAGAAAGGATAGCAGATAAGTAAGTATAAAGGCAAAGACAAGGAAGACAATTGTAACATGGCCCATTAGATAGAGGGTTGAAACTACTAGAGCATGTGTAAAAATACATGTTTTTTCAGGTTGTTTGGGGTTAATGAGAACCATCAATGCTGATAATTACATCTTAAAAAAACAAGAAAACTGTTTTATAAGAAAAATGTCAAATTAGCATTTGTGCAAATAAGTTAAACGAACAGACAGGTAGTTTAGCATGATATTAGACATTATTACCTTCGCACCAGAGTGTAAAAACACAGTTGCACAAATATTCTGTGAGATAAGATAAAGAACGATGTGATGTTTGGTTATCAGAGAGGAACGTTCATCATCAGGGAAGGTTTGTCATCTCTGTAGAGAGACCGTGGATTTACTCAATGGGTTCATCTTCACGACACCGCCCTGCTGCTCTTGATAATTAGAAATGTACACGAGATAGGTGCTTCATGTGCGTGCTCACACACACGCACGCACGCACACACGCACGCACGCACGCACGCATTCAAACGCACACACTTCCACCACCAAAAGATGGATTGATTCCGATGTACATTGGCACTGTGTAGTAAGAAGGTGATGTATCAAAGGAAGCAGCAAACTATGAGTTGTCTTGTAGAGGAGACTGTGGCGCCAGTCAATTACAGAAGATGGAGGCTGTGTCTACATCACAGGAGCTCCCTGGTGTCCCAAATCGTTTCCCCATTGACCATTATACTGCAGCTTGCCTTCAAGAGACACCATATCCCAGAAGGCTTTGGCTCTCAGGTCTAAATAAAGTGGCGTCTGAGGTCACCGGATGAACCCTCACTGTAGCTGCTCTAACTGCAGAAATGGGGGCTGCACTATTTAATACACATACCAGATCTGCATGTGAGAACCTGAGATGCACAACGTAATTCCCAGGAGCAACTTGACATTCCTCCTCTTCTGTGAAGTTTGTCCCAACACAAGGAGCTGATAGACATTTTCCTGCCATCGAGCGGAAACCAGCAAAGTCTGACTTTCCTAGGGAAATAAAAATCGCAAACAGTGTGTTGCCCTTGCTGCGAAACGCCCCATAGACGGATTGAGATGAGTGAGAGAGAAACAGGAGAAAGGGAAGCAGGGAAGAGATTGTTGGTGTGCTGTTATTGCATTCAGTCTGGGGAGTTCCAGTGCAGAGTGAGCAGTATTTTGGAAGTGTGCTGATACGCTTGAGGGGAGACTCAAGGGAGATATCACAAATTCACAGACCAAACATTAAACGCGGAACGCTCACACTTAATGCCTGCTTGTGCTATGTGGATTCTCTAACAGCAATTCAATTCAGGACTTACTTCTGTCCTGTCCGTGTCAGCTATAGTGTGAAAGGAAGAAGGAGTCTGACATTGTTTGCTAGAGTGCTACAGAATAGAAAACGGCTTATTAAGAAGAAAAGCCTGACTATTTCATTTAGACTGTGAGCAGTATAGCTGTTTTGAGAGGCATGCTTTATAATCATTTTTTACCTTAAGTGCACACACCAGACAGCTCCTAGATTGACTCCCCAGGCCTCAAAGGCCTCTCTTTTTTTTCATTACCAGGGTGCTAGGTACAGGACCAGGCAGGCCATCATCAGCTTGACAGAGTGAAGGACCAAAGGACTCCATCACCCTGAGGAGCAGACATCTTTTATGTGCCATTCTTCACCCTGTAACCAGACCAAATAACCAGCTATAGAACAGGCCTGCCCTTCCTGGTTTGACACACCACAATCCAACTCAAGCCAATAACATAACAGCGAAGGAGACGTGTAGCAGCCACCTTATTGGCCCCCAACCACGTCCGGTTCCTTTTGAGCCAATCAGAATTTCTTTGCTAGGCTGTTTCCTTGGCTCAGCAGGGTTTGGAGCATTAGGCCAGGCTAACTAGTGCACTTGATAGGAGGCCTCCGCAAAACCCATGTGATTTATGAGCCAGTGCTACGGCTAATGCATGCTGCTTAACATTTGTCCAATTTAGGCAATTTCTGCCTGAGTCATGCAGGCTTTATGGCTATCTTTCTCTGATAAATGCTAGTAGAGAGGGCCTATATTATTAATAACCTCCCCCTTTTTGCCTGTAAGATGCTACTAAATTATAGAAAATGGGATACATATTCAATTTTATAGCTGGTTGTTGTAGAAGAATACAAAGGCAGCAATGGTAATATGGATATGGATGAGGGAGATTCTTCGGAAGGAAAGAAGGCCGAAAAAGATTGAAAGATTTTCATGCCACTATAGGTGTGTGTGTGTGTGTGTGTGTGTGTGTGTGTGTGTGTGTGTGTGTGTGTGTAACCACACATGCTGATGTTGCCTCAAGCTTTGTGAACTTGAGCTCCGTTATTAAATCTCTCAGAGCTCTGATCCCTGTGTGCACCCTCAGCTCCATCTCTGTGTGCACCCTCAGCTCCATCTCTGTGTGCACCCTCAGCTCCATCTCTGTGTGCACCCTCAGCTCCATCCCTGTGTGCACCCTCAGCTCCATCCCTGTGTGCACCCTCAGCTCCATCTCTGTGTGTACCCTCAGCTCCATCCCTGTGTGCACCCTCAGCTCCATCTCTGTGTGCACCCTCAGCTCTATCCCTGTGTGCACCCTCAGCTCCATCTCTGTGTGCACCCTCAGCTCCATCCCTGTGTGCACCCTCAGCTCCATCCCTGTGTGCACCCTCAGCTCCATCCCTGTGTGCACCCTCAGCTCCTTCCATGTGTGCACCCTCAGCTCCATCTCTGTGTGCGCCCTCAGCTCCATCCCTGTGTGCACCCTCAGCACCATCGCTGTGGGTCTGTGTGTCGGTGCATTTGTGTACTCCCTTAACCCTAGCACGGTGAGTTTGTGTGGGTTTGCGTGTGTTCATGCCCTCCGCCCTAAAAGTATGTCAGATATGACAGCAGGGGAGCTTCTGCCTGTGATCTGAAGGGAACAGGGCAAAGAGAATATCTAATACCTAAATAAGTAGCAAGCTGCATTTCTCAGCATCATCTGTATGTCAAAAACTCCAGAACTCCACCTGTGGTTAAGCAAAGGAGGCACAGCGTTCACCTAAAAAGTTAATTAAAATCACATAATTAACATAATCAAGTCTAGGCAATAACGTAACATAATACGTCCAGGCAATAAACTGTGTAATTTACATATGATCCAATTTGAAAAACTATAGAAGAACAATGGAGCTCTTACCATATTTGCAACACACTTCTCTAAAATCAAATATACTATTGGATGATATACTACAAACTTAATATCGATCAGTGTTGATGGATTGCATTATAATCGCATTATTGTGTTTAGAAGCATGATCTCAAATAGCTGCACTTAAGCATAAATGAGACCAGGGAAAAACATTTGTAAGAACATCAGGCATATATTAGGGAAACTGTTTGCTATCATGTACATTGAACACTGATTCTCAAAAACAAGGCAGGAAAGAAATGTAAACACAGTTCAAAGACTTGATCTTGCCTCAGACTATTAATAATGGGTCTACTACTACCCGCCTTGAATAGAGACCCCAATCTGAGGTCTGTGACCTGAAAATAATAAATAATGTGTCCCTGAATATAAAGGACCAAACATGTAAGACAGCATTTAGGAGAAACAATGAATAATCCGTGTGTAATTGTATCAGAACAGTGGACCATTCAATGAGCTTTATTTGAAGGGGGATGAAGCAAATTGCATCCGCATGGGAACCTTTTGTGTTTACCAGTACAATTGTTTGAACATAATGACCACATTGATCTCGCATACTCACACACACACACACACACACACGCACACACACACACACAAATACACTCACTCACACAAACACACACACAGTGTTAATGGATGTGTGATGCCACCTATTGGTGCTTTACTGTTTCAGTTTCATCAATACCAGCCTCTTCTATTGAGATGAGCAATGATGGTGATTCATATTTTAAAGACATTATCTAGGGTCTGACAGGAAATAACCAATTGATTTATTAAAATACATAAGGTTAAGCATCTACACTCGGCAAATTTGCATCTCAACCTAAAACAATCCCTGTCCACGGTCTCTTGATCTACAGCTAATCCACCTTTAAACACAGCACATGATCATGAGAAAGATAATTCATTTAACAACTTTTCTCTCTGTTGCATATAATGAGTTTGCAGCTTGGTTGTAGTACAACCGCTAAACGGAAACAAAACAGCTGACATCCCCTTGATACCCCAAAGATCCCCGTGACATGAGAACTGTACACCATTAATCTGTTCCCTCCAGATCAAGCATTCTGTGTGATCATCACTGCGAAAATCCCAATGAGTCTCGAAATGAAGACATCATCAAAGCGATATGGCTTTAGTTGGAGCATCTAGAAGACATATTACATACCTAAGCGCATGGTGAGGCTAGTAAGCAAGTCAATGAAGATTACAATTCAGAATACAATATCAATCTCAGAGAGCTGGCTACAGCAAAATTGAGGTAAGAAAAGTAAACTATCATTAATAAACATTGCAAAAAAAGGTTGACCCAAAAAACAATGTACAGTACATTTTTCACGCAGCACCATTCCGAAATTGTAAAACATGTTCGAGATAAACAGTATATTTATTTATTCTAGTATTTAATCAAGTTACATCAATTGAATATCAGGTGTCCTCCATTGAACATTGGGATACAAGCTACAATCATAATCCAACCACTCGTCTTTGTTTATTTAAAACAAACAAATAAATGGGCTTGATGCATTACAGTGTGTTGCTATTAAACGCTTTGACAATCCAAGAGCTAGACAGAGCCTGATTTCAACAGAACAAGTTACACAGCTAGTGGCCATTTTGAACACCACTTTCCCAGGCAGCAGTGCAGAAGGTATCAAGACATGATGGATGAGGGATGAAATGCGTTTGGTAAGGCAGGAAGTGGTCAAAATAGTGGACTATGTGTTTAATCAGTGATCCAAACTGAGGCCTTTATTCTCAAACAACGTGAATTCTATAATATAACCCGTCATAGAAAGAAAGAGTGTGCTCTGGCAAATGTAACTGACTGTCATTAGCTTCCACTACCCTAGCATTTGCTAAGTTATCACTAAATTAACAGGTGTCAAAATGCAGGTTAGTAATCTTTTCTGACAGTCAAATGAGGTGATGCCATTTAAACACATCAGGAATGGAGTTGAGGGAGAAACTACGGATCTTCTATATGGGAATATGAGGAAAGAAGAACCATGTTAAGGGCAGGACAAATCTGAAACAAAGTCAGGAACAAAAGACAAGTTGGGAACTAAGAAAGACAGGAAGATCAGAGGAAAGAAAGTCCATGGTAGACGTGAGGTCCAGCAGTGTTACAATCCCAGAGTCCAGTTTACCATGGATAGGTTGTGACATGGCCTCCTGGTGAGCAGGACTTACATCCCCAGTCCTAGACTGCACAGGGCCAGCAGCAGTGTGGAGAGCAGGCTGAGAGGAGGACTGGTCAGTGGAGCATTACCTAGGGTGGGAGCAAAATGTAAATCACTCTGGCCTCTCAGGTTTAATTCAGCTCTTCCAAAGCAAGTGGATTATTTGGATTCTTTCTAAAGTAAATAATGGGATATAAAGTTGTTTTATGGAATTGGTAATAATGATCCAGTCCGAAATGTGCATAGGTCTTTTATTGATATGACATAGTAACCCAGGGCTTAGCCTAAAGATACAATATTGATTTATTAGATGCTACTAAAATGGTTGATTGTTTTAATTTATCGTCCGGCATAATTTAGGCTGAACGTCTTATCCTGATTGCATTGAGAAGACCACATTAAGCACTGTGTCAACCTTGGTCAATATAACTGATTGTCCATGTTTTCGTAACGGTATCGTCTCTTACCCTTTATGCTGATCTTCCTGATAGGTCCATCTCCACCCTCATAGCGTCCCCTGACCTCCAGCTCAAAGTCTCCCATCTGGGGCATGGGGAAGTCCATGAAGTGCCAGCCTGTGATGTAGACCTTCCCTGTGATGTAGCCTGTCTTCCTGAACATCACCTGGGAGAAGGAGAGGGGACACCGTGGTAGGACACGGGTCACATTACACCAGAATACGGCGTACACTGTTTTCACCACGGTAAAGAGGCCTACGGTAAGGCCAGTTAGGCTGGCATGTATCAGGCTTTGGGAAAGTACGTATTCTACCTGCCTAACAAATCAGTAAATAGATCAGTCGATCTCACATAAGAGATTGACTGACCATCGAGCTAGAAGACACAAATGGATGATGATTGTTCACCAAAAAATAGAAGAGAAGTTGTTGGTTAAAGCTGAGGGTGAACCGGGGGCGTACCTTGTAGTAGAGAGGGAAGGATATGTTGCCGAACCAGTCGTACTCGATGTGGTCCCACCACACGTACAGCCACTGGCCAGTCCAGCTGACGTAGCGCCACATCCTGGGGGCCACGGCTGGAGCTGCGGGCAGGCCAAGAACAACATGGTTTAACCACGATTCAACCACCTGGTGGACTTTTGCTACATACGGCAGCACTCTATCGATACGAAACACGTTCTCTACACACTGTACAAGACGTGTACAATTCCGTAGATACAACAATAGGTGTTAACACTGTGAAAGCATTCAGGCCCTGAGAGACGGTGGCAGAGATGTCTTACGTGGTCTCCTGGTGAACATCTCGCAGTGTTCACTGGGCGGCCCAAAGCCCGCTCCGTTGTAGGCCCGCACCTCGATGAGGTAGTGGGCGTCGGGCCGCATGTTCTCCAGTCTGGTCATGTTGACGTTGCTGGGGACAAAGATCCGATTGGCTCCGGGCTCCGTGTCATCGTATTTCCTCCAGTACTTGACCTGGTAGCCCTCGATGTATTGTTGCAGCCCGGTGCCGGTGTCCATCACTGGTAGCCACCACACCAGGGCTTCGTGAGAGGAGACTGGCCGAGCGTACACATCTGTAGGAGTCTCTATTGGGACTGTGTGGAGAATAAGCCAGCTCAGTATTAGTAGGCTATCTTCACACCTACAAGTGTATTTCAAAGACATGGATTTATTGTCATTTATTCAGGTAAAAAAAAAAATGTGTTAGGAAGATATAACTCAAATGTTGCAAATATAAAGTACCTGTTGTCAGACTGTGAACCAGCTAATTAGTGTGACTCTCTCTCTGCTCTTACACTCACCTTCTCTGGGGTAAGAGATCACAATGGTGCGTGCACTCACCTTCTCTGGGGTAGTAGATCACAGTGGTCAAGCTGTATGGTCCATCTCCTTTTGCGTTGAACGACTTAATCTTCACCTGGAACTCTCGAACCTGGAAGTCGTTCTCGGTGGGAACAAAATAAGGGTCGCCGTGGACGTAGCGCCTGGTCTCTGGGTCGGAGATGGTCTTGTACCACCAGTCCAGGGCGTCATGTGGCTTGAATGCCACTATGTAGCCAAACTTCCTACCAGAGAAATACCATGGCTCCACGGGCTGAAGGGAGGTGAAGGAACAGTAGATATATAGATCAGAGTGAGAGGGACTTCTTAGATGCCTGTGCATGTATGTATGTGCATATATGTATATCAGTGTATATGTGTGAGCAGCCTACATTCCACGTAATGAAGATCACTCCGTCTCTCCCTCCGTAGCCACTAACGTTGGTAGGGGCCACAACCGGAGCTAAGACACACACAGACACAAAAAAAGAGATGGCTGTGTATCAAACTGTTTTCACACTCAATAATACTACACTAGTACCAAGCCTATTGAATTCTTAAACATGCTAGCGCTGTCCCCCTCCAGACAGACACATAAACATGCTACCACGACTACAGGCCTCTGCTTACATGCGTCCCAGGTCTTGATCTTGATGGAGGGTATTGAGGCCTCTCCGGCCCCATACTGGTTCGTAGCGATGACTCTAAACTGGTACTCCATCCAGGGGAAGAGATCGATCACATCACACATCTCTGCATTGCTGTCCAGGACAGTGGGCGCTGAAGGGCCCCAAAGAGGAAAGGGGGAAAGCCAGGACGGAGAGAAGGAGTGGGACAGAGGGAAGGACGGGATATGAAACACGTGGTAACTATTTATGTCATTAGGATACATATGAGCTGTTTTAGTAACAACTCCTAACAGATATGGATCACACACACTATGGATTACACTGGTAATAACTTCTTCCTTTTTAGAGAACCCAAAACGGCAGTTGAACTGGTATCTTTGCTACACCCATTTGGGTCCACATTGATCACCTATCACTAAGTTCATCGTGAGATGAGAAGTTTCCTAGGAACTTACACAAGACTTCAGCTTAACTAAATAGAACATTCTAGGTAAATGTTAATAATGTACAGTATATCACAGTGTTATTTCCCATTACATTATCTAAGCTAGAGATGTGCTGTACTGCCCTCTAGTGGTGCTTCTCTACACTCACAGGTGCTGGCATCTCTCCAGTCATCCTCGTTGAGGGCCCACTGGAAGCGGGTCTGGATGGTTTGGTACAGGATAGGACTGTTGTGGTCCGCTCCTTTGCTCCAGAGAAGCTTCACCGACTTGTCTCTGATTTCATCCACGCGAACCACACCGGGGGGACCAGGGGGGCCTGGTGAAATTCAGAAGGGGTACGGTTGAGAAAAAAGAAAGAATGATTAGACATAGAAAGAAAACGTTAAGAAGCGTGAGTAAGAAAGACAGACCGATACAGTGAAAGGTGAAGGATGGGGCAATGTACAATTACACTTACAAGTGTACACTTACACTTAGGAGGATTTAATTTGAAAATCACAATACTGTTTTGTTTTTCTTCTGTCGTATTTTCTCATGTATTAACCAAGAATGTAATGTAATGAAAGAATGTCCAAGAATGTGACAGCAAAGCACTGAGCTGTCTAACTGACCCACGATCTTGAGGTCAGCCTGAGCTGTGGCGTTGTCCACTACGGTCTGGGCTGTGCAGGTGTAGCGGCCCTCGTGCCAAACCTGGATATTCATGATCCTTAGGTCACCACTGTCCTCACTCTCCTGAGAGCAGATGTGCCCAATGTGAAAAACTGTGTTCAGTGTTTTCACTGTGTTAACCATTTTCAAACTGATTGTAAAGCAGAGAATGTCCTGTTTTGCTGACTTGGTCAACAAATTTGATGCATGAGTTAATGGTCTCAGTGATTGCATCTCAATAATCTGTTTAAGTGTGTAAGCAATTAGACAAATCTTTAACATGTGACTTTTGTACAGCCTTATGTTATGCAAGGCAACTGACCAGAAAAGGAAATGCTCATTGAGTACCAGAAGACAAGTGTCTAATGTAGGTTAAGTTAGTGTTTCAATACGTTTAACTGGAGTTAATGGAAGGCGTCCTACCATGATGCGCTGGTAATGTGTGCGCTCAGCATGGAAGTCTATGACTCTGTGGTCGATGGCCCAGATGAAGGAGATGTCCAGCATGGGGTCATAGGAGGCCGAGCACTGCAGGATCACCTCCTCCCCTACCTTGGCCAGCATATCCTCAGGGCCTACTGTTATACTGGTTGCCTCTGAACAAAGGACAGGCGAGCTATTTTATTATTTTGTATTCATAACGTATTCATAACAGACAATGACATAGAGCATATGATAATTGATTCCCACACACAGACAAAAGCAATCACACATCCACACACTGCTCTACTACCTTGTACGTGCACTGACAAAGGATATATACTAATACTAACATAGAGGGACATAAAAGACAGATCAAATCTCTGAAACACACACACACACACACACACACACAAACGCACACACACACACACAGACCTGTGATGGTGAGGGTGCCTGTGCTGTTAGCCTTGCCCCTGTCGTTCTCAGCGAAGCAGGTGTACAATCCCTCATCATTTTTGGTGGCATTCAGGAGCTCAAGACTCCCATCGAACAAGATGGAGATACTGAACAAACAGTGGAAGCAGTGTTCAAAACGACAGTAGGATTCATGAGCATAGACAGTAACAAACAGGTAAGGGCGAAAGAAAGAGGACAGGAGGAAGGGGGAATGAGCAAGAAGAATCGAAAAGAACAAACAAAATCTATACAAAATAACATTATTGTTGAAATATTGTAAAAAAAAAATGATAATAATAATAGAGGAAAAAGAGAATGAAACGGGGAAGTTGTAGTTCTGACCGTGAGTTGTTGAAGAGGAGCTCCTTGCCCTTGGTCCAGGTGAAGCTTGGTCTGGGAGCTGCTCTGGGTTTACACTCTATCACCACCCTGCTATCAATGGCCCCCAGGAGCTGCTTCTTCACTGGGTTGAACTCAAAGGTTGGGGCGCACGCTGGGAGAGAAAAACATAATCAAGATCTTCTGTCATTATTTTACTTCCTTCTTGGTGAATAAAAAAAACAAACATAAAGCATTACCAAACAGCTGTACTACAGCAATATACCATGTGACATGTTTTAATTAGTAAATTTAACTAATTGGAGAATCTTGAAACACATAAGGGCCCTTTCAGAAAAAGCTTGTAATTACCAGTTTACAGATTAGACTCACCAATCACACGAAGCTCTGCGCTGGCATACTTGATCCCCCAGAAGTTCTCAGCCAGGCACTGGTACATTCCCGAGTCATCAAAGGTCAATTTGGAGAACTTCAGCTCACCTTTGCCATACTGATAAAAAAGAGACAAATCATTAACAATCAATAATGGTCATGTAAAATCTACATATAGTATCACTTATTATTAAGAAATGTAATTATGTAATAAGAACAAATGTATTTTTTTTCATGAGAGAAATAGTTCATTCAGTGTCCATCTGGATTTAATCAAACTAATGCATTTAGCTTACGGTTCCAAAAACAGTTATGTTTGATAGAGGTATTGTTTTACAGTAACCATAGTCAGGGGACTGTGTTGTTGTCCTTACAGAGTATCCATCTTTGTACCAGCGGATGAAGGGAAATGGCTTCCCTGTCGCCACACATCGCATGGTGTGCTCTGAACCAATGTCCTTCTTAGTATTGTTGATGGTCTCTGCCCACTCCGGGGCAGCTGCCAATCAGAACAGAGGAATATACAACTGTGAAACAACGTACAATTTCCATCGAGAAAGGTTGGAGGGGCAGTTTATAGGAGTTATTGGATTCCAATATGATCCACACGATAGGAATATATGAACTAGGACTTGAACGTACATTATTAGCTGTACAAGTGTTTAAACAGAAGTCAATTTAGTTTCATAACATACTTCAAAGTATCTTTCTGAAATAATATCCATCCAGGTCTATATGTTATCATCCACAGTCAGAAAGTATACTAACTATTCCTGATGTTAGAAAAAGATATCTTGATGATACATGTCAATAATCTGTCTGTTATTTCTACGCTACCGATCAGAGGAATAACTTACACTCCACATAGAGCCATGCCTTGTGCCAGTCCTTGCCCTGGGTGTTGATGGCCTCACACTCGTAGGCGCCGGCGTCTTCGTACTGGACGTTGTAGAGGTGGAGCAGAGCGCCGTCGTGACTGATCTCATGGCCCGAGGGCAGGTCTGTGGCGTCCACCTTCCTCCACACGATGTGTGGGACAGGGCTGCAGGTACACAGAGCAGACAGCAGGGGGAGACAAAGCCTATGTCAAATGCCCGCATACGAACTGCACACCTTTACAGTAAAAACCCATAGGCGTGAGTCATAGCATTTTAAACTGTCCTTGAGAGTGTCAGTCTGCTTTCCCACCGGGCTGTATGTCTGTCTGAGTGTGTGTTTAGGGAGTGGGCTCTGTATGTCTGTAGGACATACTACTAGTTACATAAACGTATATGTATGTAGTCTGTTCTTCGTATGCTGGAACTTACTTCCCCAGAGCGAAGCACTCCAGAGTGATGTTAGAGGCCAACATGGCGGTGGTGTCAGGGAACCTCACGTTGATGTCTGCTGGGTACTTTCTCTCCTCGCCTGCCCAATCAGAGACAAATACATGATTTAACACCGTCCTGTCCTATTCATTATCATCTTCGTTTTCTGTAGGTATTTTCCATAAGCGGCCTTCAAGCAGTGACATGCATCTTCAAATTGCTAATATGTCTCTCTTTTGTCCTTTTCTTCTTCGACAGAGGTCCAGCACTCACCATCCTCGGGCAGTGAGGGGATGAAGGGGATGAACTTGGAGAAAACGCTCAGGCCAGTGGTGGGACTGGAGACAAAGCACGAGTAGTTCCCAGCGTCCTGTTCCTCCACCTGGGTAAACACACCAGCCGTAGCCCCACTGAGTTTACGTAACAGTATTAAGATCATATGAAACTTGACTGAGGTTTCAATTCGAAATGTCAACGACAGTACAAGAAACAGCCATAGACTTACTGTCATGAAGTCAAAAAACAAACAACACATCAATATTTAAGAGGACCGTAAAATACCGACCTTGGAGATGTAGAGGTTGCCGGTCTTCTGGGAGACGAAGCGACGACGGTCGGTGTTGAGGAACACCGGGAACTCGTTGTAGATCCAACGATACGACACTTCATCTGGAGACAAAGACAAAGGGTTGGGCCCATTACGGTTAGTTCACGCTCACATCCGGCTAGGGTTTCCAAACCTTGTTGGATGACAACAAGAAAACTGTATTTAAAGGGGTAAGAGAAATGTTGTGGTGGAATACGTACTAGGCCAGGCTTTGGGCGGGGCACAGAGTAGCACAGCACCCTGACCCTCTTTGACGTTTACCGGGTCTCTCTCATCTTTGGGGAACTCCTCCAGGACTGAGGGTTAGGAAGACAAAAAAAATAGTATTTAAAAAACTTGAAAGCAGGTTAGAAAATGTAATAAATAAGGTAATTTTTCTATACAGACGCAGTCAATGCAATTATCTAGACTATTAGGACATACAGACACTTCTCAAAGTACACAAACAAAGAGGCCTTTTTAGAAAAAAGGTGAATAATACTTACATCCAAACTTGACGCGGGCCTCCTTGCTGATGACGGTGCCGTAGATATTCTTGGCTACGCAAATGTATGTGCCTCCATGTTTCTTCTGCCGGGGGTTGTTGATGACCAGGTTCCCCCCTACCAGGCTGTAATGCTCATCGGGCTGCTCCATCAACTTGATCTCCCAGCTATCACGGCGCCACCTGGTGGAACGCAGGGAGAAAACAAGTGGACGCATGTCAGTGTGCAGAGACACAAGGGTATCCATGTGAGGGTGTGTGTGTGTACGTGTGTGTGTGTGTGTGTGTGTGTGTTAGCGTGTGTGTTAGTGTGGCGTGTGTGTGTGTGTGTGTGTGTGTGTGTGTGTGTGTGTGTGTGTGTGTTAGCGTTCATGTGTTAGTGTGGCGTGTGTTAGTCAGTGTCCGTGTCTTTTACCTATACGTGGCGGGAGGGTTGGCCCTCGCTCTACAGTTCATAGATATTCTGCCATCAGGCGACAGCTCATTGTACACCAGGTCCATCGGCTCCTCTTCAAATATTGGGCCATAGCCAGTAGCATCATCTAAAATGTGATTAACCAGAAGAAAATTTTCATGTCATTATTATTTTAAAATACCACGAAGATACCACAAAACCAGTGACATTATTAAGCACATCATACCATAGGTACTCACGCATACACAAACACACATTCAATTCCAATGCATTATACATCACCTCCAAAGATCCTCGGCTCATTAAAAAGAACAGCCACTGCCAACAGAATAAAATATTGTAATGTTAGCAAATCACCATTGAACCCTGTTGAACCTACACACATACCAAAAATATCAAATAAATACATATTATAGTATATCTGTTCTATGCACAAAGATACTCAATGTACAGCCTAACAGAAAATGCTCCTACTTTTTTAATTTCTTGTCCTGATCTCAGAAACAAACTATGCGAGAGTCACTGACCTGTGAGGGAGAGGGAGCAGGAGAGGACCAATAGGAACACAGCTTTGGAAGCCATGACAGTCAGGTGACTGAGAGGCTAGCAGAAGATACGGTGCAGGGAAGGTCTAGGCAGGGCATCAGCTTCAGAGGAGACACACACACAGAGAGACAAGGGTGGGAGTGTTAAAAAAAGTAGTTGAGGTCAATAAACAATATGCCACATTCACATTTCATCTAAGATGATGACTAAGTCTCTACTTACTATACACTAAGCCTGTTTATCTTTTTCAAAAAACATAGCATCCAGTCATATATTTTAACTTTGTATTATAATGTGGTAAGGATCGTTGGATTGGATCGTAGGATGGTAAGATTTCGGACAAATCTGAATATTATTAATCATTCTACATTACGATAGAGCAAATTAAGAGAAGCAGGGATTCCTATAAAACCCTCCACATCTTATAAACACTATTCTAGATAAACCACTGAGGGTCCTTTTTGTATCTGACTGCTCTGTATGCAATGTTAGCACACACACAGTAGAGTCCAGTGAACAGTAGAGCTGTGTGATAATGGTGCACTGTAGGAAAGCCTTCCCTGACGGAGGGAAATGTAAAAGATTTATAACAGGAATGACTCAGCACACCGCTTAAAAAGGGTGCGCAGACACACTCACACTCACACACACACACACACACACACACACACACACACACACACACACACACACACGCAATTACAAGCATGCAGGCAGGCACACTCTCAGATAAAAGTAGGTATAGGCAAACTGGTAGACAAATACACTTATAGAAAGGCACTGACTGCAGTGCAAAAAAAGACTGGTCCTTGGCTTGACGTCACAAATGCTTACACATCAGTTTCTGCAAGAGCACATGGCTAACACCCTGCTTTGATGCTGAGAGAGATGGGTGAGAGACTGAGGGGGTTGACAAAAGACAAAATAGACAGGCACGAAGAGAAATAAATTGTGAGAAGGTGCGAGAGAAATTGAGAGGGTGTGTTAGGGAAAGAGACATTTAGACAAAGGGTTGAATAGAATGGACAGAGAGAAAGTGAGGCAGCAGGCGAGAATGCATCGATAAAGAGGAAACCAAGACCTTGCACTCGTTGCTCGCTAATAACGAAAACCGATGGATCTCCTCTCCCATCAATTCACCGAGACTATTACAGTGACTGCAGACACACTAAGCTCATACCCCATCTACATCCTCCCATGTATATATTCAACTCAACTTATTCATGCATGAAGCACAAGTGCAGTATATGTCCTTAATGTATCCCTGCCACACCTTCCATCACATTCAGATACGATATTATAGGCCTATGGCTATATTAGTCTGTAGACACAGCCATGCATGCCCACCTTGCTCCCTAGAGATGTTACACCCACCAAAGAAAAGCTATTGAAAAACCGCCATCAAACTGACATCGGAAAACAACTGAGCTGAGTGTCTTCTTGCTACGGGATGCCCATCTTCTTGGGTACCACATCTCCAATGTAATGGCTGGACGGTGTGCAATAGCCAGAGTGAGAATGAAAGAGAGAGCAGGGTAAGCAGAGGAGATAGGCTGCGTCAGTCCCCCTGTGTACCTGGGGCTAGCTAACTCAACATGATTCCCACAGTCTGTCAGCCCGAGAGCTAACAAGCCTTCAGACAGATGGCAGGGCCAGTAAACCGCTGCTGTGTTGGAGCCACTGTCAGGGATGGAGACTCCCTCATCATTTCCTATTAGCAACAAGCTTGAGTTTGTTTCAGGATTCCTCTTGATTCTTGGTACAGCAAACTAGGTTCTTTGTTCAAGCTGACTCACTCACTTGCTCAACAGTGCCCCCTGCAAAGTCCTGCAAGTTAAACACATGATGAATGCGACCAGTCTGGCCTCAAGATGAATATGTCTTTCGAACTTGATTTAAAGGTGCACTTCACTACACAACGTATTGTCTAAAATGCCTGCATGTTATGTGTGTTGGCTGCCACTGGTGAATAGCAACATCTTTTTGATCAGTGGGCGGCGGTTGTTGTTTTCTGTGACTGGCTATAATCCCATCAGCATCCCAGGACTCTGGATCCTCCCTTCTCTCCGTCGCTCTGACCAGCCAGATTTAGGTCACAGTGTATTAAGCCCACTGGATGGCTGGCTTGTCGGCTGGCTGGCTGGCTGACTGACTTATCTGTGTTTTTCGGTCCATGCATTGTAATATTAATTAATTTTCCAATTACAAAATGACTTAATGTTCCAAACGACCACTTCTCAAAATGATGACTGGTATTAAAAAACATGAAAGCTATTTATTTGATAAAGAAAGGGAACACAAATCCAAAAACACACCAGAAACCAGGGGAATCGAGAATAATAACAATAATCCTTTTGGCCCTGACCCCAGCTTTTCCAATACTGATTGATGGTTGCTTGTGCCATCTGGAAACTGCAGTTTAGTTTCAAGTGGGTGTAGCCCATCTTCTAGTCTGAGATGGAAAAACTGGCAAAGATATGAAATCAATCATTTAAGATAGGTAGGGTAAGGAAGAGAATCAGGCATCCTATATTCGCTACACACCCGTGGGCACTCTAACTAACCACTGACAGTTAGCCAGGCGAGCTCATGCGTCCTTGAGGAGTCCTGCAGGTTCACCTTGGTTATTTGTCACCTCGGCAGTTGGGCGGGGGCCACATGAGAAGGGCTAGGCAAGATATCAGGGCACAATTCACCCAAACAATTGTCTAATGTCAAACTTCGGTTATTAGTCTGATAGAACCATTTAGATCTTAAATAGCAAACTGCAAGTGCGTGAATGTCCTAAAAGAAGAAAACGAGTCGTTCACGCCGTCTACAAAACTAACTGCGCCAACCCACGCACTTCGCACTAAAGCATGAAGCTGCGGTACCGACCGGCACCGGTTAAATTCACTGCTCTGCATTGCGGTACTCGTGTTCCTTGTCCGTTTCTATGCCATCACTCTCACGGGTTGCAGGAACATTGAGAACATTGTATAACTCCACATAAGCTAGTCTAAAAGCACAATACTCAATTGTTGTTCTTACCTTTAAGACAGAACCAAAACGTATTATTTGCAGGACATTTTCTGCAAAGCACACCTGGAACAGAACCGCACTGTCCCACAGCCCACCCAGAGGAGCGTCCCGTGCTGTAGAACTTTTCTATTGGATGAGAGCGGATGATTGACAGGACTCTTGGAAGTACATCTACATTTGCTATTGGACGAGGAGGAAGAAGATGAGAGTAGATCAATGCCAGCATCGTCATCGCGGACCAGCATCATCTCGCATATGCCAGTCGTTAAGCGTCTTTAGTCAGTTATTCCGATTTTTTTTTTTACAATATGTTAGCTGTTTCCGAAAAAATGTCTGGACCGAGACAGGTGCTTGGTGCCTGGATATTCTTAAACCCCATTTTAGCCTGCAAAATTAACATGACGCATGTAAGGTGTGAGACGTCATATTTTCAATCACTAAGTGTCGTTCTTGAAGCTGATATTCTTTTTAAGCGGAAGGGGATCTTTTAAAATTAGGTAGATGTGTTTGAGAAAGGTTTTGCATAATCACCTCATAGCTCTACAGTAAAAAGAATAAATACATAAAAGGTTAAATGTTTTATATACAAAGGCTTTAAGATTCCTTTTTTTAAATATCTGAACACTTTTAAAATGCAATGAAACTAACTGAAACCAATGTGTGTTTTTTTTTCTACAATTGAAATTACAAACAGTTCTTAGTTAAATCCTGAAACCAACATTTATTTAATTTTTTCTTCATTTAAAATACAAAATATGTTGTCAATATTATATCAGAGTAAACCATTTTGACAGCCTCTCATGCTTCTCATGTAGCTTCAACATGAACTAGAATGTCATCCTATATCATATCATAATATATTATCCTATGTTCACCTAAAACATCATATTCACACCCATTGTGTCAGTACCTTCATCTGTTGATTTATCAGTCCATCCATCTGATTTCCCAGTGAAATTGTTCATTTTTGTGTAGATGTTTTTCTTAATCAATTTTTAGAGATACAGAAAAAGGTGCAGAACTGTCAGAGACAGACACGTTACAAGGTCACACGAGCTCAGTCACAAGAGTTAAATACACTCTTTTGTTTACCCACATTTGAGCTAGCAAAGGTACCTGACAAGTTCAAAAAACAAAGAAAAAGAAGAAAGAAAAGTATAATGTTCACAGCAAATAAAATTGTGAAAACGCCATAAATAATTTTCTAACACAGCAATCTCCCCTCAAAAAACCAACAACTCATAATGCAGCAGTGCTTGTTAAAGTCAAGTCAAACTTCTAAAGTCAATGTAAGCTATAATTATTTACAAATTACAACCAAATATCTACACAGAAAAGCAGACAAATTGGAAACTAAAAACTTGATGCAAGTTATGAAAAACCAAATCATGGAAACATTGTTCTGGAACTGTGTTCTCCAAAAAAAAAGTATCTTACTGTAATTCTCTTTTGTAGAGAAGTGAGCAGTGTTACTGCCAAGATGGGATAGAATGCTTTGATTGATAGCATCATACACTGGTTTCCATGGAGGCCAAAAGCAATAAGGTACACCACACACGCACGCACGCACACACACACACACACACACACACACACACACAAGCATGCATGTGCAGCTACACACATTCAAGCATGCATGTACACACTTGCCTACACAAAAGTCACACAAACATACACACGCACACTCACGCACACACACGCAAGCAAACACACACGTCATTCATCCAGATTATATAAAACCCACTGAGTGCCTGGTGTATACACTGGAAATGTTCATAATTGCGCTATGAGTTACAGTAAAACATTGTGACAACATACACATATATAAGGTTAAATGCATAAACCTAGTCACCAGCACATACATTATTTGCAACGAAACAAGCAACATCTTCATTCATATGAATAGGTTAAAACAACTTGTTTCCACATTCAATATTATTCCAAGTACACTCTCTTCCCATCAGCTGATTTAAGTGCTACCACCACCAGTTAGTCCCGTCCCTATTTGCTACCAGTTAGTGAGTCCCGTTCCTATTGGCAGTTAATTGGCAGTAGTTTAGGCTCCTCAGTGTGTGGCTTGCGGGGATGATGTCACCATGGGAGGAGAGGAAGATGAGAACACGAGAGAATGAATACAGGTGGTGTCAAGAGGAATCTCCCCCAGTACCTAATTTATGTCTGTCTCTGTTACGCCAAATATCAGAAGTGCCTCTGAAAAGCCAGTATAAGCCACCCATAAGCACTACACAGAGGCTTCATAGATCAATCGCAATTATGTTTGCCGTTATCGTGGCACACAAACTTCCTAATTGAGTGTTGATAATAAAAAGACAAGATGCAAGAGCATCTTCAAGAGAAGTAGCTGCCCTAGTTTACTAGACAGGCCTCTCCAATCGATGCTTGATGCTACATTTTTTAGGGTCTGACTTTGCTTATTTTTGTTCTATGAAAAAGAAGACCCATTAACCCAAAACAGGGCCATCTTAATTTTTTTTAAAGCATACAATAAGATTGTTTTGTACCACCAGCTATCTTAAAAACAATGTATCTTTGTTTTCCTATTTCACCAATCCTTCAACAGAAGAATGCCTTGGTGTATGTACGACTATGGTTCTTGAGAGCACTATTCTCTACAAAGGCACTAGAAACCATGCTGAAAGGTTCTGTAACAACAACATCATCATCATCATCATCATCATCTTCATCATCATCACTCCCTGTGTGTTTTCATCAAACACTGAATGTGCTTTTGGAAAAAGATAGAACAACCGAGTGTCGTTGTTTGCTTGTTTCTCAATCCCTATATCGCTGAATCTGTCTCTCTATATTTCTCTGTCTTTTATTCCCTCGCTGTGAGGACACAAGGCAGCAGTGTGGAAATGCTTTTTGTGTAATACTTGACCTGACATTGTAAGAGAAAACAAACCTCAAACAAAGTCGGAAATGAACGCTATTAACTGCTGACATGTCATGTGATAGAATTGATAGAAAATGAGTCTTTAACAGTCTCAAATCCTTCTGTAGCTAGTTAGTTGCTGCAGTCTAGTTTAAGCTACGGCCACAAAATAATAGCAATATGAATATAATCTTTGAAAAGAATACTGTTTATGACAAAAGGTTATTCAGCTGTCTAGAGTGTCCCAACCAGGCTCAAACGCCATGCAATGATGTGTCTCTCCTGTACATTGTAGGTCTATGGTGACTTTCAGAATAATAGTTTAAAGGAATACACAAAAGTCAAACGACAATCAAAATCCAACCCCATGCAACACCTTTAAGAAAACCCTTCTCTTGAGACAAGCTGATGTCTGTTCCTAAGTGTGAATGGGCTATTACAGAGAGATAGCGGGGTGGCTCCACATAGACCGTCACAAAGCAAGTATCTACTCAAAATACTTGAGGAGACCTTGATTTATCCCATCTTGCACGTGATGTTTATCCTTACGAAGCCTCTGCAGTGTTATGTAAATAAATTATTTAGCTGTAATTTGCATTTGAACCATATGAGTATGCTATGTTGGGAGTGGTTTAATTGGAGTTAATTGTATGCACCTTCCTGAACGGTATTAATCTGTATATTATTATTTTCCTGCTAATACAGTATTGATAGAAATAGCTCCGGTGTTATGAAAAACAACGTACGCTTACTTTACATTGGGTAGCACGTATTACAGCAAAGTCATCAAAGACACTGAGGGCGATTATAATACCGACACGTAACAGCTTTGATGTTCAAAAGGAAAATAATAAAAGGCATACTCTGTATTTTAAATGTGAGCAGTCTCAGTGTGAATCAATGCTTCCAAACTATAGACAACAGTTGCATTGCTTAGCGTGGTAAAACAAGTGTTACAATATAATTCCATGCAGTATACTCAGAATCATGAATAAGTGTTGGCAATGTATTTTTAGATGTAGATTTGACTGCCCAGTGGGTTATGCATGTTGAGAAAATATATACTCTAATATATTACGTATTCTATATGTTTTAGATCAAATGGCACAAATATACAGGAATGGCCACTGAAGCTCTCTTGGTTATCAAGCTTAATCCAATCCAGAATTGTGTTAAACTACATTCCATATTGCTTTCTCTTTATCCTCCTCTTTTTCCCATATCTCTGTCTTTAAAAGTCTTAAATCCCTTGTTCGTCTTCAAGGGGTATTTACGGTGGTTCCTCTGTATCAGTTATGGTTTCTGGGGGTTGGGTTTTGAATGGGCCTGTGTTTGTGTGAAGAAAAAAGGGTCTCAGTGTAATGAGTAGTGGGAGGAGGAGTGTGGGTGGGGGGGGGGGCAGCGAGTGTAGCAGAGATGAGTGGGTCTGACAGCCTTCGTGGTGGCAGCCAAAGCCCCGGTCACCACAGTGATCGTCGCAGACGCTGTCGTTACCGCAGGGACAGTTTCTACGATGGCCGGCAGACAGAGCCGCTACGGAAACAGGCAGCCGCGACGAGACGCTGACCGCAAGCAGCGCTTCGCCAGCCTACGGCCGCCACGGCAACAGTCACTGGGGTGACCGGCGCCACGGAGACCCGACGGCGTGCAGACTGCCGGCTGGCTTAGGGTCGGGTTTAGACGAAGGAGTTCATGGCGTTGACGGGCGACGGCGCCTCGGAGCTCTCGTTGCCCTCGTGCGTGTCCTTCTCCTTCTTGCCGCTGTACTGGCCGATGAAGGAGCCGTCCTCGTTGAACTGCCCGTCGCCGCCCTCGCCGTAGTCCACCAGGCTGTCGTCGCTCTCATCCCGACGCACCGTCCCGTTGGACGGCGTCCGGCTGCCCTTCAGTGGCTTGTGGTCCTCTGTGTCACTGGGAGGGCAAGGAGAGAGGGACGAGGTCGACGGGGAGGAGGAGGGCAAGGAGGAGGGAGCGGGAGGAAAGAGGTGGGAGGAAGGCGTTTGGAGGAGAGACATGAGTAAACCTCCACGCGAAAGGGAAACTCTCACGTTCTGTAGCGGTCCAGAAACCTGGTTCTGTAGGCAGGTCGCCTACTACTGAGAGCTCCAGCACAGCACTAGCACAACCTTCCAAGTCCACAGGGACACCAGAGATATGTGTCAGTGCTGGGCTGGAGCAACAGCCTTGTTTAGAGCCAGGGTTAGGGAGCTCTGTGTATGTCTATCAGTACGTGCTGGTCAGTCTATCATCAGCATACACGTATGCAGAGTAAACAAACGCAGGGCAGGTAGTCAGTGGGGGTGCTCTCCATAGCACTGCCATGCATAGACAGGGCTTCAAAAGGAAGGACAGGTCAGATTCATCCAGAATGCACAAGGCCTCTATAATCTCCATAAACGTTTTGAGAGACAAAGCCCTGAGAACCGTGACAATTTCTTTTTTGACATCTACCCAAGCACTAGCATTGGTGCTAGTAGTAATTCTGATAAGGATGTCCGTGGTTCACTTACTCATTTGTGCTTTTCTTTGCCTACACCCGTCAAATGCACTGCATGCCTCTCTAAGTAGTTTTGGATGACTGCTGAATGCTGTCTGCTCAATGATTGATGTCAAGTCATGTCAAACCCATACAACTTACCTTGTATCTACTATTTATCATTAATCCTCAATTATGTTACGTTAACAAACTTTTGTCTTTAAAGGACCCTCCCTACTGTAGGTGCTGAAAACCATAAACGCTAATCGGAATACAACCAGAGAATACAACTAAATGCCCTTTGGTGTCTGGAAATAGAACATGTCAGGAAAAGAAGAGCGAGGCCAAATGTTAATGTGGGCATTAGTGGCTCTGTTAAGTGACTGTTAAGAGGATTAACGTTGTTATGATGATGATGGCAACAATAGTCGGAAATAATAGCAAGAAACAATTACAAATCAAGGTTAAAGCTTTCATTGCTCTTCCTCTCTTCAGCGCAGTCAGTGGCCGTTCTGACACATTCGGCACGGTACTGTACTGTATGCAGCATACCCAGAGTTAGATTGTAGCTTCTGTAGTATTGCATGCTAGAGTAACAGGGCCCATCTTACCTTTCCATGGACCTACAAATCAACCCCAAAAAAGAGACAAGGTGGAGGGAGACATAAACAGGAGTGCATATAACAGACATATATTCTACTGCAGTGTCTTCCACGGCGACACGACGGAAAGATTTTAACATTTGATGCATCAAATGAATAATAAAAACAGAACGGATTAAACGACAATATAAGTTTTGACCAAGACAAAAAGATGTCTATTATTAGTTCAAAAAAGTGTGTTACGTATATTGCGTGCCGACGACAAAGATTGGTTGTTATAAAACAATCACCGTTGCAATGAAACGGCATGCCCACAAATAGTAATGTACATGTAAATAAGGCCTTAATGGATTAGAAAATCAGTTTAAGTCATTGTCAGTGAGAGCCACATCTACAGTAGTTGCAGACTTTCTCTTGCCTCTAGGGAATGTTTGCGAATGGAACCAGAAGGAGGGAGATTCTCTGCAGTCTGGTAAACTGTTCTACGACCAATCGATGGAAGAAATGCAAGAGCAAAGGGAAGAAGACTTTAGCATGTTGCCCCTCTTGGTCCTTTAAGGATATGATGGGGTAAACTGTGCTAATCAGACAGAATATGATGGGGTAAACTGTGCTAATCAGACAGAATATGATGGGGTCAACTGGTAAACTGCCAATCAGACAGAATTAAAGGCACCAAAAGTAAAATACAGGGAGCTAATGTGAATGGTGGAAAAGTAAACCCTAACCCTAACCCTAGCTAGCATTTGTCTTGAGAAAAGAAATGCAATGCTCCTCAGATTACAATTTAAAGCAGAGCAAAACCCTGAGAACATAGTGATGCTAATCGCTGTACAATTAACTATTGAAGAGTGCACTGTTCCTAAACAATATGTGTTTTCTTCTAGTCTTTGACAAATACCATAAATTGATTGAACTTCCACAAATACTTTTTGGGGTTATATTAGAGAATTAAATTACATTTTTCTCTAATTCAATACTGGTTATATTTGTTTTTACTTTTAATAAACAGGCCTCATGGATAACAAACTCTAATTTGTTGATTGCAGCTTGGGTGATATAACATGAATTTGAAATGTTCATCAGCAATGGTAATTCATCGACACTGGTAATATGAATAATATGAATGTTTAACCATCTTTAGCTTTGTCAAGGTCTTGATTGATTTGGTATTGGTGTCTGCCTCCCTCTCGCTCACCTGTACTCTCCAAAGGTCCCATCATCTTCTTTCATGGGTTGGATCTCTGGGTCCTGGTGTGCATCCTCTTTCTCTTTCACTATGGAGATGTGAGCAGACATGTCACTATGGCTGTGTGAGTGTGTGCTTCATCATTTTATCATTATATAATCAATGCAACTTTCTCGCTTCTTTCAAACGATTTGTTTGTGTGTGTGTGTGTGTGTGTGTGTGTGTGTGTGTGTGTGTGTGTGTTAGTGAAAGTAGACATATCTGTTCATGAGTGCACAATGTGTGGGTGCATGTCTTACCCGGGTATTTGCCTCCTTTGTTCCTCTTGATGAAGCAGACAATGAGCAGTACCAGGATGAGCAGAGCGATGGCACACATCAGTCCAATAAACCAACCCTGGGTGGCTATGTCTACCTGTCTGCTGGGAATGGCTGCACATACACACATAAACACATACAAAATCCCACACAAGCCAGTATACATTCACACACAAGCAAGGACAGACATACCAGCAAACACGCATAAACACACACACACACACACACACACACACACACACACACATACAAATAAAAAGGGAGAGAGAAAAATGAAAAAACAAATCAGAATCTAATCTAGAGTCATAGTGTATGAATGAGAGACAGAACCCTTTAATTTAAGAGATTAAATGCAAATCCATCCAGAAAAATCTGCAGATAAGAAAACGTAACCGTTTATTCCAAATGGAGGCATATAATTAACCGTGTAATAACAATTTCCATATACTGTATTCACCACATTGAAAACATAATAGACATTATGGGGAAAAAAAGACAAATTGTAATCACAAATTGTAATGCTTTACCTTGAAAATCAAAACTTTTTTTTATCCAATGCTTTGAAAATAATTAAACTTAAAAAATGTAACTGTATTATAATGTACAGATTAAGGAAATTAATAAAATGATTGATTTCTAATTTTGAATGAATGAATCAATTATAATGAATTATTGAGGAGCAGAGTACGGACACAGGCATAGTATACTGGATGACATAGGCATAAGGAAAACTCTTATATGATGGATTTCTCAATATTGAAGAAAATAGTATAGATCGACAGGGCTGGATGATGCAGGCGCAATGTAAATAACATGAGATGATTCATACTAGATGATTCAGGCATAAATAAAACTTATATTATAATGAATTTTTTGAAGAATCATTATTGAAGAAAAGAGTATGAATGGTCAGGATAGGGCTGGATGACGCAGGCATATAGAAAAACTACCAAACCGCCGTATGACGCAGGCATAAAGAAAAACGCCATATGCCTGGATGACGCAAGAACAAGACCGACTACAAATAAGGTTAGACCACACCCCAAAAGAACTACATGGACCATCTACACTGAGGCATGCTTGCTGCTGCCTCACCTGGCACTGTTATGACCTGTTCCTCAGTGCTGTGGACTGAGGCATCTGCTTGGTCTCTGGCTACCACACGAACCCTATAGGAGATCCCTGGCTTTAAGCCCCTGATCATGTGGGACTGGGAACTGTTGACTAACTCCCTGACCCAGTCCTCTTTACCTGGGAGGAGGAAGGGACAAGTTAGAGCGGACACTGGAGACTTGTCTCGGGAAAAAACATTATTAGATGGATGATTTATGGAATATCATTCAAGTTTTCTCATCTATCATTTATTATAATGGAAACACTGTAATAATTATTCACTATTATTTCAATATTACTTAAAAATCACAATTTATGCAATCTGTAACCATGTAAATGATGTGAACCATTGCTTTAAACTGGGCCCACTTTCACAAATACAAGGTTTGCTTTGGTATGAATGGATGGGAAACAACGGCAGAAGAAAATCTTACTGTTTTCTACAATATATTCCACATATACATTCTTATGGTGTCCAAAGTATTCCCAACTGATGGCGGCGCCGTCCTCTGACACCGAAGTGTTAACTGTGCCAAACGCTGGGCCTATGGGACGG
Source organism: Aplochiton taeniatus (assembly GCA_017639675.1). Taxonomy (NCBI): domain Eukaryota; kingdom Metazoa; phylum Chordata; class Actinopteri; order Galaxiiformes; family Galaxiidae; genus Aplochiton; species Aplochiton taeniatus. The sequence continues at coordinate 18,351,350 of CM030172.1, read as the reverse complement.
ACTGAACCACACATATAAAGACAAGACACGCCTGGTCAGCTGCAGGATAGCAACAGTGAGGGGACTGACTGCGGCAACAATGGCACAGATTGTCGCGGATTTTTCCCATCACAAGATACAGTAGGATTGCTTTATAGGAAAGTGCTTGTTAAAGTGATTGGAGGATCTTGTATTGATGCAATATGATAAGGTCATTTTTCGTTTGCTTTTTTGTTTCTTGTATATTTATTGTTATGCTGTTTAATATACCATATAGATGTTTAAGATACCAAACAGACGTGGATTTCCTGTTCCATAAGCATTGTTTTTTGGTTGTGCCAAACTTTAGGCGAGTTGAAAATAAAAATGTGTACACTTTCCTTCTGCTCAGTAAAACAATCTTTAGTTCTCTAACATGCACAATGGTAATTCTGTTTTTGGCCTGGACTGATCCAAATCGATAGGGGGCTTTAGAGAGGAGGTAGGGGTGAGGTTGTGAGGGAGGGGGGTGTCACAGGAAATGCTTGTACCCTTGTGAATCGGGGGAGGCGAAGACTGACTGATGGGGGAGGTTGGGTGAGGAGGAGGGGGCTCTGTGGAGCCTGAAAGAACACGGAGAAGAGTGAGACAACGACACACACACACACCACCATCAATCAACAAAAAACACAAGAAAATACAGAACAGAACCACCGTTTAAAGAGTAAGAGTTGTTAATGCATGCAAAGTGATCTTTGATCCAGTGCGTCTTTTCAGCCCTGGTTTTTCAGCATGCACGGCCCTTTTTTACCGATCTTCTGTCTGGGCTGTTTGGCTGAAATCACTGTGGCAGAATAGTCCTCAACAGTCCTCACTACTTAAACTAGTCCTATTCTCCCAGCCAATGGATCAAACTAATTATGGCAGTGCAACAACTCAATCAATAAAAGTCAGTCTGAGTTTTAGTTCTGGTCTGTACCAGAGTCTGCACACCCCGAGACGACCAGCATAGAAGAGAAGTAAACTCATGCACAATGCAAGATAAAATATGTGACATTGATTAGCAGGGATTATTAATGGACTAGGGATTATTTGGGGGAAATTGTAATCTCTAAAAGCATGATTCAGACAAGTATATATAGTATTTAAATTCATGCTCAGGCAATGTGCAAGCGTTAGTGTTTTTAGACTGACATACATACACTGGCATGTTTGCGATGATAAGCCGAAAAATATATGATCCTTATCCTTAGCTTTCTATTTTCATAAGGCGTGATACTTTCCCCACCTTGTTCCAAGCTGTACAGTCTAGGTAAAGATGGATTTAGGCGACTGTATGTGATTCAGGCAGCTAGATATCTTGCAGGGGCATCCCTGTCTAGAAATGCTGGGATAGCCTATTGCTGCAGTAGGAAGGCACATGCAGAGAGACTGAGGAGTCATTTTCACAATGCTTATCTTAACTGAACAGAGCTGAATAGCCATAATTAAATAGATTTCAGTATCCGTTCAGTTTAGCAAAGCAAAAAACTGTGCTAAGTGTTTTCTACCGACAGTTTTCTTAGCTAACATGCAGGTGCTTCCATTGGTAGACTGGTTTTACCTTTACTCGAATCTAAAGCGGGCTGTTGGATAACGACTTCAGAGTAGAAAGGAAAGAAGAAAGGAGGAGATAGACAGATAGAAGAGAACTGTGAGAGAAATTTAAGAATACGGGTGACTGATTGTCTTGGTAAAAACTGGAGCTGACTTAGGAATTGTTTTTGGGCGGGGAAATGCAAGACGGACAATTTCATTGGAAAAAGTATACAGCAAACGTACGCTATACTCGAATAAAGCAATAGAACGATCCCGATTGAGAGGTTGCCGTTGTCACGTCTTTGAACCGGTTTGAAAACAGACTTCCATTGAGATGGAGCTGGCTTACCATCCATAACAGTAAAAGCCTCCCCTGTGATGGTGGGACCAGAGCCTTTGATGGTGTTGGCGTTGAAATAGAACTTGTAATGTGTTCTGAGTTTGAGGTTAGAGAGCGTAATGGACGTGTCATTGACTGGGAAAGAAAGCTCCTCAATGGGACCCAGCTCTGTGACGTTGTTGACTAGAACGAGAGATGGAGAGAGAGGAGGGAAAGAGAAACAGGGATGAGGAGAGAGGGTGGGGGGAATAAGACAGAGATTGAAAAAGGATGACAAAAAGGCAGAGTGTGGAATGAGTACCAAACTTTATTACAATGTCAAAATAAAGAAAGCTAAAAATTAAGTGTAAAGCTTCATAATGGGTGTGTTTGTGTAGGGGTAAGGATGAGTGTGTAAATTGTAAACCTACTTGGTTGGTATTTGAGTGTGTATCCTGTTAGACGTCCATTGTTCTCCTCTGGGGGGCCCCACTCAAGGGTGAGAGAGTCTACATTGAGGTTGGTCACCTTTAGGAAGGAAGGCGGACCCGGCACTAGGAACAAACACACACACACACACACACACACACACACACACACACACACACACACACAACTAGGTAAAGACCATGACCAAATAACTGCTTAACTTAAAAGCAAAAACACAAATAAGTAATTTGTAAAAATGAGCATGATGAGATAAAAGGTAGTATTATGCAAATGAACGTAAAAAAATTTAATCAGTGCTTTGTATTGGTCTTGTGGTCATGATAGAACAAAGGGCCTTTTTACATACATGTTTTACATACACCTTTTTATATGCTGCAAATTTCCTATTATTTAATTAATAAATGAATGAATGAGCCAAAACACTATCTGTGTCACCATCCCCACCTCCCTCTGGGGTGTCAAACTGGTAGTTGGCACTGGAGGGTCCCTCTCCTTTGGTGTTGACCACCTTGATGGCAAGGCTGTAGAGGCTGTAGGGCTGGAGGCCTGGCAGACGGCCCTCACTACGATTCCCACTGAACAACAGCACCTGCTGCTCCTCGGGCTCCCTGGCCTCCTGGAGCAAGCTACGCTCACGCCAGTAGAGCACCTGAAATGGAGGGAGAGGAGACACGGCGAGGTGAGGGACCGTAGAGGTCAGAGACACCCACACACACCGTGGGGGGTAACACACATGCACACATGCACACTCACAGGCCTCCCTTACACACATGGGAAGAAATAATCTCACACTGGTTAAAGTAAAGGTAGAGTAGAGCTCCCTGGTTGTGCACGCACACACACACACACCCACGGGGACGAGGCAGCAAAGTCCAATACACAGCATACATTGTGCAAGGTACCTTGTAACCTTGTAGTCTGCCTCTGACAGATGAAGAGGGTACGGGATCCCAGTGAACCTCTACCAGGGTCCCATTCTGCACCAGGACCTGGACAGATTCTGGGGCCACCTCAGGGACTGGAGGGGCCCAGAGAACCCAGAGAGAAATCAGAGTTAAAAAAATATCAAATACATCACGACAAAGTGTATCATCACATATCTGCTTTCTATACACAACAAAGGCACTCTTGTTTCACTTGTTAAGATAAAGGAAATACAGAAGTTTCAAAAACTTACAAAATGCGATGAGGTAAAGACTGAAAGGCTAAATTCATAATAAAGTAGTAAACAAACGTACTAAATATTGACCTATCTAAAAGCGAACTAAATAATGAACTAACAAAGTAACAATTCAAACTAACTGACTAACTGGTACACTCACAATCTTCTCCAGACTGTCCCAGCACCATCTCTGGTTCCGGCCCACTTCCATAGTCGTTCACTGCTTGAACTGTGACCTCGAAGGGGACAAAGGTGGGCGTGCCCGACACCACAAACTTCGAGACGTTGGCAACGGTCTCCGAGGACCAATCCTGATCAACGTCCTTCTGGCGCCACTGGACCTTGTATTGAAGACCAGGGCCATTGGATTGAAGGCCCGACAACTCCTATACAGGGATGTTCATTCGGAGTTAACCATTTTTACTGTGGACTGGGACAGAGTGTGTAGTGCATCTGCCAGTCTTTGCACATATTTAAATCTATGTACTAAATGGACTTCATTGTTCTGATTTAACATCACTTTCACATTACGGTATTGGTCGGCTCATGCTCAGGCATGAATCATTTGTTGATGCTGATCAAGCAGAAGCACTGGTTCTAGTCGACAGCAAGGTGTCTGAATATGTGGTCCGTGAAGACAGAAATGTTACCTTCCAGGAGATCTCCAGGTTATCCTTCTCTGTTCCTGCTGCTTGGATGTCTGAGGGGTTCTCATCAGGAGCTGAGGGAACACACAACACTGCATATTAGAACAATATACATTCAATTCAAAGTACAATACACAACATATGGCAAATTTGATCTTAAACATTTGATTTGATTGTGGTTAAAACATGCTAGTAGTAATAATTGTTTAAAACTGAACTAGTCTCTCTCTAAATATATCTCTATTGATATAGATACTGTATATAGACAGATATATAGACAATGTCCATATATCCAAGCTAATGCAAATGTGATGCAATGTAATAGCAATGTATCAAAGTATATTCAGTATTGCTTAAAGGAGTGTCCTATTGGTGTTTTAGTTTCACCCTTTATCTGATGATGAATATTTTAATAAGTTACGCAAAGATAATAGTGCAGTAGAGTATGAATGTTAAGGAAGTGTTATGTTTACCATACCTGCTGGGTTGGTGCGGTACTGTCTGAATATGTGTTGTTTTGACCATACCTGCTGGGTTGGTGCGGTACTGTCTGAATATGTGTTGTTTTGACCATACCTGCTGGGTTGGTGCGGTACTGTCTGAATATGTGTTGTTTTGACCATACCTGCTGGGTTGGTGCGGTACTGCTTGGACGGCTGGCTGGGGTCACTGAGGTTCACATGGTTGAGGGCGAGCACTCTGAAGGAGTAGTAGACGTAGGGGGACAGGTCCAGCTTGGTCGAGGTGCTGGTTCCTGAGGCTTCTGTTAGGTTGACCCAAACACCTGGCTGGTGGAGCAGATCCTCGTACTGGACCAGGAACACTGAACAAAGAGAGAAATAAAGGAATATAGCGCAGCTCCTTATCGTCATTCAATTCAAAATATTAAGGAATTACTGGAAAAACATAAAAAATATGTTTTAATCTCTGTGACTATATATCTCAACATACAGTAAAATACTGTCTTACTCCAACACGCAGAGTGTAGTTAAGAGAGGGAAGGAAAGGTAGTGTTCGGAGAAGAGGGAAGACAAAAAAAAGAAATGTGAAGACAAAAGACCAGACGTAAGGGAGAAGAATAAGCATAAGCAACAGAACAGTTGGATTTCATTACACTGTAATCGTCTGATTCAAAAGGGACTGGTATGGATGTTGTGAGCCTGGGATTCATTACAGTTAGTGATCATAGACAGAGGTCATAGAGAACATACTCTGTGTGGGGCTGTTGTGCTCGTCTCCAGGAATCCAGGTGAGAAGAACACTCCGCTCGCTCTGATCAGTCAGTTCCAGGTCAGTAGGGGGGTCTGGTCTCTCTGCACAAAAATAAACATTGTTGATCAACTATAAGATATACTTGAATTAAACAGGATTGCGTAATTGCATCTTAAGATTTATAATATGACCTTATGTGATTGGAAAATTCGTGGGCTTCGATGGTTTATATGTTAATGGCCAAAATACACAAAACAACAAAATGAATATTTTAAGTACTCCAAATGAACGAAATACAATTGGAGAAGGAAAAACAATTCAGCTGAAAAAAATTGATGAAAAAATGAAGTGGTGAGGTGATGAGCAATCCTCTTGGAGGGGTTGATAAAAAAATGGGCACTAAGGAATGCAAAGATAGCTAATGCACTATTTGTTTACCGTAGTCAATAGCAGGAGTAGGAGTAGCCTCTGAGAGAGCAGAGGGCAGGAAGAAGCAAGGTAGGATTTAGAGGTTAGTGACAGGAAAATTCCCCCAAGAAATACAACAGCAATGCCGTAATTTAAAAAAGGTTTTACATATATATATATATATATATATATATATATATATATATATATATATATATATAGGATGCAGTTAAGACAATATATATTCAGTGACAGTTGGAGGCAAAAAATGTTAGTAGATTTGGCGTTTGTGTCAACAAGATACAGCTTGTTATTTGTGGTAACACACTGTCGATAGTATATATTAAGGCGATCTTGATCAGCTCTGTGCTGCCAGAGAGGTTTAAGTGCCATCGCTCTAAACATACCGACGACAGTGAGCATGGCGCTCGCTGAGTCCTGGTCCAGGGTGGTGTTCATGATGCAGGTGTAGGTGCCCTCATCCTCGTCCGTCACATCCTTAATGGTGAGGCTGTCCGTGTCCACCACAAACCTGACGGACAGAAGACAACCGCACAACTGATTTAAATGAACGCCTCGGTTGACAATCGGGCAATGCGCGGGAGCAGACTTGACAGTCTGTAGGTGGGAACGTTAAACTTGACAGTCTACAGGTGGGAACGTTAAACTTTACAGTCTACAGGTGGGAACGTTAAACCTGACAGTCTGTAGGTGGGAACGTTAAACTTGTCGGTCTACAGGTGGGAACGTTAAACTTGACAGTCTACAGGTGGGAACGTTAAACCTGACAGTCTGTAGGTGGGAACGTTAAACTTGACAGTCTGCAGGTGGGAACGTTAAACTTGACAGTCTACAGGTGGGAACGTTAAACCTGACAGTCTGTAGGTGGGAACGTTAAACTTGACAGTCTACAGGTGGGAACGTTAAACTTGACAGTCTACAGGTGGGAACGTTAAACCTGACAGTCTGTAGGTGGGAACGTTAAACTTGACAGTCTGCAGGTGAGAACATTAAACTTGACAGTCTGCAGGTGGGAACGTTAAACGGCACCTCTCGTCGTCGGGTATCTCTCCGTCGTCTTTGAGCCAGATCATGGTGGGTATGAGAGACGGGTCGTGTTTGACCTTGCACTCAAACACCGCGTTCCTGTTCCTCTGCACCTCCTTGTACTCCGGCTGCTTCAGGATGCGAGTGGGCTCTGCATGCACAGACGCAACGGAGGAAACACGCTGTATTAGAACAACGTGAGCTAAGAGGTCCATCTCAACAATCATTATCAGGAAAGCATTTTTTTTTCAAAGAGGTTTTCAAACCTACTTTCTTTGATTACAAGAAGAATAGGGTCAGGTTTAAATTGCATAATTTTGCGAGGGTAGATCATGCCTAATCACAGCACGTAGAATGGGGATTCTACACCCTGGACATGGAAAACACAAATAATTATCCTTGTTGTACTAGCAGCTGTGTTTCTCAGCTAATTGGACCATGACCTATGTGCATGACCCCTGAGAGCCCTCTGACCTTTGACCTCCAGGTAGACGTGGTTTTCCTTGGTGCCCAGGTTGTTGGAGGCGATGCAGGTGTACTTCCCGCTGTTCAGCGGCTGAGCCACGTGGATCTCCAAAGTGCCGTTCTCGTGGATCACGTAGGGGTCTCCGTTCACAACACTAGTCTGGCTGTCTTTGAACCTGCAGGAGGGAGATAAGAACAGACACGGGGGATTGCCAACGGACAACAAAAGGTTGGTCGTGTGATAATACAAAAGCAAAGGATTAACGATCAAAAGCCCAGCCCTTCAAACGGAAACACTCCTTTTAAGACGGCGAAACTGAAATTGATAATGAAGACTAAAGAGGCGCTGTGCCCATAGAGACACCGCCAGCGTACTAGCTTCTTCTTCTAAGAAACATGAACGATCCGACTGTGGCTGTAATCCTACCATGTGATCGTGGGTATGGGCGAGCCAAAGGAGGCACAGTCCAGCAGGGCTGGGCGGTTCGTGATGACCTGGTATACGTTGTTGGATGGAGTCAGCACTCTGGGGGCTTCAGCTGGAACAGTGGGGAAAAACAGCATTATTACATATGGAAACACAACACATTTACCAAAACGTCTATGAACATTGATGTACAAAAAGGAACATGGTATAAACTATGACGGTGTTCATTTAAACATTATTATGATTATTATATTGTAACACATTTTATCTAGTAAAGGAACAAGTACCCATAGGATTTATAGTTACTTGCCTAGCACATTGACAAAGGCATTGGCCAGCAGGTAGCCATACTCATTGGAGGCGTTGCACTGGTAGACAGCACTGGACCCAGTCTGGACAGAGCTCAGTATAATTGTGTCGTCCTCCACCTTCCGGCTGCTGTCCGCAGGCGCGTCTATCAAAAGAGCACAGGCCCGATTCACAGTGCAACCTATACACCATGGGTTCCACACGCTATCCTTTATGTGGAGCACAAACACATCAATGCACATGCTTCCATCCTCCGAGACTCTCACACACACACACACACACACACACACACACACACACACACACACACACACACACACACACACACACACACACACACACATTCATATTCACACTACAACAAGGTCCATGCAGACAACAGTCCGTCTGTCTACGATGTTCTCACTCTCAATGGGCAATCCATTGATAGACCAGCTGATCTTGGGCTTGGGGTCTCCGCTGACCCTACAGGTCAGGATGCCTGTCTCCATAGGAGCTAGGATCAGATTCCGGGGGGCACTGATCCAGAAGGGAGCAGCTAGGAGCAGAGGAGAGGAGGAGAAGGTACAGTATGTTCAAATTGCTTGGGAACATAAAGAATACCGTAAACAAACATAAAAAAGTGTGCATGTTACAGCGTGTGCAGATCCCAATACATAATTAATTTATGGCGGATTCATAGCATTTGACACTTGTCCCACTTGTCATCACAACTCAGCCGGGGACAGACCTTTGACGGAGACCTTGATGGTGTGGTGGGCGGTGCCCAGACTGTTCTGGGCGGTACATCTGTAATCTCCCACATCAGCCTCTGTCACATCGACAATCTTCAAGGTCTTCTGGAAGTTGAGGTAGGTGAAACGCCCGCTAGGGAGCTCACCACTCACCTTACGCCACGAGATCTCTGGAGTGGGACTGCACGGACACACAGTGAACCATGAATCCATTTAAGCTCTTTGTGATATAATTTTACTTCAGATGTAATCAAGTAACAAGACAACTCAAACACAGATTTGTAATTATATCTATTGAGACTGGTGTGCACAGAACAGGGGTAGTGTGTACGTGTGATTTTCTGTTGGTGTGTGTGTGTGTGTGTGTGTGTGTGTGTGTGTGTGTGTGTGTGTGTGTGTGTGTGTGTGTGTATGTGTGTGTGTGTGTGTGTGTGCCTGTGTGCGTGTGTACAGAGTAATTATGCGTGCAGAGTACTTACAGTCCTTCAGCAAGACACTCCAGCTCCAGTACCTCTCCTTTCAGGACCATCTTGGTGCTGCTGGCCCCAAGTGGGGCCATAAACCCAGGCTTACGCTCCCCAGCTGGACTGTCTGTAAACACAGGAGACAGAACACCTTAGAACCTAAAACTTGTAGAGCGCCCCCTTGAACCGCAGCTACCCAAACAGACCCATAAATACAGGTTAGACCCATTGGCCCACATAAGAATCTTAGCCACCAGCCCTTCTGCACCTCAACAAACTAAATAAGGCCGGGATCTTAGAACCACACCAACATTTGTTGTCTGTCCATAACCTTTCAAATCCGTAGAACCATAGAACCCTGACCAAAACACCCATAAGGAACTGTAGAACCACTACCAGTGACACAGAACCTCCTCTACACCCAAGATACTGATTACTGATTACTGATTACTTTACTCACACTCAGTCTGTGTGGTTCCGGAACTATGCTCATATCTGATGGGAACAAACGCCTGGGGCCACACCAGCTCCTGCTGTGGAATACCTGAACACCACAGGCCAAGGATGCATCACAATCAAAGAGGGTTCATTTGAAGGTGTCAATCCCCTGACAGTTGCATAACATGTCTAGCTCCACAGGTCTGTTTTTAGCCCTGTCAGATAGATAGACGGAGTCCAGAAGAGACAGGAACATACAGACAGAGAGAGAGACACACATAACCACACACACACACACACACACAGAATTCTGAAGAAGATGGGGTCCATTTTGATGTTGCCATGACAACCAAACGTCCAGGTCCTCGGGCTGGATGGCCCCCTCCTTCCCTCCCTCCCTCCCTCCCTCCCTCCCAGCCCCCTGCCTTTGGCACATTCTCAGAAGGCTCCCAACATTCTCTTCAGACTTCATTTCAAAGGTTTAAGAACAGTGTCACACTCAACACCATTATCAGCTAGCCTCTTGCTTTAAAAGGTCACATGGGATTCTGACCGCGGGGAGAGATTAGGAAAGCACAGCGAGATGTGGGCAGCAGCGTGGAGCGGAGGGGAGGGAAGGGGAGGGGAGGAGAGAGGAGAGCACTGCTAAGCATCAGCTACTGCCATGAGGTGTTCCTTAATTGGCAATTCTTTACATTCATTGATCCATCAAAGTGTTGTTTAAAAGGTCTGGGTTTTAAAAAGCAACAGGGAACGTCTGAGAATGAGATATACACACAAGCATTCAATATGGCGAATGTATTACATCTCATCATTGCACAAGGACTTGATGTGCAAGAGATGGACAACGGCATGTAGGTAGTAAGAAAAGTATAAATCGGTCTGTTACAAGAAAGGGAAAAATGGATTATTTTACTTTAGCATCAAGTCTGCATGCTTTGGTTATTTTTCAGAAAGTGGTGATAAACAAACACCTCAATCAAGCGACATTAGTGTTATTCTTAGGGGTCAATGTTATTGTCATACTTTAAAATACCTCAAAAAAGGTAACATAGATGCATTAAGAAGAGCATAAAACATAATAACTGATGTTGTTTTTGCTATCATATGTTACATAATGTGTTATCACAAAGGAGTGGGAGTGGGAGGTCAGAGGTGTGTGTTCGCAGTGAGGGGTCCAGGGAGGTTGTAATAGGGGGTGGGGTCACTTGGATTGGATTGGATGGGTTAAATATACCAGTAGCACTCACCACTATAGAAATCAGTGATATTGTATAAAGCAGCGACAGTCTCATTCATTGACTCCACTGCAACACAATAGAGAATCATAAGCATGCAGAAGAGAACTAAAGACAATCAGGGAGGGGGAACAACCAGCGGTGATGAATGACTAGGAAAAGGAAAATAAAATACAGCAATCATGAGCAACATTGAAGAACTGAAATGTAACATGATGGAAAACGACCTCCTCATGAGAAAAACATTTCAAATACATACAGTACACGTTCTCCACATGAACGTGCCATAAAATTGACAACAATGAAATGTTAAATGGTCAACTACATAATTACATTCCAAATAACGATGTCATTATTTTGAGGGCTCCTGAAGTGAACAGGTTTCTTAACCGTTGAATCGACTTAAGGAAGCTGTAAAATTGTTGATATGGGAGGGAAGCACATCTGCTTAGTTCACGCAGTTGTTGCAGTGATTCCACTTACTATCTAGCACCGTGACAGTGATGGGCTGTTTCTGCTGGATGGTCTGGGTGTGGGGGAAGCGGGCGTAGCAGATGTAATCGTTCCTCGTGTCCTCCAGGAGAGTGTTGGAGAAGTACAAGTCTCCGTTCAGCGCCTGAGACACACGCTGGTCCTGGGGCAGCCTCTGAAAGTCTGGAGGACGGGAGGTTGAGTGAGAGAGCAGGAGGAAAGAAATAAGTCAGACGATGAGAAGTTATAAAAGAGAGGATTAAAGGGAAAAACAAAACAGTATCTCCCCGCCTTTAACAAGCAAAGTGCTCTGTGAAGAAGCCTCTCGGCAGCGCCATGACTTACTGTTGTCCATCCAGAAGATGATTGGAGGTGGCAGGCCTGCGGGCGGCCGACACTGCAGCACCAGAGACACTCCCACCTGAACTATGATGGCTTCATGTCTCTCCTTTGACCACAAGGGGGACCCTGCGAGTCGCACACAACATCAAACGGTAAGGCCGATGACCTTTCCTTACAGTGTTTCACCAGGCTTTCCTTCCAAGTAATAGTAAAGAGCGACATACATATGTTTTGAATCATAGCCAATCAGAAAATATAGCTTTTTATTGGCTTCTTATGCTGGAGCTGGAGTGACTTTAAAATGTCGATCCAATGATATCTGCCCGGTTAGTAGGTTAGCAGTAGGTTACACAATCTAGAAATGTGGATACATTTCTAGTCACAAGATGGAGATCTCACATGCATGACTAGTTTGAACAATTACAATACTATGACTTTCATTTGGAGCCCAAACCTACAAACTAGTAAGTAGTCATCAGAATTGTACCAAAATGAATACACAGTGACTCTGTGTAAAATAGAAGAAATGAACCTGCAAACCACAGATAAAACCAGCTGATGTCCTTACGTGACTGCCTGATCACAATGTTGTTGGAGAGCGAGGTGCCGTGCTCGTTCCGTGCCGTGCACTGGTACACGCCCTCGTAGGCCTCGGCCTTCTCGCCGCTGATGTCGATGACCAGCGTCCCCGAGCCGGGCTTCATCAGGACCTTGGGGTCCTTGTCCAAGTCAAAGTGGGTCCCGTTCCTTGTCCAAGAAAAGCTGTGGCCAGGCAGAGAGGGGGAGAAGTGTGAGCATAGAGTAAAGATCATCCAACCAGGGTGCTGTTGGTGGGTAGTCAGTACTCTGTATAGAGTAAATATCATCAAACCAGGGTGCTGTTGGGCAGTACTCTGTATAGAGTAAAGATCATCAAACCAGGGTGCTGTTGGGCAGTACTCTGTATAGAGTAAATATCATCAAACCAGGGTGCTGTTGGGCAGTACTCTGTATAGAGTAAATATCATCAAACCAGGGTGCTGTTGGGGAGTACTCTGTATAGAGTAAAGCTCATCAAACCAGGGTGCTGTTGGGGAGTAGTCTGTACTCTGCATAGAGTAAAGATCATCAGGAGAAATGGGAACCTGGTGTAGATACAGGTGGGCGTTGAATCATGACCTGCGCTCCTACAACTACAGGTTTGATACGTGTGGGCCAATGTGGTTGTGCATCGTTTATCTCATAGGGGAGGAAGACTGAATGTTATTCCATGTTATTCTTTTCAATTTCAACCAGACCAACTGAGCAGCAGATGAAAACCTTAACACAGCGTCTACAAGAGGCAAAGCTTGAACCTTTAGTTTTAATTAATTCATTACAGTCATTCAACTGTCATTCATTCATATTCATATCACTCATTGAGAATCAAGCGGCTTTTGACGGGAGAAGCAAGTGGATAATAGTCTCTAAATGCTGGGTCACACTCAATCAGCTGGGCAGAGTGAACTGTTTCTAAAGCAACAGTATCCATGGCAACTGTCTCCATGGTGACAGATACTACCACAGCTTCCAGGTGAACTTTTGCTTCCCCTTCTCTCACTCAAGCACACACACACACACACACACACACACACAGACACACACAGACACACACACACACACACACACACATACACACACACACACAAACACACATTCACAGAGTATCCCCTTTCTCACATGTCTTGAACACAAAAAAATTACACCTAAACCCTCCAGAACAGTACATTTGTCTTACCTGGGCTGAGGCTTGCCCTTGGCCTCACAGTGGATGACAATGTTTTCTCTTGGGTCGATGATGTAATCTTTAGGAGACTGTAGCGTGAGGGTGGGGGGCTGAGGCACTGTGGAGGAAGGAGGGGAGTGTTAGACAAGCCACGCATGCAGACGCACTTACATGTAGATTCACGCGCATATACGGATACACACACGAAACTGTATGTGATGTACAAATATACACAGAAACACACTTTCAAAAAACACTCATACAGACGTTTACACACACACACACACACACACACACACACACACAATACTTAATCATTTCACCGCACCATAAGCACACAAAGAAATCACACTTCTGAGAAGGCAAAACTGTATAAAGCAGAAGATAATCTAGCACAGCAATCATGCATTCAGAATAAATCCTTTCAAAACGACTACTAGGCAACAGAAAATTATTGTGCAACAGACAATCAAAAATCATGCAAAATGCAGACCAAGCTTTGACCCTTAATTTTTGCTGATGATCATTGAGCTAACATTCAATGATGATGGAGCTAGACAATAAAAAAAACGGCCTATTTGTAGCACAGCAGTCAAATTGCCACATGCAAAATTAGCACCACTTCAAAACATGTCAATGTAAATCACCAAACATTTGACAAAATAGAAAACGCCACACTATGAAGCCACACTGTTAGGACCAACTTACATCCTTCCAGTACTTTAGCTTTTTGTTCCCCGTGAGGCACCATACCATAACAAACGAACATTGAGGAGAGCTGGGTGTTAGTTGAACAGCAGTAGGTACAGTAGGGCAAACACTTGGCTCATAACATCGCAACACTCTTTTCAGGATTTTGCCCTGCATTTGATCATATAGACTTTGGAGCAGTTCTGTTAGTTTCACTTGTGTTCAGTAAGCTTACATTAGAACTAGTTAAAAGAATTGTGTTCTAGGAGGAATATGTGGCCCAGGAAACGTAAAAAGATAGAATGTGGCAATATAAAAAAAATGCTTCTTGAATGTGAATGATTGATGGAAAGTAATGCTACCCAATCCCATGCATTTGGTTCATGCTGTGCTGAAAAAAAGGGCAACTCTTCAAACCTGTTGTTAATAAAGAATAATAATGCATCCACATAATATTAGAGTTTGAATTACATGATGTGGCTCATAGTTTTAGATACAAAGATCAGGACAAGCCCACCTACGCATCTTTGAGTACCTTGAAAAGCGCTCCAAAAATGTAATCTATTATTATTATTATTATTACTCCCAAATAGAAATCTGATCTTATCAAAATGTTTAAACATCTAGGGCATCCCAAAAAACTCAAACACACTGCAGGCCACATTATGTATTTCAAACTCTGTATATGTCCATCACTATGTACTGTATATTCACCGCCGGATACACGATGGAGGAGTTATATTACTGAAGTCACTGAAACGCCACAATTGAAAAATAGACTATTAAATTACATTCTACTGTTGCCCAGCAAACAAAATAGTTTCAGGAGACATTGTGTGGCGGGCAAATCCGCCTCATTCAGTAGCACAACTCTTACAGTGTATGACCCTAGACTGTGAGCATCCCATAATATGCAGGTTGTCATCACAAGGGTTGTGAGACACAAATTAAGTACTTACGGTCCAGAGGCACTTCTAAGGCTGAGGTAATGTGACCCAGGAGAAGCAGCAGCACAGCACTGCTGCTCAAACCCCACTTCCTCGTCCTGTCCATGGTGTGGTGTGTAGCGGTAAAAAGCCTCTCCCCTGGTCGACAGTTTGTAGTTTCGGCTTCCCTTTCCCTCTCCACGATCAAGCAAAGAGGATAGAACGGTCAGATGCTCAGATGCACACGGCTCTGGAGACAAATGCTGGATCTAAAAAGAGAGAGAGAATAAACATTAAGGTAAGGAAAGAGGGTAGAGAAAAACAGAAAAATGCAACCCTACATAGTAGTAGTAGATGTTAAAAAGAGGAAAGTTAAAGATGGATGTAGGTCAAAAAGAAGAAAAAAAACGCAAGAAACCAAAGATAAGGAATCCCAAGAAAAGAAAAAAAGGTGAGAAAAAAGGTCTACACAAGTGAATTTGGAAAAGAAAGATAAAGAAGCAGAAAGAGAGAGGCGATTCAAGAGTCATTTCACTCTACAGCGGTTCAGAGTAACAGAATGTCTTGCCCTCGAAAAAGATACAAAGAGCCAATGAGACACAGAGGGAACATATTAGCGTGTCTGTGTGTTATCGCCTGGCAAGATTACTTTTTTCATTGGCTGTAAACGTGCCAAACAAGTGTTACATGCATAACAGGGGCTCCACACACAAACACACACGCACACGCACGCACGTACCCACACACACGCACGCCCACACACACACACAAACACACAGTGTGTTAGCGATAGCAGAAGTGTCAGGGCAGATAAGAGTGTGGGCTAGCCTCATGGGGCATGCAGTTGTTGGTTGCAAAGAAAGAGGATGACAGGAAGAAAATACAAGTCACTAATGAACACATTCAGCCAGTTAAATCTGGATGAGACCTCCATTTTCATTTACATTCCCTGAGAAGCTTTAATATTAGTGTGTATGCGTGTCTGGTGTGGCATTATTAACTTATTTTAGATGTGTGTGTCACCTTCAGCAAGCCATGCTATCTACCCCTGTGAAGTAAATAGGCCAAAACTGAATTATTTATGGACAAATAAACACACATACAAACACACACAGAGAGAGAGAGAGAGAGAGAGAGTGTGGGGCCAATCCTGAGATTCATCTGAAGGTGCAGGAGCAATTAACCTGCCAGGCAGTGACAGGATAGAGTAAACGACTGTTAGGGGTAAAACACATTTAATCAAACACACATACACAAAGACAAAGTCACACACAAACACACATACACAAAGACAAAGTCACACACAAACACACATACACAAAGACAAAGTCACACACAAACACACATACACAAAGTCACACACAAACACACATACACAAAGACAAAGTCACACACAAACACACATACACAAAGACAAAGTCACACACAAACACACATACACAAAGACAAAGTCACACACAAACACACCCACACAGCACACAAACACACGGATAGTGGTAAAGTGGATGAATGTTTATCATGACCCCTAGGCAGGGCCTAGACTAAGAAGAGGAGAAGACGTTTACAGTTCCATCTCCTTACTGACACTGTGGGAGGGAAAACAGCAGAATCCCACTGAACAACGATCACACACACACACACACACGCAGGTACACACAACTTAACATTGTTAAACACATCATAAGCCAAACATTCACACACACACACACACACACACACACACACACACACACACACACACAGGTGCACACAACTTAACATTGTTGAGCACATCATCAGTCAAACACATGGACGCATGCCCAAAATAAACATGCCAGCACAGAGGCACAGAGAGATTAAGGATATGTATTGTCAGAGTGCACTGAGCTGAACAAGGTGCGTTGAGTGATAAATATTCACGAGGACGCTGTCCATTACACATAAGACTTACACTAGCAGAGGGAAAGGGAAAGCAAAAAAGGAGCCAAAGTGAAGGAAATAGAAAGGTCGAACAAACCACACAGAAACACATTGAAGGCAAGAGACAGATGGTAACAAATAAGACAGGGACATGTAACACATTTTGTTTCACAGCAAACAAATAAATCATATTTTTTTCACCCAAACAAGGATTTTCTAAAGCCAATCCAACGAAAACACATTCGGCACTATGCACCAGCCTGTCGACACACACGCACACACATTCTATCATGCTTTCTCTCTCTCTCACAGACACACACACACACCACGTCTCCTGGTTTATTTACCACGGTGGAGTAACTATGACTGGACACATGATAAAAATCAGAGGCAGCCGAGAGTGGTCACCAGGAACTAGACGTGTGTGTGTGTGTGTGTGTGTGTGTGTGTGTGTGTGTGTGTGTGTGTGTGTGTGTGTGTGTGTGTGTGTGTGTGTGTGTGTGTGTGTGTATTTATTTGGTTAGGATCTCACTTTAAGTCCCAACTGGATATTTGGGGAGGCTGCATGGGGGAGCAGGAAGAGGAAAGGGCCGAGAAAGGCAACAAGCATAGATGGGGGCATGATAAGGAGAAAGAGCAACCGTCCTGAACCATACTTCCTGTGACTATGGAGGAAATAGGGGATGCCTGGCATCTGTTCACATAATCTGTTTCTCAGTCTGTCCCACAGGTCACTACAAGGGAGTCTGGCATTCACCGCCCTGAGTAACACCTCATAGGACACACACACACACACACACACATGAAAAGGATGCCAAATGTCAACATCTTTTAGAAGCCATAATGTCACTGGGTGGAAATAATATCAATCCCCAGAAGCCTCAGTGTTTTTCCAACGCTATTTCAAACAACTGTCTTTTTCTACACATCTAACATAACTAATATGGTGAAAGATCCGATTCTGAAAAAAAGAAACAGCTCGATGACTATCAGTTTCTTTGAACACGTTTTTTAACAACACAAAAAGCCTAAGCCGGTGGGAGTATTCCCTGTCCTCCTGCAAGTGTACGATGCTTCTCCTGAGGATGAACGATGGAGTCATCTGCTCCCGTCCCTCCCTGTCTCTGTAGCTGCACAAGTGAAACCGTGGACGATGAGTCACACAGGGAGAAAGAGCAAACATCCAGCGGGGAGGTCAACGCTTGTCTTCTACGCATGGTACACTCATCGTTCTCTCTGTGTCCGTCCATCCGCCACCCTGCGCCCTCGCCTGTCAGCCCTCATCTCCCTCACTCAGCCGGCTATTGGCCTGATGTCTCCGACTCCGAAGGCCAAAGATCAGGGAATAGGTTGGCTCCAGCTTGGAGTGTTCCACCTCCAAAATGTTCTTGTTCTTTCCCTCGTCCGCCTGTCTCACATTCTCTATTTATTGCTCGTCTTGCACTCCCTCAAAGCTGTCTGTCTAAATGGACAGATAAGGGAGGAGAAGAAGTAAGAAGATAAAGGAGGCCATCGGAACACAGTCGTCAATAAGTGACGTCCCCCAATAGCTGTTGACACTTCCCGGGGCAGACTGTTTGGCTGTGTGTGCTTTGCATTATTCAAATGGGCCTTGGCCAGGACGAGGTCTCTGCACTGAGATGGTAGTTCTCCAGCTGAGCTGAGCTGGACTGAGCTAAACTCTACTGCAACCAGTAATCAGAAGTAGCAGGTCAACCTTATACTGTGTCTACAGGCTATCTGAGACTACCAACCCACAGTATATGACACTGAACTTAAGAGGAGAGAGAACTCAACTGAAGAAAAAGAATGGAATTACACGGTAAGCATGATAGCACACTGTAAAGTAAGGTCATTGAACACTGAGCTTTGAGCCATGATGAGCTGCACCAGCATAAGCCAGCACCGAGCAGCCCGAAAATGAGTCCACCAAAGCTGGCCTTGTGTTCGCCCGATGTCTCCATCTTTGAATATAATTACAGACAGGGCCAAGAGATGAGTCAGACAAGAGATGAGAAGGAGGAGGAATGCATGGTCTGGAAGATCACACAAGGGCACGCATGTGCGCGCGCACACACACACACACACACACACACACACACACACACACACACACACACACACACAGAATGTGAGCCCTATGTGCGAGGTGTGGGAAATGTCATTCCATTGTCATGTTGTGAAAAATTACCCTTGAAAAGTATGTAGTATGCTTATGAGGATGTGTTTATACATTGGAATGAGGAAATGTAATTGTGCTTGAATAGAAAAGCGCGAGCCTTTCACATAGCTTCTAAATAAAAATAGGTGCTAAAATATAATCTGTACATCAAAGAGACCAAATAGGAAAAACATATTATTTTGTTTTTAGTATGTTGAAACAGAGGAAGTATTTGTTTTTAATTTCATGATCACTGTGCAATACATAACAAAAACTGATCCATCTATTAGCCCATCAAATATCAAATCAAATCAGTACTTTCTAGTAACAGGCCACAGCACCCTGAAATACTGGGTCAAAAGCCGAGGATTAGCGTATCTTCCAGTCTCTAAAGTATCCCTTACAATTTGGCCATTCGAGAATTCCTTCGTCCTACCTCAATATCGATACCTATTGTAGGAGTCTTATACTAAAGCTACTGAGGTGTTTATCTCCCAGGAGTGACCTGGCTGACGCGCTATAGGCTACTGTTGGAATACAACACCGTTTGCTCTGTTGCTTCAATAATAAGGACAGAGTCTCTTCTTTGTTGCGTCAAAATACAATCAATTTATGGCCTCACAATGTGCAGCATGATAAACAGAGTCCATAGCCATTTTCCTTTCTTTGACCATACAAACAATACAGCTTGTGGCTCTCCCACACCCCTTGCCACTACAGCGGTCAAAAACCATATGCCCTTCCGGGATATATATGTCTCGACCTGTTCTCCTGTTATCCGTTTGTCTTGTATTCCTGTTTTATTTGCCTGTTCTCTTGTTGTGAAGCGTCTTTGGGTGTAAGAAAAGCGATATATAAATAAAATGAATTATTATTATTATTATATCTATGCCCTTCATAGATACAGCTCTTACACCTATCTCAATATCAAACTCCCACAAATGACATACACATACAAAGAAAACAGCACTACTTGTGTCAGTTCCTGAAAAGGAGCCTTTGAATGAGCACACGACAAGTAAGCACTAATTCCCTTCTCTCACACTAACCCAGTGTGTGCATGTGTATGGTAAGTGAAAAGAGGGGAGAGACGGACTTTCTCTCTGTCTGTTTCTGTCTCTGTTTAGTCTCTCTGTCTCCTTGCCAGAACGGCTGTCATTAGGAAAGGGAAGCACCACTTGGCTTTTCAGTCTCAAGAGTGGGCCAGTCTTTTCTCAATGGACAGCATTGACACCATGAGGTATTTTGGGGGGTTGGTGCGTATGTGTTTCACATCTTAAGGGCAGAGCCCTTTCTACGGAGCGTAGAGACAATGGGAAAGTTGCCTCAGTAATCAGTCTCGATACGAGAGACTATTCACACTCCATGAACTCTGTCCAGAGTTAAGTATTACTTTCAAACACACATCTGTGTAACAAAAGGTGTAGTGTTGCACTTGAATTCACCTGAGAGGGAATGAGAGACTGTTCAAGGCGATCTAAAAACAAAAACTGCTCCAATTTGAAGACAAAGTACGAATTTTTGAGAATAGTAGTTTGCTGAAGGTATGTGTTGCATTGAAACATGTTGACTAGGAAAAAAGCATGTCTGGTATATTGACAATAATTAATGAAATTATGAACAAAAGGGTTTTAAAATGTCTGATGCTATCTCATAACAAGTCTTCTGTTTTATATAAACCTGTCTGGATCTCAGAAATTCGATACAATCAGCCAGATGAACATTTTCCTGTACTGGTCTCTGAAAACCCCTCACCTGCATTGGAAAAGAACAGATGTACTTTAAAGTAAAACTTGGGAAAGCACAAAAAGCAACTTCAACACCAACCATCTGCTGGGGAAGTGACAATCAAAACGTTTCTTACTGAATAGTGATTCATAATAATTATTGCTACAATGCCTCGTGATACATATTATATCTTTAAATTGGTACATTTCCAAAGTTTAAAGAGCCTGTGTCACTGAGGCTCCAAAGGCTTTTGATAGTTCCCAGAAGCAGCATAACTTCTCAACTAAAAACCTAAGCTCACGTTTTAACTACAAAACATTTTCATTTATAATTAAAAAGTAATTTATAAATATAATGTAACGGTTCATGTTTTCTGGTAGTTGTATTGAGAGAGCAGTTCTTAAGAATCAGGGAAGCCCATGGATCATGCAAGTATCCAAACAACATAAAACATCCTGTCGCTAAATCAACAACTGTGTGTGTGAGTGTGTGTGTGTGTAACTGTAGTCATCTCATCACTGTAGACCCTGCAGGTTTGGATCGATAGGATGTATTTGAGTTTGTGTGTGTATGTGTGTGTGTTTTGCATGTGGGGTGTTACAGTGCGTGACATGTTGCATGTGTCTTCCTAGCCATGCCATAGCCTAGAACTGATTCAGTCTGAAGTGCAGATTCAATAAACACCATCAGAGGACTGGAGGATCCCTGAGGGATCGAGCAGCATTTAGATATTTCCCTAATCAATGTCTTTCTGCCAGTTCTAGTGCCAGCCCAGACTGCATGCCAATTCTCTAGCTTTCAGTTGAGCCTAAAAATAAACACAAAATGCCCTTCATCATGAAAACCATAAACATCAAATGAACATATAAAGTAATTATATACACTGCAAGTACTCTCTATTGAAAGTATAAGATTTTATATGAATAATATATAAGAATAATAAAATAAAGGTTTGGCTAATTTTCCCTCCCATGGGTTTGTCACATAAAATCAGTTTGGACATGGAAATGTCTCACATCTTATAACAAAGTTGTCACCAATACAAATATGCAGCAATTTATTTTATTGTTTGTAAAATCAATATCCATTCTGTGCCTGATACTCCAGTATCTTTTCATCCTCCCAGAGCCAGTAGCACTCATATCAACAAGCATAAATCCTGGAGAACCGCATTCTCATGGGTAATATGTATCGATTAACACAGGCACACACACACACACACACACACACACACACACACACTTAATCTTGACTACAAGTTTAATGGGACATTGATATTGAGTTGCCCTCACCTGTGTCTGTTTGTGTGTGCTGTGACCTTCAGGACAAAGCTATTGTAACTTTGATAGCACGAAAGAAACAAGATATTGTGTGAGAGAGAGAGAGAGAGAGTGTGTGTGTGTGTGTGTGTGTGTGTGTGTGTGTGTGTGTGTGTGTGTGTGTGTGTGTGTGTGTGTGTGTGTGTTCGTGCGAGCACAAGCAAGTGGTTGTGTTTTTGACACTCAGGTCAAAGCCAATATACACACACAGCATAACAGCATACTAGATGTACTATAAGGAGTGGTGGATCCTGAGGAATAAGACCTTGACCTCCACAACCAGCCCCTTCTCATTCTTCACATTGCTGCTGGGGATGGAGGGGAGGAGGGATGAAGGAGAGACAGGCCGACGATGGTACTGTCGGAGAGAATCTGGGTAAACAAAGGGATCTAAGGAACAGCCTCAGTAAAAAGGAGCTAAGGCCTTCAAGGAGGGAGGAACAAAGTGACTAGGTAAACTGACTGTAATGAATAGTGTTAGCAGGTTCACAGAATGGGAGAAATGGAGTAAGGATCTAAGGATACAACAACACATGAGGGAAGGAGGGATATATCAAGGAAGAGAGGGACAAAGGGAGGATGGAAGAAAGGAAGCAAGGGAATACAGAGAGGAGAGAGTCTGACAGGTTGGTAGTATAGAAGGATGGGAGGATGGGACGAAGGAGGAGGGCACAGAGGGGTGAGCTCTGGCATCCCCCCCTCTACCTCCCTCCATCCATCTGTTCATCAGGATTAGTCACAGGAGGAGGCAGGGGGGGGCAAGGGAGGCGTTGATAGAGGGCAGCATTGGCAGAGGAGGGCATAGAGCAAAGCTGACAGATGAGGAGAGAGGAGGAGGAAAGAAAAGGAGTGAGGGAGGGAGGGTGGAGGCCAAGTGTAGGTGAAGGGGATGAGAGAAAAAAACGACAGGAATCTGTCACACAACCAAGATCTACTCACTTCCTCCCCAGGACCACTCTGATGAAATGATAAAGTCATGGCCATAAAGAGGGGGGATCCCGACATTGGGATTCTCTGTGCAGCCAAACGTGAAATTTAGAATGACGTCATAAACAAGATTAAAGCAAACTAAATAAAATAATACATTATTCCAATATGATTGTACTATTGAGTTGTGAGTGCGCTACAGGGGCAAGAGGATATGAAAGATGACTACCACTGTAGCGTACTGTTATATAATTCTCTGGTGTATTGAAGGTTGGCCTGCTTTGCTCTACTGTATAGTGGAGTGCTCTACCATATAACTGAAATAATTTGACTTACATTGGCCCAATGACCGTGTCAGGTTATCCCTGCTTCATGGTTTGATTTCTCTGTATTTTACCTGAGTGCGCAGAAGCTTGGTTGTGTTCCTATGTACAGTATAAATGTGTGATTAAGCAAATTTATTTGTAATGTGTATGTGTGCATCAGTTTTTTGGAGAGAGTGCATCTCTGTATATATGTGAGTTAGCTTGTGTGTGTGTGTGTGTGTGTGTGTGTGTGTGTGTGTGTGTGGGTGTGTGTGTGTGTGTGTGTGTGTGTGTGTGTGTCCCCTTACCTAAAATTACTTTCATGTGTCATCGGGATTAGTGTGCCACCTGACAAGAGCAAATGGCCTGCTGGGTAATCATCAAGGATCATGTCATAGAAAAGGGAGAGACTAGAGCCTCAGCTCAGTCTGTTCTAACACATCTAGTGCTGTATCTCCCTCAAAGTGTACCCTATGTGCTAACACCTTTTCTCCGTGCAGGTTCCGGAAACCTGGGTTGTCAGTGTATGTGAGCGTTACAGAATTATTTGCGACAACCAGTTAAAAAATTCTAACCTTGTTTATTCCTAAATGCAAAAAAAAGTTCCACTAGCTCTCTTAACATTTTATGTGAACATATACTGTAGAGAAACACACCATCTAGGCAAGCACGGGAACGCTGCGCATATGGTCCAAAGATTGATAACCTAGCACTGCAGAAGGTTGCAAGGTAGGGGTGAGAGAGAGAGAGAGAGAGAGAGAGAGAGAGAGAGAGAGAGAGAGAGAGAGAGAGAGAGAGAGAGAGAGAGAGAGAGAGAGAGAGAGAGAGAGAGAGAGAGAGAGAGAGAGAGAGAGAGAGACGGGCGCTTTCTCATGTACATGTCCAATACTGCAGTGGACACAAATCAGTGAACCTAATCAGAGCTATACACAGCAGCTAGAGAGGCCAGAGTGAATCAAACTCCATTCAAGCCCAAGCATAAACTCATCACTTTTTACACCCATCAGCTACAAGGCATTGGCCTCAAATCCTGCTTTCAGGCTAACTTGGTCCAGTTGAGTTCCAGTGTTTCCACAGGTAATGTTTTGCCACTGCGCAACGCGCCACACCACACGCCTTACGCCACACCAAAGGCCTACATTTTTCGAGTAAACACATGAATACAAATTCAGTCTCCTAACTTTTAAAATGTAAAGTATACATTTCGGCCTTAGAAGCAATGCTGTTTCTCCCATTTAATTCTTTAAGTGTAGCTCAGCTCAGTATACCGCAGGTCTGTTCTGGCTCCTTTCCGTATGGGCCACACACACTTCAATAATCTGTGCTGAGAAACTAACACAACGTGCTGTAGTGCTAATTGGCTCTATCACCTGGGCGATGCTTGGACACTTTATAAGGGTTACGTGGCTTAACGTTAGCATGAGTTAGCAACATTTGGGCTTTATGATTTGATCATGGTAACAACTGACAGACACTATCATACCCTATACGTTTATTCTATTTAGAAAAATATGTCTTCCACAGATCAGTATTAGTTCAGTGTGTGTGTGTGTGTGTGTGTGTGTGTGTGTGCGTGCGTGCGTGCGCGCGCGTGCATGCGTGTGTGTCTGTGTGTGTGTGAGTGTACCTTTGATTGATCACGTCCGGTGTTTCAAATGTTGTTCTCTCCTTCTGACTGAAGAGTGAAACTCTAACCTGAAACACAGAAAAGGAAATTAACATAATTAGAATTAGCTTTTAAAATATGATATATTATGTAGTGTATGCATTGTATATTGCACCACTGTTGTAAATGGAAGTAATACATAAAGAAGTAAACAATGCATCAACACAACAATTATCTGGGGTTGTGTGTATACACAGTCGTGGTTGAGTAGAGTAGAGTGGTAAACTGGTAGAGTTTGTGTCTATATTACAAACAGTGCAAAAAAATTAGGAACTCCTCTCCACAGTCAAGTCTCTCATGATAGCAACAGATTAGGAGTGAGGTAAAACGAAGAAAGAAAGAAAGAAAGAAAGAAAGAAAGAAAGAAAGAAAGAAAGAAAGAAAGAAAGAAAGAAAGAAAGAAAGAAAGAAAGAAAGAAAGAAAGAAAGACAGACAGACAGACAGACAGAAAGAAAGAAAGAAAGAAAGAAAGAAAGAAAGAAAGAAAGAAAGAAAGAAAGAAAGAAAGAAAGAAAGAAAGAAAGAAAGAAAGAAAGAAAGAAAGAAAGAAAGAGAATGAAACAGATGGACACAACACAGAGAGAGATGTGCAGCATGAATTATTGTGGTTTGTCCTCCTGAGGGAATCCCCAGCAAACAATTCCGTCCCAGTGAGCACAACGGCCTGGCCTTCAAATCAATACACTGGATGACTAAAGGCAGCGGTTAGATTGACCTCCAGCAAGGCAGAACACGAGCCTTCAATGCCACCTGCAACACACACACACACACACACACACACACACCTCCTCCCCTCTCTCTCACACATACACACTTCTCACCATGGCCATGAATGCATTATGATATTCTCCAGAGAATTAAGGTCATTCATTCTTCATTAGTAAAACAAGCATGACAGACTGGGACAACACTTTCCAATGAGACACCTAAAGCCATTAGGACTGCAGTGATTCCCTTAAGGGCTGCTTATGGAAGACTCTATACATTGATCGTTATAAATTATACAAACTGGTCATTATAAAAAGCTGGGAAAGGATTAAAACTTTTTGGCACAAAACCTTATAGCAACCCAAAACATTAATAAATCACCTACACTCTACAGGGGATTTACATACATTTTACAATACACAGTACACTTAACCCAGGTTGGGCTTAGGTTAGGCTGTATGACGCCCTGTTAATTTATATTAACCAAGTGAGACCTTTCTAAAGCACTACTCTTCAACAGATGCTCATATGGCCGAAACTATAAATCTAGTGTTTTGCTGTTTTAAGAAGTCCCATATAAAACAAAAATATACAAATAAACCCAGGCTTAGGCTGTTTAAATCGGTGGTTTGATATAAACAATGAGGGGCCTTCTTTCCTGAAGTGGAGTCTGAGGTAGCATCTGGCCCTCAGAAAAGAGAGGGGGGCTGGGTTTGGGGGGGTAGATTGATACAGAGAGAGAGCAAGGAGACAGGTTAAGAGAAAGAGAAAAAGTGGGATGGACAAAAAGCAGAGAGTGTGTGTGTGTGTGTGTGTGGGGGGGGGGGGGGGGGGGGGGGCTGGGGGGGGTCCTGAGAGAAGGAAGAAAAGAGGAAGATAGCGGGAGAAGTAAAGGGAGAGAGAGACGACAGAACGATAAAGAGAGAAGAAGAGGAAGCAAAGCTAACAAGCTCTGACTACACAGACATTACCACCAAGCCCGGCACGTTGCCATGGTGACAAAGACACAGGGTGGGGAAAGAGACAAAGACTGAGGCAGAAATAGATAAATGAAATAAAGAGTGAAGGAAAACTTGAAAAACAGATTAAGACAATCAAAGCCCAGAAGAAAAATGGGGATTCCAATGAAAAAAATGTGGAATGCGTGGGAATCAAGGAGGGCATGCATTATTGAGTGACAAATCTAAAAACGCTTCATCATTACCAGAAAGGAGTGAGAGAGAAAGAGATGGATAGTGGGGAGTACGGGAGAGCTAGAATTACCGTAGGCTCACATAAATGCTTTATGGGGAATCCACACACACAGCTACTGTTCATCTTCCACCTTTTAATGTAAATCTAGGCCAAGTCGTCCTTACTTCACCAACACAGATACACACAACCTAAAATTGTATATGTCAGCGTTAAGTCACAGAAAGACATTCCTCAAGCATATTCCAAATTCTGACCACATGGTATGGATGATGGTTTACTTGAAATATGTGTGTTGGAGGGGGCTATACTTTTTAAGAGGGGCAACTTGAGAGAGTAGAAACGGCATGAAGGACAGAAAGGGAGTCGGAGCAAGAGAGAGGAAGAGTGGGAGGGAACCAAAATAGAAATTGATAGGGGAAAGTTTAGATGAAAAGGAAGAGGAAAAAGAGATAAATGCTTCAGACAGGTAGCTCTGGTTTCATTAGCATCTCGAGACCGAGAGAAGAAGGTTAGACCCACAATGTGAGCACACAGAAACAGAAACAGAAACAGAAACGGTTCTATATGGCTCCAAGGTAATGTTTCTGGACCCTTGAAATGTCGTATAAGTGTTTTATGTCTTGTATTTACCTTTGCGTCTAGCCATTACTCCGTCCCATTATTAGACAATTATTTAAAGATTTGAAATTGCTGACAAAGCCCCGGAATGTCTTATTGCCTGAGTAGATACAAAGAACCATACAAACCATCCGGTTCAACTAGGAACGTGGGGTGTGAAATAAAAGTCAAGGGTCAAATGTATGCAGTTCAGAAACGATTACAGCAAATGCAGTTCTATAGTCGTCTAGTCATAATCATTTCGATTTTCCAAACCCAGCCGCAAGCGCTTACTCATCTAATGTTTTTACATGTCAGGCTAAGCAGCTTGGGTGGACATCTGTAGTGTGAATGTGTGAGGTTCTACTTTACAGCTCTACTGTACACCCAGCAGTGGAATCTTCGTTGTTGATGGAAGTTGGTTTGAAGCGACCGTCTGCCATCTGTTCTCTGGCTACTGTGCAGTGGGAGCCTTGGCGCGCGTCCACCTAAACACAGCCCGTCCCATCCTATTCGGCACGGGCAACGTCGACTCAAAGGCCGTTCTTTACCACTTACTGCACTTCAGGCAGAGTGCAATCCTCACCTCTCCTTTTCAAATCAAAGCGCCCTGATGATTCATTGTGTCAGGTTAAATACAGTCCAATCCAATCCTACTCTGTCTTCAAATCAAACAGAGTATGATCACAGTCTTTATACTAGAGTGGCATATTGCCTCTAAAATGAACAGCCTCACTCAAATCCCATTGAGGTGAAATGGCAGAAATGACAGGTACTACTGTGTTTTTCTCCAGAGTTTAGTATCATGCTATACACTATAATATAAGGTGTAATATGGACCATATGGTCATGTGGGAATGTGTGTGTGTGTGTGTGTGTGTGTGTGTGTGTGTGTGTGTGTGTGTGTGTGTGTGTGTGTGTGTGTGTGTGTGCGTTCCTAAAATGATAAATGACTTCATTAAACAAGTTGCCAGTTTAGGAGCAATACAGCGTGTCATTGCATTGCCTGCATTCAACCTTCCATTGTTATGTTAAATTATTTGGCAACTGAATAATTAGAAACATAGGTTCTCAATAAAACATATTTGACTTCTGTCTCAGTATCCATCCCAATAGGCTTGCACTGGGTCTCACAAGCCTGAAACTGCCATGCTAATGATTCAATTAGACAGCCCAAGTTAGGTGTGTTAGACTTGCCCTTTCTCTCTGACTTTTAACATACATACCACAATTCTAACACAAGGTCTCCACATCGTTTTTAAATGGCTCTGTTAGATACAAACAGTTTTCATGTAACATTCATGGGCAGGGATGGGCGACAATAAAAACAGGGTGAGTCCCTCTCAAGATGAATACTTAGGAATGGAGAGAGGGAGCGTAACATTCCACAGCCTGGGGTCAGTACAACTTGGCCTTTTCCCGAAACGTTCAAAAGATCTGAAGTTCACAGGTCACACCCCTGCCTCAACGTAAGCCCACTCTATCACCCCCTTTAGCTCTTCTCTCCTCTTTTCTCCTCCCTCTCTCTTCTATCATGCTCTTTATGTCCTCTGTCCTTGTTTCCTTCTTTCTTGTCTTGTCTTTCCTATGCCTATCCTTTTCTCTCCATTCATTAACTTCTGTGCTCCTTTCATCTTTCCTCTCCCTTGCCTGTCGTCTCTCCTGTCCTCCACTTCTTACAGCCTCGGCTCCTTTCCTTCCCGTATCGATTCTACTCTCTTCTATTCTCCGGTCCCATTCCTACCTCCATCCTCTACTTCTATGCTCCCTCCTTTCCCTCTCCCTTCACCACTCCTTTAGTCATTTCTCGTCCACTAAAAACCAACAGCCTGCAACATCCATGGTCGCTACTTTTAGCTGAGAGGAGAACCTGGCTAAAAGGAGAAGAAGGAAGACAGCAGGATTGGTTTCCACGGTTACATCCGTGGTTTGACACTAACACTGTCTGGGTCTTAAAATCCTTCAGTTAGTTCACCTACACACACAGCCCTCCACCCACCCAAGCACACACACATCCACACGTTCACACCTTAAAAAAAAACGTTTACACAAACACACGATCGTAGACACATATACACATAAATAGATTCTCTTTGACTCTCTAATAGAGACCAAACACAGATGGACATAAGCATGCACACACACACCCAAAACCTACAACTCATCCACCCCACCCCCACATCCCAATCCATGCACACGCCTATTGTTAAAGTGAGCGGTCAGACAGGGTGGTTTTAATCAAAGAGATTTACGGCTCACACTCTTTCACTGAACACCCCTTTTCCTCAAACATTCCCCCTACACACTAACACAAAATAAAGTCATCAGGAATGTGGGTACGATAAAAAAAGTAAAATGAATTAAGAAGTAGAAGAGTCAAGAGACTGTACTACCAGCCCTACCATGCAGATGATTTGTGTTGTGTGTGTGCCATGACAACAAAAAAAGACAATTTGTATTTAGTTAGCTATGGAGATAAAGTTGGGAGACTAATGGGGAAAGAGAAACAAAGGGGGGTGCAATAACATTGATGCGCATTTATATATCTGGTCTATGTCATGACAGAAAAGAGAGGAGATCCCAAAGAAAGGCAGAAGAAATAAAAGAGGACGCACAGAGCACAGCTAATGGAATATGGAAAATGCTAGCCCTCATGAATGCAAAATGTGATACCTCGGAATGTAAGACCTGAGTCTGTGTAATCAGTTCCACAGTGTGCTGCCTGCCTGCCTGCCTGCCACAGTGGATAATTTCTATGGTAATCTGGTCCTACCTCCGGCTGATGTAGAGATACATTGGGGACAGCCACCCACAGATAGAGGCTGAGCAGAGGGTAAGAGTGGATGCCAGTGCTCTTTGTTGCACACATGTACAGGTATTTGCGCACACAGAAGCACACACGATAAAGTCAGCACACGTGCAGGCATAAACAGTTTGAACACCAACCCACACCATCAGATGTACACTAATGGAATTTAACAGAGCATATACGAGTACACGTACATACATGCAAGGAGACATATTGTATGCAAGCATATACAGATTGCACACAATCACACACACACACACACACACACACACACACACACACACACACACACACACACACACATCAACAACCAATGAGGGCCAATTAACAAGCTCTGATATGCAATAGTAAAAGAGGATATGACTATGAGGTGAAAAGGTGTAAAACTAAATATTTTAAAGAACTAAGCTCTCATGCCATGGGTCAGTCACAGCCGGCTTTATTGTTGCATCATTACCACCTTCAATCCCAACAATCTTGACTTTTTCCAGTGATTTATGTAAGCTGAGTGTAAGCCACTTCATATTATCCTTAATCCGTCCATGTACGTTTTGTTTAGCCTAATGAGACTCTGAAAGACGTGCCCAGGGGAGGTTTACTCCACTAAGTAAACAATGATGGAGGACATGTCAGATTAGAATGTCTTGTTCCATTTAGAACGACAGGGAGGGAGTCACACGGCGCTCGAAAGTCAGAGCATGTGAGCGATTCGACAGAGGGTTAGAATACTGCCATTCCGTGCATCCCTAAGCACTGTCGAAGAGACGTAGTGTGGCATGTGTCTTTTAAAACACTGAAATCTAAAGCTGAGGTTGAAGGTCAAGGTATTACTATGCAGAGAGAAAGAGCAGCAGAACGAGAGAAAAAGGGGATGGGGGATACGGGGGGACGGGGGTGGGGGTGAGGGGGGGTGTGAGAGAGGGGAGAGCCGGGGGTGAGTGATCCAGAACAGCCTCTTAGTACCACAGAATCAGTGCCACCAGGTTGTTGATAACTTACACCTGCCATCTACAGTGGACCCGCGTCAGTATCAGCAAAAAAAGAAGAGACAATGGGAGGGAAGGGTGGAGAGAGAACGTGTCAGGCAGCAGACAAAAAGGAGAGGGATTGGACAAGTCATTCCTACCTCTCACCCACCAAACCTGGAGACTGAGCCAGTATACAAACCACCAGAACATTGGCAGATTGCAACAAAAAAAAACAGCCAGTATACACAATGACAAAATAGAGCACTACAACCCCCAGTCCACCAACACACTATGTACCAAACCCAGAAGACAACAACCCGCAGTCAATATACACAATACCAAACCAGAGGACTACCATCTCCAGCTAGCATACACAATACCAGCCGAGAACACTACAACCCCCAGCCAGGATACACACTTCCAACCCAGAAAACTACAACCCCCAGCCAGGATACACACTACCAACCCAGAAAACTACAACCCTACCAGAAAACACACTGGAGACTAGCCTGGAGACTTCACTCCCCACCCCCCAGAGACAGGCTTAGCTGCAGAATGACACAAAGACAAGGGGTGAATCCGAGAGGGAGGGAGGGATGGAAGGATGGAGGAGAAAGACAAAGAAACACACAGATGGTGTAGAATGGAAACAGACAAAAATTGATAATGTATGGAGAGTGAAATGAGAAAAAAGAGCCAACAGGAGAGAACAGTGGAAATGACAAAGTAAGAAGAGGAAGGGAACTGACAGGAGAAAGCAAACAGGATGATGTATAGGATCTCGGAGAGACATCTAATATTGACTGGCTTGAACCAGACACAGACGCAAACATAGACAGTGAGAGGAAGGAGTATGGGGGCTTGTTAATATTTGGAACACCAAAGAACAATACTATGGAGATTTCAGACCTTCTCACAGAACCACTTGTCTATGTTCAAAAGCACCAAATGCAGTAGTTGTAGGTAAATTGAACCTGGCAGTCACATCACTTATCAATGAGAACGAGTCTTTAGAAAATAGCTGTGTGTGGGACTTTGTTTTCTGTCAAAACAAAGTGAAAATGTATTTTTGCTAATACAAGCCTGTGGCGTTAGCTAAAACCTGCTTCTTTTCATCCCCTCCTACACATGCACCACACCATGCAGCACAGCAGGCAATACACATACACACACACACACACACACACATAATTGGTATTTCCTCCAGCAATTTTGAAAGACAAGATGTTCTTGCATTCATTGTGGATCTAAAAGCAGAAAAAGGGGGGAATGTGAAATTGTGAAGTATAAGCACTATTATCACATCGATGACAAGATCTTTGCCAGTTATTTATGATGTTCTTTTTAACTGAACATTTTGTCAGTCAGTGTTTTTGCTGTTTACTAAACTTCGGCTCATGTAAAAGTTGATGTTAAAGGTTACAAATAGCTTCTGGTTACGGTTTAAATTAAGTTTACATGTTCATGAACGATGATCTATTCATAACTATGCATCATCATCACTGTGACTCACTGAATAATGTCTAACATGCACTTTGTTGTGAGGGCTGACACTGGGCACGGTGAACTGACACTCCATCGCCACAACAGGGAAAGCACGCCGACCAGAGTGCATGTAAGACGATACTACACCGGGATACCAAGGCTGTCTTCTTGTTGTTTCCCAACAAACACACTCATGCAGACACACACACATGCACACTCACCGTGGCACTCTAACGTAGGAACACGCACACACACACCCACTGTGCTATGTGTGTGGGAGGTCACTTTTAATACAGGTGTGGTATGACTCATTTAATAGTAATGCAGGTGGACACAACAAAGGCAACATACATTAGCATTGTTTGTATAAACAAATCGACTCCAGCCCGTGGCTCTGTGAAAAACAAATTGAGGGGTGTTAAAACAATACCCCTTTCATACTATTCTGCTTGCTCTTTTGTCTAAACCGCAGGGAAACATGAATGTATTGTCTCTCCAATGTCTATAAAATGTGTTTCTTTGTGTTTCCTACCATAAAGGGATACACTAAGGCACTAGATCCCCTCCAAAAGGACAAGCTTTTCATTTGGGTGAATGTTACTAACAAAGATGTTTAATGAGCCATCTTAACACAACTAATGTCCCTAAGGCCCAACTACATCTGCCAGGATGATCACAAAAGCTAGACAATTGGTAAGTAATAAAGGGCAGTGTGTGTACGTGTATATGTGTGGGTGTTTGTGTGTGTGTGAGTATGTGTGTGTGTGTGTGTGTGGGTGTGCCTCAGGTATTTGAATGCAGTCAAGGCTGGCTTGTCTGAAATGCAATTACCCTCCTGTTTGAGGCTTGTCTTTACTGCAGCATGAGAACATGCTCTGTTGTACTCTTCATACACAGACACACACACACACACACACACACACACACACACACACACACACACACACACACACACACACACACACACACACACACACACACTAACACACATCTCTCTCCAAGTTTGGTAATCTCTACCTGGAACATGAAAAAGACAAGCATCAAAACACTTATAAAGGCATCTGTGATGACCCTTTCCTTATTTTCATTATACAAATTAATATGGCAAACTACATGGGTGAGCTGCAGTCAAATCCTGCTCCCGGGGTGACCTGACTAGACGTGAGTCAAACCCTGCCAGAACTGCAGTAATGGGAGAGGTAAAAGGTCATGACCTGCTCGGAGTTTACTCATTTCACCCTTCATAATCACCTGTGATCTACCTGGTTTACATTTATTTGGAGGCTATAATATATGTTAATTCACAAAATATTTTAAATTGATTCAAATCCAGTGTCAATCCAATGATGGGACACTGACTTGAACAACTTCTCCAATGATACTCGAATTACAGTTCAGCCAACTCTTGCCCTTTTCCTCACATCCCAAAACCCAAGCCTGGCACAGTATAGTACATACACACACATTTTCTCCTTCTTTTAAGGAGACCTATTAATTTAGCAGAGAACTGAAAGTGTCACATTGACATTAAATTAACTGTCCTCGTCATTCTCTGACATATTTCAGCTTTTAGGGCATGACTAAAATTAATATTTCAGATGGGACTGCTGTCACACCTTTCTGACGATGTTTTTCTCCTCCTCCTCCTCCTCCTCCTCCTATCTCTTTCTATTCATCAATCTTTTTTCCTACTCCCTTCATTCTCTCTTTCCTAACTTTAACCACACCGGCAGGTTTGTTCAGCCTATCGCAGAAGCATTTCCTCCTCCCTGGTTCATTCCTAAGAGTCACCAAGGCTAGGTTTTAGAAAGCTTTAAGACCTAGTTTTACAGGCAACATCATGTAGACAGGTCTAAGGGAGGTGACAAAGAAAGAAGGACAGGAGGGGGTTGGAGGGAGTGAGGCATAGAAGAAGAAAGGGGATGGAGGGGAGAAAGGACCAGAAAGGGGTTTGTTAAACAGTTTTATTTTTGTGTTGAAATAAATGATGGATGAAGACTGATACACACCTTAAGGGCATATGGGGATGGATAAGGCTTCAGTCCACTTTAGGTGATCGATAACCAGGCAGGCTGTCTCCCACCTGGAGGTCTGGCCTTAGGCTCTTTCTCTATTCTAAAGCCATTGGCTTCTCCATATGCATTATATAATCACGTTGGACCATAGAAGCACGAGATATTGTCTAAGATGAGTCTGGTAGCCATGACACACATAGTGCTTAAAGGGCACATATATATCATTAGCAATACTCACATACAGTCTCTCTCTCTCTCTCCCTCTTTGTCTCTCTTTCTCTCTCTCTTGCTCGCTCTCTCTCTCTCTATTCAGTGTGAGCTCATCGCCTGCAGACTGCAGACAGCATGGTCTCAGCTGTATGAGAGGCCAGCCTGCAGCCTCATCTATACAAACACCCTCGGTCAGCGCTTTAACACTGCTGCACAAACAGATGCTATCAGAGCCATCCAGAGAGGCCACAGTCAAAGCCGGGATCAGGATTCTATTAGGTCTGTTTGCAAAGGCTGTGTGACTTCCCCCTGTCATCAAAAGGCACTCACAACTATTCCACTTGAACTACACCTCACATTCACCACTCTTTTTTGCATCCATTTTTTTATGTATAAAGTTTGAATGTGCAAATGAGGTAAACTGCCAAGAGAACAAAGAATACACGTAGACGTAGATCACCAAAGTAACAGCACATGCATTCAAACTGACATCCCATCCCTCACTGAGCAGAGCAGCGACGGGTATCGCTGTGGTGTCCAGTGTCTAAAGTAAACAGGTGTAAACCACCGCCACCCCTTCCTGTCTGTGGATGCTGTGTTAATGGGCTTGAGAGGGATCACGGTGCTGTTTCAACACAATGGGGTCTGTCCTTCTGCCCAGAGCACCGCTGATCCCCAGAGGGCCTAACCTAATCCCCAGCCATCGACAAATGCTGTGTCAATACGAGCCAATACGCTGACACGCATGGATTCAATACATCCGACAATGACCCACACTCAATCAATGGCTTGAGAGAGAGAAGTTGCATGGGTTCATGTAGTTATGTTGGCAGAAACAGAAGTATATACGGGGCAGGCATCTGCTGGCTTTTAACATGACAGAAAGATAAAGCTAATTGCAAACTGACTCATCATTATTCTCCATATTTCAATCTCTGCTCTCCTTAAGTGACTTACAGCAAGGTTGAGTTTGTTTCTGGAATGTTAAAGTGCATCGAAGTTCTAACAGTCTGTGACAGTGGAATGTTCACTTTCAAGTCTACAGAATAAGCCGGATACTCCAGTTATCCTCAACTGTGAGCTGGCATCCACTCAATTGGTTTCTTAGGACCTTCAGTCGTGTTTTACCAGTAGCAGATAGGGTTAGTCAGTATCAAGGATAGCAACGTAGTTTTTACAAAGTAGCAGATAAGTCCAACTTATTATTTTTTTTCTCCAAATGTGTATATTTTAATTACCAGAACTGAACATAAAAAAAACTCAATTTACTACAGCCAATCACAATGGCAGCATCTGAGTTGAAGATTTAAAAAGGGCAACCACAACCACTTAGCCAATCAATAAGCCACCCCACTATGGACTGGCTTTGATAAACACAGGCTAGAGAACACCAGATAAGCCACAAGAAAACGTAGAAGACATATTTTAGCATATATCCGTGTGAAAGTGAAATCTATTATTCAAAACACTTTCCTCCCTGGGGCTCAAACCTAGAGGGTACGTAGCCACACACATTACAGAATTGTGGGTCTTGCTGCATATCCTCTAATATTTTAGTGCACACTGAAACTGTAAACGCAGAACTAATGGAACATAATGAAGAAGGGAGATAGCGGTGAGAGGTGTATTCTCTTCTTCTCCTTGATTGGATGTGTGGTGAAATATAGGCCACATTCACATCACAGATCCTCTAGCAGCAGTTATCTAACATCCACACAGAGAATGGATGGAAGGAGAGTGAACAGAAGCGAGGGAGAGGGGGAGAGAGAGGGTCAGAGAGAGAGACTGACAAATACAAAGGTAAAGGGGAAAATATGGAGGATAAGAAGCGAGAGCAGAGGGAGATAAAACACAAGAATTGAGAAGTCCCACAAAAAGTTTTCGATGTAATAAAGAAAAGAGAACACCAGAGAAAAAGAACGAAAGAGGACAAGTGAGAGTAAGAAATAAATGGATCAAGGAAGGGTGAAGAAAGAAAGAGTGGCATATGGTTCACAGACCTGGTTCACAACCCAGGAGAGAGACAGAGAGCAGGAGAGACAACCATACAGACATTTCTCTTATGGAGCTAGAGCTGGGAGAAGAGCATGTGAAAAGGAAAGAGTGTGAAAGATGGGGTGATAAAGACAGAAGGATAAAGAGTGAGTGAGACAGAAAGAAGGAGAACTGCATCTAAATGAACTCACTGGCACTCCTCACCGTGGCAACGGTAGCCAGCAGTACTAGTGATCTATATTTAAAAGGCAGCAGAGATCAGAAAGGAGCACAGACAGTTGAGCTGGAGTCTTTAGTTACAGTGCATTCAGATTCAGACCCCTTCACTTTTTCCACTTTTTGTTACGTTACAGCCCTATTGTAAAACGGATCAAATTATTTTCTCTTCTCACAATACCGCATAATGACAAAGCAAAAACAGGTTTGTAGAAATCTGTGCAAATTTGTGCAAAAAAAAAAACGAATATCACGTTAACATAAGTATTCAGACCCTTTACTCAGTACTTTGTTGAGGCACCTATTGCAGCAATTACAGCTGTAAGTCTTCTTGGGTATGACACTACAAGTTTGGCACACCTGTTTACATGTTTTTTTTTACCATTCTTCTCTGCAGATCATCTCAAGCTTTGTAAGGTTGCCTGGAGAGCGGCGATGCACGGCTATTTTCAGGTCTCTCCAGAGTTGTTAGATTGGCTTAAAGTCCGGGCTCTGGCTGGGCCATTCAAGGACATTCACAGACTTGTCCCGAAGCCATGAGTGTGTCGTCTTGGCTGTGTGCTTAGGGTCGTTCTGCTATTGGAAGGTGAACCTTCACTCCAGTCCGAGGTCCAGAGCGCTCTGGAGCAGGCTTTCATACAAGGATCTCTCTGTACATTGCTCCATTAATCTTTCCCTCAATCCTGACTAGTCTCCCAGTTCCTGCAGCTGAAAAACATCACCAATGCATGATGTAACCACCACAATGCTTCACTGTAGGCATGGTACTGTCCAGGTGGTGCCTGGTTTCCTCCAGAAGTGACGCTTGGCATTCAGGTCAAATACTGTAGTTCAATCTTGGTTTCAGTAGATCTAAGAATCTTGTTTCTCATGATCTGAGAGTCCTTTAAGTGCCCATTTGGCAAACTCCAAGCGGGCTGTCATGTGCCTTTTAGTGAGGAGTGGCGTCTGTCTGGCCACTCTACCTTCAAGGCCTGACTGGTGGAGTGCTGAAGGGTGTCCTTCTGGAAGGTTCCACAAAGGAACTCTGGAGCTCTGTCAGAGTGAACATTCTTCTTGGTTCTCGGTCACCTGCATTGACCAAGGCTCTTCTAGATTGCTCAGTTAGGCCAGGCGGCCAGCTCTAAGATGAGTCCTGGTGGTTCCTTCTTCCATTTAAGAATGATGGAGGTCACTGTGTTCTCCAGGACCTTCAATGCTGCAGAAATGTTTTTGTACCCTTCCCCAGATCTGTGCCTCGACACAATCCCGTCTCATAAGTCTACGGACAATTCCTTCAACTTCATGGCTTGAATTTGCTGTGACATGCACTGTAAAGACCTTATATAGACAGGTGCGTGCCATTCCAAATCATGTCAGCGGATGAATGTAACAAAATGTTGAAAAAGAGAAGGGGTCTGAATACTTTCTGAATACACTGTAGATGAGAGGTTCAGATGCAGAAACAGAGGGACTAGGAGGTGGAGGAGTACTAGAGAAAGGAGAGATAGAGAGAAAGAGGCACACACACACACACTCACACACAAACCCAAATATAATCCCACAGCAAAACAGTGTTTATCTGCATCCTCTCTGACCTAATGGGGTCGGTTAATGTGTGTGTGTTATTCAACTCTTACAGGACACTCCCTTGATATCTGATCCCAGAGGGGATGTCCGCATTGATGCGTGCATATGTGTGGGCTGTGTGTGTGTGTGTGTGTGTGTGTGTGTGTGTGTGTGTGTGTGTGTGTGTGTGTGTGTGTGTGTGTGTGTGTGTGTGGAGAAGGAAACTACCGTGGGAAAACCATGTGATACCTTCTCGCTAGGAACGTTTCTTTCTTAACACTTATTAATGGCCCTATTGTGAAGGTAATACATCCAACACATGAGTAGTTGCAATGGCTGCTTGACTGAATGAGAAGCAAAATGGCATGCAACTCCTTAGACCGGCCACAATAAGCACAGAAGAATATGTTCCGTTCAAATCACATGGCAGATGTTCCTGAAAACAAAGAATAATCATTTTAGATGAAACCCTGAAAAATGTAAAGAACCATCAAGAAGAGTTTCTGTGAGGTTCAGACTGTAATAAAACAACAAGCAAAACAGTCAGGTAGAGCTCATGAAAGTGGGGGGTAATAACATATAAAGAGAGAAAGAGAGAGAAAGAGAGAGAAAGAGAGAGAGAGAGGCAGGTAAAGATGGAGAGAGGGAGAAAGAGAGAGTGACAGAACGAGAAACAGGGAGAGATGGAGAGAGGGAGGAAGAGAGAGTGAGAGAAAGAGAAACAGGGAGAGATGGAGAGAGGGAGGAAGAGAGAGTGAGAGAAAGAGAAACAGGGAGAGATGAAGAGAGGGATAAAGACGGGCCTACATAGAGAGGCGGTGAGCAGTGTGAGCGAGCGTTTGTCCGTTGACAGAGCGCTGTGCAGAGGTTAAACAGTCTTTGTGAGTCACAGATGGGAGTGGAGGCGAGGACGAGAGATGGAGTAGGACGAGGGTCAATACCAGCCATGTCTATGCTGGGAAAATACACACACAGGGAAAGCTAGCTACAGAGAAAACTGTGAAATAGCCGAGAGACCTGGGCAAACAGGCCAGCAATCCAGGGCAGAGGGGCAAAGTTTGCTCAAACTAGACGCTTGACTACTGCCACATGCAACAAAACTAAAGCATTATTATATTAGCAGCTCACTGTACACTTTATGGGGAGGTATTCAAACAGTTTTGGCCTTAAAGTTAAAGAAAAATAAAAACGAATTCATTAGTTACGTCTGTTATTTTACAATGTCACCGTTCATGGCGAGAATGCGCTGATAGCAGATAAACTGTGTTTATTGATGAAGTATTACATTGCTTTGATTGAGGTAAAGGACAAATTATTTCCACCGCAATAAAACGCATTTAAATCTTTTGAAGCAAATGCAGAATGTCCGGAAAAAACTAAAATGGCAAAAGGCGAAGACTTCAAAAGAACTAGACCTTTTTTCAAAAACGTTGGGAAATGTAGTGGAAAAACATCAGTCAGGGAATAACTACCAGTAATGCGCGTCTTGTTCCTTTTTCTCCAACCCATCCCACTGACATAAACCATGCTTTGAATGAAGCGATGAATGTTGGGGTCAGAAAACCTCTTCCAGACTCTGGAGTTCATCACTGCCCTATCATGTCACTGACTCCGTCTCACAATCTGGAACCACATAATTCGCCTATCTCTTACCCACAAGCCTATCTTATCCTCTCTTTCATCCACACAAAAAATACAAAAAACATATGGCAAATATTCATCCATAATTGATCGGTTTTGTCACCAAAACACAGCAATGGTGATGCTGGTTTCCAGCCAAGTCATTAAATCTGGTAATTATCATCATCGGTGTGTGTGTGTGTGTGCGTGTGTGAATATGAATAATCATCAATGTGTGGCTGTTTTTGAGTGTGTATTTAATTGTGAATGCCCTGAGTGTGCTTAAATAAAAAACCTATTAAGGCGGGATAATAAAAAAAATAATGTTTTATAACAAAGCAGTTAGCTTTGCTCGTCTAGTTAAATATTTTATAAGACTGAATTTAGATTATTCTATTGATATACGTATGTGATTGCCAAATACTTGACGCAGCACTACAATATTTAATGGTGATAAACAAATGTATGTGAACTTCACCTTACCCTTGAACTGTAATTTAAACATTAAGTTGTACAGAGATGTTAATGAAACAATAGTGTCAAAATCTGTCTAGGCTTGTGTTTCGCTTTTTCAGTTTGCGTGTCTCTCTGTGAGTGTGTTTGTGTCTAAAGCTCCAGATAATCACAGTATTTCTGTGTATAAGTGTGTATTTTTTCGCTGAGAGGCATCGACATCTTAGGTTATCTCTTACAGCCAGGAAAGATTTAGGGAGTGTAGAAGATGACTGGTAATTTGGTGGAAAATAGCTCCCAGCTCAAACCTCAAATATTGCTTGTGTTTGATGTGCAGCCACCATTGAGAATCATTTGACCTCTTTCTACCGAAACTAATGCAAAAATGATCATTTCATCATTTCATTAACTTAAAAAGAAATGTAATAATGATGAGTTATGCGGTTAATTGACTCTGGTGTAGAGTAGAGGTGACCCTTTCCAATGTCAAAATATTAGATACATTCACTGAGAGAACTTAAAGACAATTTGGATTTAATTCTAACGGTCACGTTTGACAGCCTGGTAAGTGAAAGGAAAGGAAAGGAAAGGAGAGGAAACCATAGCAACCATAGCATACCAACCTACTAAATACAGCGTACCATCAGTGGCCAACTTAGATCAGGATCCCTTTAGAAGGGTATTTTCCTCCTACTATTCAGTAAACCTATGTGGTAATATGAGGCACAGAAAGCACTGGCAGCCCTTGTGTGCTGGCTGGCGTTATAGCAGAGGGTCAAACGCTCTCAGAGAGAGAATACAACCAGGGTCCAAGCTGAACAATGACACGTGTCAGCAACAGGCTCAAAAACCAAAAGCTCAGCTAGTTGTCGTGGCGATATACACATACATGGTGAAAGGGGGGAGGGAGGGAGGGAGGACAAGAGGGAGAACAGATTGTTGTGGGTGTGAAAGGATATTAACCTTTATTATTATTTTTTTTTGCCGACAAATTGAATAAAATGAATAATAAAATGATAGTGTGCATGTCAACCAGAAAGGCACCAGTTACGAAAGCTTACCGTTTCAATTTGCTATCCAGTCACAGGTCTCTAAGAAAACAAATCATCTCATTAACCACTCCATTCTTTTTCCTTTTCCTTTTCCTTTTCCTTTCTCTCTCTCTCTCTCTCTCTCTCTCTCTCTCTCTCTCAGTCCTTGATTCACTCCCTCTTCCTCCCCAATGTCTCTCCCTGAGTTTCATCTGTTCCCAGTGGTTAAGGCCAGGAGGTCTAAAGTCAGTTCACTAGGCCAACAGCAGCTCTACCTGGCCTTCACTCTCCTACCCTAACTTGCATTACACCCATGACCCCCCCCCCCCACACACACACACACACACACACACACACATAATTTCTTAATCTTACCCAATCTCTTCCTTTTAATTTCCCACTATTATCCCTGGCTCTGCTTCCTCCCGCTCCAGCCTCTTCTCATTAAAGCAGGGATCTGTCTCTGCGTCTTATTCGTTTATCAACCACCAAATGACACCCAGCCGCCACATTGTCCATTTCCCAACCGCTGAAGGTCTGCTGTGCATACTCCTCTGTGCCAGCAGACCACTCCAGTCTGCCTCAACCACAATGGCCTACATTCACTACCACCAGAGAAATGATGAAGAGGAAGAGGAAAGGTCACCACGATGATGTCCTGAAACAAGTTTGACTGGGGCCACAGAAAGTATGCAAGCAGAGATTGACGTCTGCTGAGCACCGAATACAAATCTATTTGGTTCAACGGCATTTCCCATGAGGCATAAGTGTACTACTCATTACTTTTATCTCAAGTTCCTTTAGTGGCATTTTGATTAAATGTGAAAATAATTACTCTATTCCATCTCAATTGGAAACTGAAGCCAAGGAAACCACATGCTCCTAACAATCTTGAGTCATCTCAATGCAGATACTCAAGTCAAGCAAGATGGCTTGACAGTTTATCCTGACTACAAAGGGCTTCATTCAGCAGCACCAGAGAGACTGCGTCGAGGCCACAGTGCTAGCCGCAGAAAGAGCTCTCTCACCGGGGTCAGACAAGTAGGAGAGGGGACATATGCAGACTCTATTGAACCAGCCACTGGGATTCCCACACCAAACTGATATTGATGATTAGCAGGCCCTCGATACAAAGGCTGCTCTGACTAACTGGCTATTGAGCCTGGGAAAGGAGGGGATGA
Source organism: Aplochiton taeniatus (assembly GCA_017639675.1). Taxonomy (NCBI): domain Eukaryota; kingdom Metazoa; phylum Chordata; class Actinopteri; order Galaxiiformes; family Galaxiidae; genus Aplochiton; species Aplochiton taeniatus. Next base: position 18,308,285 of record CM030172.1, on the reverse strand, counting down.
CTGTAATGGAACAAGAAGGAAGGCAAAGATATACCATGTTACAAGAAAGTAGGAGTATGTGAGCTAATGTGTTTAAAAGATTGATGAAAAGGCTTTACCAAATAAGCAGATAATAATAATAAGATAAATGTAGATTGTACAACAGCACAAAAACATTGACAGACACAAGCACACACAAAACAAAACATATAGACCAATCAGAAGGCTTAACATTTTGAAAAAAAAAATGTTTTACACTTTGCAAATTAAGTGTGAAAGGCCAAAAGATTAACCCATCCACCCCCCTGACAAAAATATAATCTTCTGAAATGAATATGCTTGTGGGGGTCGGTTAAAATTATCCACAGCCGTGAAGTTTAGTGAAAATAAGCGAAAACGTTGCAGTATGTCCCGCTTATAGGTTTAATTTTTTATTTTTGAACATTACTAAGGGGATATCTGAGCTACACATGAAGCAGGGAATCAGTTATAGCTGTCAATCATCGTCTTTCATTATAATCGTTAGAAAGCTCACGCCTGGTAGCATTGGTTCAAATTCACTGTAGACATTGATTGCTATACCTCGAAGCTATTGGGTATTTGTGGTGGGAAAATAAAGCGGTTTCCCTGACCCAAATCTTCACTAATCTCAACACTACAGTAAGACAAAGATTTCTTTAGTTTGGGGATAATATTTATAAACCTACTGTACAAGGAATTACGGATGAGCACTGCTGGGGGGAAAAAGGGACAAAAATATCCACCATATGTGTTCTGTAAGGATTGGAACCCTATGATGTTTTCTCCCCTCCATAAGTGCTAAAACCAGACACTTTGAACGGTCATGTCAAATCCTGATGATCAAAATGTCTTAGCATAATTTCCCTTTTAACTTGGCTTGAAAGACAGATGGAGGCGGAAGAGCGTCCCCCAAGGCCGGAAAGAAACAAGAGGACCCACACCGGTGAATCAGGGCCTTGAAGGCACATTCACTGAGCAATAAGAACAGCCACACATGTTGGAGCTGCCATGCGCCATGTCAACAAAGGATATGTGGAGAGGTAGAGGGCCTGTCTGTGTGTGTTCCTGTCTATGCAAATGGCCCCAACTTTCACATAAGGCGTTGACTGTTTCAGTGGAAAGCTGAAGTGCCCTCTTTTGAAGTGACCTCCTCGTTCTGATTGTCTTCTTCTTACTTTTCCCATCATGCTCCCTGCTTCTTTTTGGTTTGTGTTGTATGTCAGTCTGTGTGTGTGTTCCGGTCTGATTCTTTGTCTGTCTGATTGTCTCTTTGTTAATAGGTGTGTGTTTCTGATGTATCCGACTGTGTGTGTGTGTGTGTGTGTCCGTGTCTGTGTCCGTGTGTGTGTGTGTGACACAGGCAGAGAGCGTGCCATGTCACTGTTCATTATCCTCTGGTCTTTCTCTCTCTGGCACAGCTGGTGATCTCAGCATGCCGTCACACCTTTCCTTCCGTCTACTTCCCTCTCTCGTTCTTTGTTTTCTCCCCTTACATAGGCTACGTGATTTCTTTTCATCACCTAACCGTTTCTCTGGTCTCTCCAACTCTTTTCCAACAGTCTCCTGTCTTCATAACTTTGTATCCCTCTCCATCATCTGTCTCTTCTCTCTTCCCCAGCCTAAAGCCTCTAGGCGGTTGTCCTTAATCAAATAGTATAAAACATATAAGAAGTTATATTACCCGAGGGACAGACAGATTGTAATCTATTCTATTAAAGATTTTAAAGCGATAGATTTAAAACAATAATTTATGGAGCAAGGCATGTATATGCATGCATCTGTTCTGTAGGGACAGATTATGCAAATAATAGCTAGCATTTTAACCTAGAATGTCTTTGTCTTTGGATACAGTAAACATATTAAGTCCATTTCCCGGGCACAATGAAAATAGCCTTTATAAAATAACACCTCCACCAGCCCGTGACCCAACAGGCAGGCTTTTTCTGAGAAAGAAGATGACCAATAACACTGGAAAATAAACAAAAACAACAGCAGCTCTTTTCCTCACTGCCAGCAGCGGAAGGCATTACCTCGGAGAGACTAGACGCTGTTTTTATACGAGCCCCCATTTTCCAATTCATCAATCTTCAACCAGTCATGATAATTTTATGTGCCTGGGGTTCCCTAATATAAGCTTCAGCCACAGAAAATATAGGGTGGGAGTACACACACACACACACACACACACACACACACACACACACATTCAAAGACACATACACAGGCACACTTATAAGCCCCCTAAAGCAGCCCCTTCCACCCCCACCCCACACTGATAGAAATACATTAACACATTCACCCCTTAGTGAAGGTGCTAGTCCTGATTAACAAAGAGAATGCAGTGGAACGGGAACAGGAAAATCTGCTGCACTAATTGACTGTAATTAGAGCTGCAGGGCTTTCTTATTTTCACTCATCTCATAGTTTTAACATTATCCTGGTGTATCAGGCAAAGGTAGAGTATGCTATACTAATATAACTCAATGAGTAATAAACAGAGTCCCAATTTTCCAAAACTTCAAACCTATACATCAATTCTATTTGCTCCAAATATGTATGTCTTGTAAATAACCGTTAAGAACAGAGGTCCACTGCCTTTCTCTGTCGTATCTTAGCTGCACCTTGTTGACCCACTGTCCTCTCGGAGTGAAGCCAATGACTAGTACAAAGGAGGAGGCTGCAGCAGCTGACTGCAGCCTAATAGGGCCAAGGATAGAGGGGGGCCGGAGGAACCCAGGCAGAGTGACAATGACAATGCACTCCACCATGAATGTTCTAGGTGTGTTTGATTATATTAGGTACTCTGACAAGAACACAGGGAATTAACCGTTTCACCTGACTACTATACAACTATGAGCACTCACTTACTTATATAAGCCAATGACAGATGGAAAGGAAGGAACACCAACGGGACAACGACACTGTTTTCTTCGTGTATTGAAAAAGTGTCCTCTCCAAGTAACGACAACCTCTAATTAACTGTCCAAAGCTGTGTCCTAATTCCTCTAGAGTGCCAATGCCATGCTCCACACACAGGAGACAATTGGAGAACATGGTATCCTTTAATTAGTAATGCCACTGGGTTCCACCATTGCTGACAGGGCACAGCACCCCTGGCTCTGGGGTGACATTGAGCTACACGACAACAAAGGGATGGTTCGGCTGATTTCTTCACGTAACCCCACCTATCAAAACAGTACACTCTGACTGGAACCAAGACTGACTGGGGTCAACTTTACAACAAATCAAGTCTTTCTTCTTTCATGGTTTTGTGCTAAAAACAAGATGGTACCAATCCACTGAGGGGGACCCAGCCTTCACACACAGTATGATTGACATCTGGTTTATTGACTAAAGCTCCACCTCGTTTTCATCCTATCCGATCTAGTAAACAACACAACTATTTTGAAGTACAACGTTACCTAAACATAAATGCACATCTCGCATTATGAGCATCAAGATATGAAGTCACTAAGTAGAGACTAGAAAGCAATCACTGTCAAACATAGTAAGACATGGTTTATTGTATTTCGGCAAAGCAATAAAACATAAACTACTGCTTTGCCCCTTCACATCCAATCGCTATAAATTCTTTATTGTCCAACTCCCATATTTTCTGTTTAAAGAGGGGCTTATTTATACACCAGTAAGATTTAAGTTCAGCAGCAGAACACCAAAAAAATTACTTTGACTGGATAATATATACTATCATAATAACAGCACAGCAACTCAGGCTGCAGAGACCACTACACCACATTTGGAATAGACCGAGTTAATATTGCACACATGATTATGTAAATTCGTTAGCATAGTAAAACAGCATAGGCTTAGTTTATTCTAAACCTTAATTTAACTGCATTTAGGTGTAAGTGTGGTCGCTGGCCTTCCGTCCTCAGACACAGACAGCATCTGCTATCAAAGCAGGACTAATTACAGGGGTAGGCTACCTCTCAAAAGCATCTTAGGCCTGCCTTCCGTCTGGCTTAAGGTTGAAGACTTCAAATGACACTCCGGAGGGATTTCTGAGGTATAGGGATTGGGATAAACTGCCGCTGGAAAAATATCACTGCCAGACATCACACAGCATAATCCTCTCGGTGCTTTCCCACCGGCCGGCATGACACACACCAGTATCAAGCGACAGAAACAGACAATATGGATTAGTAAAATTGTGCCCATTGAGTATGAAATATAAAGCATGGTATTTATAGACAACATATATAATCAAATTAATTGGTGGCAGTTTTTGGCCTCAATGTGCTATGTGTGCAATGTATGAATGAATAAAAACTAAATCCTTTGATGTGCATACCAATTGTCCTTCGACACGTAAAAACACGGATCGCTTGAAAATCGTTGATGTATCTTAACATATCTGCAACATCATCGGTTGCTAAGGGGGATACGATAGCTCAACTGGACGCCGTTCCCACCATCCTTGGCATATCGACTGCACCAAATGCGCATTATTTTCAAGGGATATCATAGTGCAGAGCTAGAATTTCAAATTAACATACTTGAACCATCTTCACCAGTCACACATTACCGAATGAAAACACCGCTAAGCTTACCCTCTTGCTGTCCTAAAGCGTCAGTAATTCTATCAGTGTCTTCAATCTCTCCAGCCAAAACAATAGATAATTTTTTTGTCTCCCAGCTAGGGACCGTCTCTCTGAACATAGAGTACGAGTGTGCGTGCGCTGTCCGTTCCCCTGCCGTTGCAGCAGCTTGTGGTCCACGGTTTCTGCACTTGCTCTCCTCTTCTCTCTTCACAAGCTCCCAGTCGCTGTCAAAACGGGCAGCGCCGCGCTCCCTGCGTGCCTGTCTACCGCCGTACGCACGCGCATTCCTTCTGTTGCTGTTACCGGAGAAAGAAGAAGGGGAAGGAGAATAAAAAAAATAAAAAATAAAACAGCTGTAGCGACGCTAAAATAATAAGTGGTGGGCACAGGCTCTGCAGTCAGATTATAATTGTGTGAGAAAACATACATTATCTTACGTTGACGTGGAATCTACAATATTTTGACTAAACAAAGCCTTTAGCCTGTCTTAACTATGTAGGCGGCTGGGATGGTATGGCCTGTTTCATTTAGATTATAAACTACAGCATAGTGAAAGGGTTAATCGACACATTACATTGTCTGGTCGTTCACTGTTACATATGTTCTCATCAATTCACCCTAGATCTCTGTCAAGACCTAGGGAACAGCAATAAGAAGACATACTACTAGGTTTGCCCCATTTTTTGTTTACCTCTCTCTCTCTCTCTCTCTCTCTCTCTCTCTCTCCCTATCTCTCTCTCTCTCACACACACACACACACACACACACACACACACACACACACACACACACACACACACACACACTTTGTCTCAATCTAGAGCTCTCCTTAACTCCATAAACTCAAGAGACACTTTCCCCAGCATTATAATTTCCACATAATTATTCATATCTGATCTGTCTTGATCATTTACCGCACAGCCCAGCAGCAATTGAAGTTTAACAGGTCAAAATTGTAACTGGAATCTCTAGAAAACTACAATATAAACATGAAGCATTCGTGTCAGTAGGCTCTACTGCAATGGACATCTGCAATTAACTTAAGAAATCCTGTGATCAATAAAAAAGAAAGAGAGAGAGAGAGAGAGAGAGAGAGAGAGAGAGAGAGAGAGAGAGAGAGAGAGAGAGAGAGAGAGAGAGAGAGAGATTTATCAGTGACACTGTTATAGCCAACCAACCAACCAAGACATTCAAGTAAAAGAGTCCAACAGTTATTTTGAACTTGGGTATGTCTATTACAGGGTTAGAGGTGAGTACTGACCCTGTGTTTTAGTGTTTTTTACAAGACTTCATCCAACGGACTCCGCTGTGTTAACAAAGCAAAGGGGCGCCTGCGTCAGATTTATTACCACACAGACACATAGTGACATTCATACAGAGATTGCTATGCCAATGTGTGTGTGTGTGTGTAGGAGACATAGAGAGATCTGTGTGCGTGTGTGTATGTGTTTGTACGTACCAGACTGGCAGTCAACTGCAGAAGTTCACATGGAGGTGTGAGAACGGCAGTCATTTTTGTTCACAGTGACATGGCGTGTCATCTGACAGACGTTTGTCATTGTGTGAAGTAACTGGCTAACCAGACAGCTCTGAGGAAAACAATTATTACAGCTAACATACAGAGCGAGCATGCCCACACGCCCACACGCCCACACACACACACACATACACACACACACACACACACACACACACACACACACACACACACACACACACACACACACACACACACACGCATAAACATCTGACAGATTCTCACATCACTATAGTCCTTAATGTATATGACACTTGGGTGTTTAGTGTTTTCAGGTAAAATGCTAAAAGGAACATTATAAAGGGGGCAGGAAACTGTACTCCCTCTGAACTTTTGAAATAATGTAAAAAAAATACAGTTTGAAATTAACAGTCCACAGAATATAATTCAATCCTAACTAAGTCATTTTAAGTTTAAAACTGTAACAGAAGGCAAACTTGGCTTTTTTTCTAAAACAGTGTTTAGTGCAATCGTGGGTATGGGAAACGTTCTGGGGGGAAAGGTCGGTGTCACATTGAGTTGGACCAGAGATCCGCTACCACCGTTAATGTTTACATAGAGGACTTCCTAACTTGGTCAGAGCTTGGTCAGAGGAAACATTACAAAGTATAAATACAGTATAGTATTTCCCCTAACAATCCATTGTAGATCGTTAACCAGGCTAGCAACATCTGGTTCAGTTCAGTTCATGTCTTGCTATTGTCAACTACTTGTTATGTTCAGGTTATCTGCTGTTTGCATAGAATTTTTCACAATTCCGTTCTAAACTATTCTGGTGGGTCATTAACTATAAGATAATATCTCGTTCAGTTCAGTTTTCATAGAGGATCTTACAAATATACCATTCACTGTGAGAAATTAGTAAATAGTGCTAGTAAAGGGAAGTGCACTGTTGTGCAGTACAGCACAGCTCGGGTCAATTTAGCTCCTTGTTCTTTTAGCCAAACTAGACTAAGAGGAGACATCCTATGTGGACCTCTCATGATCTCATCCACAATAGTTCATGGTACTTTGGAAAAGGCCCGTTCATTCTCAGAACGATATCCAATCACACTGGTCTGAACTGGTATGGATGCACATCGCGCCATGTTTGCTGGAACAGTCACAACGTCCATGAATGAAGCGGACGGCTCAGTGCTGCAGTGGAGCTCAGAGGTCAAGCGTCATTGAGGAAGGATCTTGGGGGGACATTGTACAGGTCAGCGCTGCTACCACGGTGTAAAGTAGACTTCTAACTCCCTGTGATGTGTGAATTAACAAATTACATATACTGTTCTGCTCTTTTGCATCATATCGCTGCCCATTTATGACGTCAAAGCCGCAGCTCTTATAAAGCCCATAAGCAGAAATTATCCATTCAAGCAGAGAATAGCGTGGATCCATCCATTCTCTTTTCAACCGCTGTAGGCATCAGTGAAACTAGTCACCCTTGCTTACAGCTTGTTCAAAGCCTAAAGGACATATCTTTCAATTGCACTGTTGAAGCAAAATTTGCCCATCATTATCACATGCTTGGGGCACATACTTCATGCAATATGCAGTTGTCTCATTTCTGATTTTATGACTGATTTGACATATGGTTACTACAGGGGGAGTTGATATGAGCTTGTTTTGTTATACGTAATTTATGTATTTATGTAGGTTTTTGAGTGTGAGTGCGAGCGATAGAGAGATATGCAGTTTGTTATGGTGTTTTTGTACATGTCAAGTTGTACAGGGTGGGACCCGTGCCAATTAATGTAGGTGGGAAACAAAGACACTCATGCCAGTCCTGATAGGCCTTTGTTCCAGTCTCGACTGACAGAGATTAACCTGAACCAACAGACATGAATCCACACTGTGTATTACTGTAAATTGCAATAGACAGTATTGGTAAAGAACTTGGAATACAGGTTTTTCACTTCAAGCTACATTATCCTTCATTTTAAGTCAACCCACAGAGTGCTCACAAAGCTTAATATATTAACTTTGTCCACATGAACAGAAACGAAAAGGAAAATCGATTATTGTAAGTACAAAGCTTGAAAAAAATGTATTTTGAATATAGGTTTAATTGATGATTCATGGAAGTATGTCGCAGATATGTCATATAAGATGGCATCATTCATTCAAAGTCTAGTTCTCTCTTTCTATGTAAACATACTATATGGTATGCAGGAGAAATCTCTGGAGGTGCATCATGTTAATTTAAATATTTACACAGGTAAGAAAGCTGCCATATTCGTAAAGGGGTCGCAAAGATTAACTCGACACAAAGAATCAGATTATGTCATTTCTTCGTCCATAACAGGGCCAGTTCAGGGAAACATGGGCACACATACGCTCAGAAGATTGTGAATGAGCAGGGAGCCACGCTGTTGCTTAGGAACAGCATGAAGAGGTGACAATTTATCTTTCCTAATCAAGAAGAGACGGGTCTGTGCAAAAAGAGAGAGAGAGACAGATGTCCTTAGCCCAATAACTAATCTCACTTGCATCATAGGCAATAGACAGAAAGACCAACAGACAAAGATAGACAGGCTTGCAGACAAACATGCAGGAAGAGAGAAAAGCATTTCATGTAGGCATAAATATAGAGAAGTAGGCAAGAAGAAAGAAAGACAAACAGACCGACAGAAACAGGAGGACACTCATTGAGGAACCAAGGCTGGTGAAGCAGCAAGACGTCATCACATAACTTTTGAACTCTGACTTTTTGACACAAGGCGATGACAGAAAACGGATGTAGGGAAGAGAAATGAATCTGTTTTTCACATCCTAAGTCAAAGGTTTATTAGTTTCTCTTGGTTAATCAAAAAAAGCAGACAACCATCTGTAGCCACTGAGATTTGAAGTTTATAGATAGGAACCACGAATTAGTCGCGTTAGGCCGCGAAAACACCACTCTCACTAGTCTTTCAATCAAAACTAAATGGTTTACAGGTCATCCCTTTATTACCAAGTCCCAAAGTATCAGAGATGGCTTTTGATCTTGCAAATATAATCATCTCATATGGCACTACAATTCAAGAGTACTCTGAGGGCGATTTTGTTTTTGCTTCTTTATGATGAAAGTCCAAATGAAATAATAATTTCACAATTGGCAAATTGGCCTAGCATCTTAGCTGTTTACCTGATTGCAGTGGTGACTGCTGATTTTACTTATTTAACTGTGCACCTGTTTCTGTCAGGTAAGCACTCTTTAAAAAGCATAGACCGAACAACTGCTTTGGAAAAAACGCCAACAGAATTGTTCACGTCACTATGGTACCTATGAGTAACCCAGAAACTTAAGGAGCATTCCTCAGCAAGGCAAAGTTGGGAAACGGCACCATAAACTCACAGTTGTGGCAGCTGGGAATGGTGGAACAGGTTTGTCCTTCAGCTAACCACATACACATAGATTTAGACAAAAACACAACTTGAAGTACACACTGGCAGCTCAAACACGAGCCATGTTTGTTTCCTCATAGTGGTGTTTAAGTTGAATTAAAAACTAAAACAAAAAGATAAAAAATTCAGTTAACAAGGGAAAGATTTGATCACCGATACCTTGTATGTACCACATAATAGACATTTCAGCCATATGTAGTGTAATGACGTTTATAATATCAGGTGGAGTATTATTACTGAAGTTAAAAGGGGAAAGGAGAAAATTGTGGAACTAAGCTGGACAGTCAAAGCAGAGCCACAACTTATGCTTCAACATAAAAGGTCATGAATGTTTGGTATATCACAATGGCACCAATATTATACGATAGGGTTGACTGGGGTGATGCTCTCTTAAACAGGAGGAATGAAGACCATGGAATGGCAACTCCCTTCAATGGACATCAAATCAAAATTGAAACCAACCTGCATGCAATTGGAAAAATGTATGAATCATGAGAGGACATTCCACATTTCCTCATGACACATCTATTGTGGTGCGTGTGTTTGTGAGAGAATTTGACAGTGAGACAGATTGAGAGGAAGATTAAATAAATAATGAGCTTGTGAGTGTATCTGTGAATGTGACAGATTGTAGACGTGATTGTAATTCTAAATGTCAGATATTTAACCTAATATTCTTAATATTTTTGTAACCTATATTCTATACCCACTTAAACTGCTGAAAACAATCCATAGAGTAAAGCAAAAACAAAAACAAAAAGATGGCATGGGTTTGGAAAACCCTTGCTTTATTTGACTTTTTCAAGGTTATAAATCACACACACTCCAGCAATTAGGGAATATGCAGGGGAAAGGAAACAAATCAGTCAAGTACAGTAGGTTTATGATTCTGCTCCGTGTGTGTGCTTGCATCAAGTATCAGCATGTACAGTACATCTACAATAGCAACGTCTGGAGGATTGAGGCTTCTGCATGCTCAAGGTAAGAGTGAATGTATCCTTGTACTTGAATCAGTTACCAAGAAAAACTGTAAGGTCCAAAGCTAATCGCAAATGAGCAAAAAGCTTAACACAGAAATTTCACCGGTATGAAATTCAAATCCTATCTTCTTTTTTAAAAATAGAATACTCACTAACTCACTAGCTGGGTTTATTAAACTACGCTACACTACACTATCCAAAAATGTACTTACAATTGATCCCGTAGACACGTTAAGATACAAATAAACAAAGTGCATTAGTTCATTAGTTCTAAAAGAGGAGTTTCTTTGTGCATATTCCTATTATGCATATTCTAATCATGCATTGAACATCATCACACATCAGTCTTTCAAACCATGATCGGTTGGGGGAAAATAAAAACATAAAACAACCAACTTCCTCAGCTGATAATAGACCAAACATATTTCTTACAGAAATCAACCTGTCTCAGCCATTTCCACCTTTCTAACATTGCTAGTAGCCTTTACATGTTTTAACAAACTAGTCAAAAAAAGGGAGACGTTTAAGCATTTCAGCAAGCATTGGTCAAAAGAATGAGAAGCCCATAGCATGTTTTAAAGGATAAAAAACAGCTTGCCGTATGCAAGCCATCAATTTAGGAATTTAACAATAAAGATTATCTTTACTGTTGTAATCCTCAGAATTGAGATTAATCAGATGATGACAATGAGATGCCTGGCAAATATTGTCTATTTACAAAATCGGAATAATTACAGTAATTACAGTAGCATTTCATTTCAAATCAGTCAAATGTAATCTTCGCATGTATCTGTTATAAATATTACACTCAAAAGCAATATGTTAAAATAAATATGATCAGTCTTGATTAATCACACCAGATGTAGGGGTTCCTATCGTTCCTATTCAGTGATGCTCGCCTATTCGCCTTTTAATGTATCTTTTATCTTTATTAACACAATGACTACAATTGGCTGTGGGTGATTATATGCAATCAATCTAGATTAATGAGTGTCTCAGTCCTAACTTGATCAATGAGGACCATGTACAACCACACACAGCATATTAACGGGGAAATGTGATGAAACTTTACCCCACTAAGTGTTTTTCACTGATTTGTAAAGAAAATCACCTAAAATGTCTAATATTTAAATAATACTGTGCAATTCAAAAAAAAAATCGAGCGTAAACCCTGATAGATTTTCTAATATATAATGTCTTGTCCTGAAGGGAAGATAGTTTGGGCAAAAATAAAGCTCATCCGAAAAGGACATCGCTGTTTCTCTAAATGCTCTTAAGTCTTCATTTTGAGAGGGAATCAAAATATATAATATACCACTCCCGTATTACAGTTTGGAGCTGAAGGGGAAGCCGTCGTACATGTCAGCCTTCAGGTTAGCCCACTCCGCTAACCTCTGGATGGTACTCTTCTCCTGACACAGGACGCTCGCCGCTTTGCGCAGCTTCTCCATGTTGCGATCCAGGTAGCGCTCGCTCTCGCTCTGCAGGAAGTTGAGCCGCTCCCGCCTACTCTCGTCCAACGCGATCTCCTCGCTCATGTAGGGGTTGAAACGGAAGTAGGTGTCTGTCGGGAGCAGGGCGTCCAGCATGGTGTGCACCTCTGGAGGACAGAGGAGGGAGAGATTAGGAGGAAGGTGAGGGGAGGGTGGGACATTGGCCGAATAGACGGAAGGGTAAAGGAATGAAGGCACGGAGAGATAATCCTCAGCGAGAAAGAGAAAAAAAAAGACGGTGAGAGTTAGAGCGAGAGGGAAAGGACTCTTGGCCACCTCTAGTCTGAGCTGAGAACTGAGCCCTGGTAGTTTTGGTCTGACATGCTTTAGAATGCTCAGGTCGGTCAGCCAGTGACCTTAGGAAGCTTTAAAGTGACACAGGGTTTTTAAAGCCTGACAGCCTTTCCTTCTGGGAATTTCTTGTTTAGACACGATTGTTTGCTAGAGCTGTTTGTTAAACAATTACCGTTTAGACAAAGCCAACCCAAACAACGACAATGCAAGACTTACCTACCAGTCTAAGAGAGAGGGAACATGAGGCTGAAATAACTGAGTTTTTAAGTGACCACTCTGACAAGATAATAATCTGTGGCTGCTCAATTGGACCTGTACACAGTTTTGCATTAGCCCTTCACAAAAATTAAGAATAGAATTGGAAAAGGAAAATACTTTTTTCATGATAGGCTTTGACAGGCTATTAAGATTACACTGGCCGAGATTCATATAATTTTATAAAAAAACTGTAATCTAAGGATGACAACTGTAGATGTGAGTGACCAAAACACAACAGACTAATTTCCATTAATGCCATTTGTCAGGACGGTTGAATAATTGGTAATTCTAGCTGTCAGGGTTGAAATAATGAATGCTGTCCTTATATTTGTTGGAAGTTGTCACCGGTGCAGCAGCACATCTGTCATGACCTCTCTGGGCTTAGTAGAGCAGTGCTGTTTGTGCTGCAGTGTGTTTGACTGGCTGGCTGGTTCTAATCTGGAGTTTTCTATAAATAAACTGACTCTGGATTAAACATAGTCAACGGACAGATGGGGGAGGTGACATAACACAAACCAACTGACTGTAAACAGTCCAGAGCTGGATGTTGAGGTCTTTGCAGGTAGTGTTATTCAAAACATAAACAGCGCACAAAGTCAAACACTTCCCCTGCCTCTCCTTACCCTCTGTATCTGTTGCACTGCTGATGACGTTGTTGATCTTCGTCTTGAGGCTGGTATAGGTGGTGGTGTTCTTGCCCGCTGTCTCGTAGCGACCTGTACCCAGTGACACCACACACTGAACGGGCGTGTTTGGCCAAAGAGACTTGCACTCGTGGATGGCCAACGCTGTAGGGTTGTTGATCATGAGACCACCATCCTAAAGAAGAGAAAGAGAGAGAGAGAGAGAGAGAGAGAGAGAGAGAGAGAGAGAGAGAGAGAGAGAGAGAGAGAGAGAGAGAGAGAGAGAGAGAGAGAGAGAGAGAGATAAAAGGTTAGTTGGCACACATGCAAAAGGTATCGCTCCACAACATTATGACTGTTTAGTCTTTTATCCCTGACAGCTACAGTATTATAATGGTGCATCGTCTTTCCAGACGTGCGAGGGTTAAGGCCGGAGACAGAGACAAAAGAGATTTTCAAGACAAGACACAGTACACTCAGAAAAACATATCTAACCTCAAATGTAAGAGATAAATCCCTAATCAAGGATTATCAAGGTGCAGAATAGAGAATCAGACAGTAATAATCCAACTAATCGGGTCACCTATTAAAGGCCAAAGAGACGATTTCCTAGACAAAGCACTGCCAATAGGCTGGGTCTGGTGTACTACACTGTAGGGTGCTGCAGATAGCTTGGGAATAGCAGAAGACTGATGGGAACCTGAATGTGCACCTAAAGCTCTCTTTGTTCATACAGTTATAATATTAAATCACTGTATACCAGACTGGCTTCTACTCTCCATCAAATATTTTCTGAAATGCACCAAGAATGAAATTCTAAAGACCATCCCGGTAGTAGCCAATGCTTTTTAGGGTTTGAAATCCTCAGTAACATGCAAAACATAAATATCAACCACTGAGAATTACCACCAGTGGCATTGAAATCTAGAGGGTGAGTGATATTGTAGCTTTTCAGTTTGCTGTCCAATCACTATCCCAAGAGGAATTTTTAAACGGTCTCTCTTTCTTTCTCTAACTCCATCCAGCACTACCTACCTGGCCGATGTGAGTGTTCCTGGGAAAATAATTGTTTGCAGAACATACAATATACCAGTAACGGCATATCACATAAAAAGAAGAAAAACTATTAATTTGTATCAGGTGGAATATTAAATATATGGCTTGTATTTTAAGTGGGGGATAAGCTCGGAAGTAAATGGGAGACCCACACCATCTTTCCAATAAAGCACATATTTTCTTGCTTTGGTTCAAATGTTTCCGTTTACCAGCACATTTTGTTTACTTGGTCTGGCCAATACTATTTAATGTCTATTGGCATTTCTAATAAATGTTGGAAGCACTTTATAAAACAATTTGTCAATCAAGGCCCGGGCTGCAATAAGAGAGAACAACACATTAAATAGCTTAAAGGCAGCGTCTAAGCCAGCCACATTGCACAGTCCTGATTAAAAGTAGATACAATCTGTCATTTGGCCACCATTTGGAAGAAAACTATTTTTTTATCAAGCGTGCCAGCAAAGATTTGACACAACCTAAATAGCTACATTAAAAGCTACTGTTAATGATAGGAGATTTGAGCTAATTAGTGGTTCTCCTGGGTCTGACATGGATTTAAAGTAGTTGAAACCAGAGCCTGTGGGACCATTAATCCAAGAATCTAAGTCAAACGCCTGATACTGTAGCTTTACAAGCAAAACCCTTTCCCTCCATTTCAGACATGGACAATGGATTTAGGTAATAGGATACACATGTGTAACATACTGTGAATATAGGTACACAAAAAGTATGAATGTAGACGTAGACGGTAGACGTAATGAAAATGTATTAAGAGTATGACAAATAAACATTAGGCCAAACTGGACCTAAATATACCCTTCCACTTAAACAGACAGGTGGATTTGCATTTGAGTTGATAGTAATTTCTTGCCATACTAACTGTTAAAAGTTTTAAAAAATAGGACCAGCCAAACAGATGCCTTATTGGTTGCCTCAAGTTGAGTGCAATAAATTGAGACGATCATATTCTGCATATTAATATGCTTTGGTTAACGAACATTCATCAGCTTATTCTATTAACCTCCTTGAAATAAGTTAGCTAAACCAGGTGCAAGGGGGAGAGAGAGAGAGAGAGAGAGAGAGAGAGAGAGAGAGAGAGAGAGAGAGAGAGAGAGAGAGAGAGAGAGAGAGAGAGAGAGAGAGAGAGAGAGAGAGAGAGAGAGAGAGAGAGGCTTTTGATGTGGGAGACGTGTAAAGAGGAAAAGGCCAGGCCCTTTCTTACACACTCTTTTGTCTCCTTCGGTTAGTCATTTAGATGCAGCCTTCAAGGTGAAGGATCTAAAGAGAGGCACAGAAAAAGCCTGAGTGGCTATTGATCGGTGAGGTGTTGCAAGAAAAAGAGGGTTCTTCATGTAGCACAACGTAACAGCTAGTAGGGCGGAGAGTGGGGAACCGTTTCTGAAAAGGATACAGAGCTACGCAGGTCAATAAAGAGCTTAGGAGAGTGGGATATGTATAGACTGATAAGAGATGGGAAAATGCACAAAGATCTACAAAACAACACTACACTAGTTCTACAAAACAACATTACAAACCCGGCATAACTTAAGTACGCTGAGTAAGCATCCCGTCCACTCCAGCACTGATCAATGTGATCTCCCCCACAAAGTTTACCTGGTGCAAGTCTTTCCCCAGCATGAACTCCTGAAAGTAGCCGGGTGCAGCAGAGGATGCCCTGATGGCCTGCCACATCTTGTGTCTGCAGTCGCCCAGGTAGTGGGAGCGCACCCCGGGGGGCAGGCTGTAGTTGCGGAACACATAGGCCTTCAGGGGCAGACCTCTGTTTACTAGTGTGCTCACTGTCGACACCTGGTGGAGATCAAGGGGACGTACAAGCAACGCTTCAAATCTACATTGCAAAGTCTACTTTTAACATTGTTCCATCAAATAAATTTGAAAGACAACAAATTATCTTTGATGATGTCAGGTGTAGATGAAGACAACAAAAGCAGCTAACCTTAGGACAGTCAGGGTCCCTGGCAGTTTGAAACATGAGGCCCTCACCCATCCTCTCCCTGTTCGAGGAACAGTGTAAAGTGAACATAAGCAAACCATGTTACTACTCTCAACATAGGATAAGAGGAAGGGAGGAAAGGAGCAAACAACTAAATCAAAACAAGGGAGACAAGGAATGAGGAGGAAAGAAAGGAATCAAAATTGAAGACGGAAGAAAGAAATGATAAAAGAAACCAAAAAAAAGAAATACTACATGCATCAGCTTGATAGTGCCCCTCCCCCACACAAAAAAAACGAGAGAGGAAAAAAAAATACGGACTGACTTGAGGATGTTTTCCCAAATGGTGCTGTCATAGAACGCATGGCTCCAGCCCATCTTGACGGTCCCAACAATGACGTTCTGCTTGAAAACGTCAGACCCCAACTTCCTGTACAACTCTTCACACTCGTCCAGGGGGAACCGAAACACACCCAGCATGAAGGCCAGGATGGCCCCTAAGGTGAAACAAAAAAAGCCCAGACAGCGTTGTAGGTGACCCAAAACGTACAAAAGCACATTCTTTATTTACCTCAAAGCAAAATCAGTAGTCTGAATAGCAGTCTCAGCTAAATTAGGCACTGGTAGACGATATTTGAGTGAATCCTGTTTATATAAACCTTTTTATATGATGTTAAAGCTAGAGCATGTCATGCCCACAGAGGTTAATTGTTTTGCACCAGGCTTTTTGCTGTTGCCTACCTGTGCTGACACCACAAATGTAGTCAAACAACTGGTGGATTGGCTTCCCAGTAAGAGTCTGCAGCCTGTGAAGGGTCTGTAGGCACACCAAACCCCTAGGATACACAAACAGCAATGTAAACAGTAAAAATGACAGCAGCAGTCCCTATTAGATTTAAGGAAAATGGACTGCCAGGCCAGGGCCAACTCAACATGCCAAAGGCACAAAGTGGATAGCAATATTGTTTCACTGGACAGGACAACGCCTGATAAAAGGATGAAAAAAGATACACCGCAGACTAGCCTTACTTTACCCTGCAGTAAAAATTTGAATTTTTAAATCGTTTTGTTTTTTGGTACATTTCCAGTAACAATCACGATCAGGCAGACTATGCTGGCGTATTTTTGTTTGTTTGTTTTTTCTTCATGTTTGTTTTCTTGGAATTTATATATATTCTGCCTTAAACAGGGCACTGCTGGAAAAGATACCTAAGCCCAGTCGTTACCCCTGTATAAATCAATAAAAAAAGAAGAAGAATCATTTTTTAAATCTGCAAGGTGAAGTGCTGAAAGCTGTACCTGGTTCCACCTCCGTCGATAGCCAGGACCCGGATGCCTCGACCTTTCACTGGGTCTGTGTACCCCAGCAGTGCCAGGGCCTCTCGGACAGCAGCCTGGAGGGATGTGTCTCGGGCCTGACGCAGACGCAACAGATTGGGAAGAACCTTCTCCTGGAGAGATGGGAATTATATTGAGTTAGTCTGGCTTGACAGACAGGGAAAATGTTATCCAAAAGAGATGGAGAGTGATGGAAAAAATTGCACAGTAATTGGCAATATTTTAAGGGCTGCCAAACGCTTAAGAATGTAATCCCATGAGTGTCCATAGTTATTCGCAGATCAGATTTTTTGATCTGATCAAAATTTACAGTAAAGGGAAATTTTTCCACGTGTCTAATACTACTATCAAAACAGAAGTGGCCCAAAAAAATGCTTGATTTTTGTAAATGTATTTGTTATTGGAAGTCAATTAACTACACAAAACAAATATTGGCCAGAAACCCTGACATGTCCAGCATTTTGCATTAAATACTGTTTATGCTCCTAACATGGCAAATTCAAGCCTCCAAAATTTGACAAAGAACAGGCTGAAACAATCCCGGGATCCACGCCTAATGGCAAACTCAATCCCAAGAAATGATGCATCTCAAAAAACAGACTCTTTGTACAACAGGTTCATTGGTCAGCAAAATGTTCCAATGCTTCAGTATGGATCGAAGAGATCACTTGTACACTATCAAGCGGGGTCTGCCTCAAGCGAGATCATGTATCTGTATATGCATTAGCTGTGTGCTTTGCTAGCAAATAAGGCTAGATATACTCCGGTGTCTCAATTTACAACGACCGTAACCGCAAATAATTGTGATCTTGTGGATAGACCCATCGGGCAGGGATTTGTAGCGGAACTTGCCATTCAAATGTATCCATTTCTTGCTAGTTGCCATCGGACTCACGACTGCGTTAACACGCATCAAAAAAGTTAATGGCGTTAAAACAAATTGCCGTTAACACGTTATTATAGTGTAAACTTTGGCAGCCCGATTTTTTTTCTTTAATAAGGGGATTACAGTATTGTGCGGTACGTCAACATGTGATATCATTACTGCAAGATGTAGATTGTCTTGTCAGGATAGAATCAAATTATGTTTGATGGTGTTGTTTATTCATTTATTTGTACGTCTTTATTGCACAAATTTCTCATAACATTACTGCCTGTGCTGCATATCTATCAAAGTAAGGATGGTTACAGCAAATTCAGACAGGGCCCTAAGTTGGAAAGTAGCCCTATTTACATGGAAGAGGGCAAATAATCACAATAAATCCAGTTCGGTAATAGTTTAATAATACATTTTAAATTATAATTTAAAAAGGGCTTAAAAGTATCAGGCTTCTACTTGGCTGTCAGGAGGGGTGCCCAGTCGTAGCACCCTGCACATCACCACAAGAAAAACATTTAAACCTTGGACAAACCGCGTTACAGGAACAATATGAGATAAAACAGGCTACCGATCCTTAGGCTAGACCTTTTAAGTGTACAGTCTGTACCCAATTTGCACGCACCCAAAGACAAGCTTGAACTCCCGAGGGAACACACAGACAGACACAGGCTTGACTCACATTGATGGCTACTCCTCGTGTCTCAGGAAACTCAAGTAGATGGCAGTTGAGGTCCTCCACTCTGCTGGTCAGTAACTTGACCTCGGTAACCCTCTGGAGGCCTTTGACCAGCGCTCTGGTCTGGCTGTCCACACTCACTCTGGCTACGATCTGAGCAATAACAGTAAGGAAAATACCAGCATTGAAAACATATGAACATGTCAACATAGAAACAGGGTCTTTGTACCAGCCTCACACCACTGCAGTGAGGTTTGTAAATTTCATAAAAATGATACACTTAATTGTCAATCAAACCAATCATATTCTATTTCATGCACTGCATGGCGAAATTGAGAGGAATACCTTCTCTCTCTGGCTCAGCTGCAACTTCTTAGCCTTTTCTTCCGCTGTCTCTTCTTTCTCCGTCTTCTCTCCTGTCTTGGCAACCCCACTGTCCTCAAGTCTACCCCCCGAGGACTTTTCCTTCTCCGCTGCCACACTCTTGCTGTCTGCCCGGAACTTGGGCACCAGTGGAGCTATGTAGCTGCCCACCAACGCCTGAGGGTAGGAGAAGTAGTGTCCAAGGCCCTTCTTAGGGGGGACCGTGGGGCTGGGAGTAAGGTTCGGGGAAGCTGGAGCGTTAGTGCCTGAAGGCGTTGTCTCTGGTCCGAGCATGCCTGTAAGGGAGGTGGGCTCTTCTGGATGTGGAGGTAGAGGAGAAGTAACCACAGTTTCTATAGGCTTAGCCTCAGCTTCTATAGGCTTAGCCTCAGAAACAGGAACTATGACAAGGACGTGGTCTGCCGCGGTGGTCTGTGGGTCTTGACTGTGAACGGACTCAGATTTTGAAGCTTTCTCCTCTCTGGGTGACTCTTGCTGCAGAGGATTTTTGTTGTTGCCCTGTCCTTTTATTTGTGTGCCGCTCCCAAAGTAGCTGTTAACCTGCTGGGAAAGTGTGTTGTATGTCTCATCCACACTGGCTGAGAGTGCTGCAGGGTGAAACAGCTGTAAGGTCTGCTTGGCTACTGTTGCTGAAGTGCTAGTTGCATTAGCGTTAGCAGCAGATGCAACAAGACTAGGTCTGGCAGCCACCTTGGTTGCAATGAAAGGCTTTTCTGTGACTATTGTTTGATTGTCTTCGAGTTCTGTCCTCTTCGGTTCGTTTTCTGGTGGTTTCATGTCTGTGTCACCAGTTGCCTTGGCAGAGGCCGTTTGGCTTGCCGCCGCCGGAATTTTGTCTTCCGAGACTTTCTCTGCATGTGCACCGAAAGCTGCAGCACCACCTTGTCTGAGGCGGGAAAACTTGGATAGGATGTCTGTACTGCCAACCGCTTTGGTGACAGAGTCCAGGGTTGTCTTGATCCGCGACATGCGTAGTCACATTAGAAGAAAGTAATTGATTGAGTTTGGAAACTTCTCGTCCTAGGTAGTCTAGGCTTGTGGTACATACGTTTGGTAATGTGAATCTGTTGAAGGCAACCTGCCATGGAGTTGAAGTTATAGTGCTTCTAGCAATTTCTCATTTGGTGGATGCTTTGTGTGTCTGAAACATAAAAAAATGTATAGTTATATTTATAATTCAAAATATAAATATACATAATGTAAACAAATGATAAAACAACATTTTAAAGACATGTTCGAAATTATGTATTAATGTATTATCATAACATTAACAGCATTCGTCTTCTGTTTATAAAAGCAATCCTGACTGGAAAAAAATCCCGGATGTAAGGTAGCACTCTAGTCCTAGAAGTCATGGTAACCTAACAAAACATGCAGAGAACGGTGATTGTTCAACCAAAATAAAAACGTATTCACAAATTGTATAACAAACTATTTGCAGAAAATCGAAGCCAAATATTGAATTACAGCTCATCACACACAAATATGGAGGAAGACCGATCATTATCAAGTCTAAGTTTGAGAGCATCTGAAATAGTTACAAACGCGTTGGAGAGTGCCCGCCGCTCTCTCGCAAACAACAACGAGGAGTTTCCTGACTACGAAATAAGAAACATCAAGTGGATCGCTTGTAAAGACTTCACCATCGAACTTGGAAAGAAGCAAATCAAGGAATACATTGAAACATGGGAAGTACACCCTAGTTGGCTTTACAGTTTGACATTCCTTACGCAAACCGAAGAGGAGTACCACACGTTGTGCCACTACCGAGCCCAATGGAGCATCCCAACCCGTCGAACCCCGATTCCCAAAGGAACAGCTTTTGTATATTTTACCATCCAGATTTCTAAAATCAAACCCGAAACACTGCCGGTAGAAGTGTTTTTCACAGTGGAATCCAATCGGCTAGCACATCAACCAGGCAAAACGCGATTCAGAGAAAAGTGGCTGAAGGACGTTATGGAGAGCAAGGCTTTACTCCAAATCACAGTTGACTTCTAGTTAACATATTTCAGTTTTGTTTTCTTATTTACCATTGATGGTGAAAAGCATGCTTAGTTAAATATACTGTTTGTAGGGCACACTAAAGTATTAAAATCCTAAATGGTTTTGCCCCTTGCCATATTGTTCATTGCCTTAACTATAGTTAACGTTTGATCTAAATTAGCAATCCACAGTGCACTAACTAAAAATATAGTAATATGCACACTCACTGCACTGGACTGGCTAACGAACGTTAGCTATCATTACTCGCGCTAACCAGAAAGCAAGCTGGTGGCGGAGCGCGCGTTGCCTTTAATATCTGCAAACCCAACACCATCTCTCTCGCATCTACGAACACAATACATCATTTAACCATTTTAAATTGTAAAATCTTACCATAATAGATAGCTAATCAGCTATGAACATTCATCACTTAGTTCCGTCCACCTTGCTTGGCAGAACTAAACAGGAAGCTGGCCGGAAGTGACGTGTAATCACACATGGCTCTCTCTAGTATGATATTAAACATAATGAAGATTTTTGACAATAAAATGTCACTCGCCTCTCATTGTGAAGTGGCAGCTAGGGCATCTCCCTTAATTAGGAAGGATATCAAACAAGGAGACATAACAGAATTAAATTATTATCACTGAGAAAAGGTCGTGTTCCAACCATGCACTTAAGCATTAAGCTATTTTATAAACACATTCATTCCAAGTCCCATGCATGTAGCAAACAACCTATATGCTACAGTCTGATTGCCACTCCTAATTAGCCGTATAAATGCATTTCACTATAGTGATATGCAGAAATAAACTGTGAGGAAAATTGAGGGGAGAAGAAATGGTCCCTTTGGCATGTGATGTTGACCATATTCTAAATTATGCAATAATTTCAGCTATCCTGTTGAAAAAATCGTTATAATTATGGGTTTAGTATTCACTGTTATTTAGGGCAACAATAGACCACTATTACATGTTTCAATTCGAAGTCCGTTGATGAGGAGAAAGGACACCTATGGCATTATAGCCACTGGAACAATTTAATTTGACTGATTTCCTTTCTTCTCACAGAAGCTTTCTCACGTTGATTACAGTTTCTCCAATACCATTGGCACTTCGCACACACTAAAAGTCAGACGAGTGGTTTGCACAAATTAGACTATCATTACAAATCTGTAGGTTTAGCATATTGGCTATTCTTTGAAGCAGCATGTCGGGCCACGGGCCAGAGTGACTCACATTCACACTGTACAAATTCAAACAAACCCACATTAAAATAGATTCTTTTAGGTTTGTTACAAAGTGCAAATGAAATAACAAAAAAAAATAACAAGTAATGTGAGAACATAACGGAGAACCATCACATCTAAGCGTATTTAAACGCATTTCTCTCAATGGGAGATACAGCTATGTGTTATGATTGAAACGCATTTCTCAATTTGAGAACTATACGTTATGATTTAGGGTTAGGGTTAGGGTTAGGGTTGGGGTTAGGGTAAATTCAGTCACCACACTTTACAAATCTGTTAAAGCGTTCGCAACCATTACGCAAAAGTCGCCTGGTTGTCTGTTGCAAGTTCGATGCTTATAATTGATAATGGGCTCAACGTGACTGTCTGTTTCTACAAGAGTCCAACTTTTGGTTGACCTTTGAATATGTATTTTGGAAACAATACAACAAAAAATACATTGTATGAGCCACCTCCTACTCTACGTGAACTCAACCTAAATTATGTTAATTAAATAGGTTTAAAGAGATGTCTAATCAGAAAGATATGTTGAAGTACAAGACCACATTATTTGCCACCTAAATTATTTCATTGAGTGCCGTAAGAAAACCCGCTTAACTTAAACACAATCCAGTGCATGCCCACAAGGGCTTACAGGTTTTCTGCTACAACCCTGCTGAAATCACATGTAACGTGGGCTGATTTATCTATTCTGTAGCGTAATTAGGGTAAAATAAGGTTTGAAAAATACTTTATATTAGAAGATGTGACTAGGCAAACCATAAACGAATTTAATTAAATATTTTAAAGAAAAGCTAACCATGAGCATCAAAGAAAATGTAAGCGTTATCAGCAGTGGAGAGCGGGAACAAACGGGGATGGCTAAGGACGAAGAAACCGGAGATCATGACTTTGCGCTCATCAAAGCCGGAGTTTTGGGATTGATTTTTGTTCTAGCCACTTGCGGGAACCTATTCCTCCTACACGCACTTTGGAGGAAGCGAAAAAGAAATACAAGGACGCATCTGTTCCTTTTACACCTCTGCTTTGCAGACCTTGTGGTAGCCTTTTTTCAAGTGCTGCCGCAGCTCTCCATGGAAATTACGCACAGGTTCAGAGGCAACGATTTTGTGTGCAGGTCGGTGAAATACCTCCAGGTAGTTGGAATGTTTGCCTCCACATACATGATAGTAGCAATGACCATAGATCGATACCATGCAGTGTGCAGGCCAATGGTCTCCTTCTTCAAGGGTTCTTGTCGTAGGTATCTCGCCATAGGCGCAGCTTGGCTAATCGCCCTGGCTTTCAGCACACCGCAGCTCTTCATCTTTTCTCTCAAAGAGGTAGAAGACAACCTGTACGATTGTTGGGCGACTTTTATCGAACCATGGGGCAGTAAAGTATACATCAGTTGGATTACATTATCGGTGTTCGTTTTACCTGCCATCATCTTACTTTATTGCCAACTAAAAATATGCACTGGAATTTATTTTAATATGAAGAGAAAGGCGCTGCAAGCTGCCGCTACAAACGACAGGCGCGCAGGCACCAAAGGCGTTTCATCTGCGATGTTAAAAACTGTCAAAATGACTTTTGTCATCATTATGATTTACACATTCTGTTGGAGCCCATTTTTTGTTGTCCAGTTGTGGTCAGTGTGGAGTCCAAGCACTGCGCCAACGAATGGTTAGAAAACAAATACATATTTAAAAAAAAAATATATATATATATATATATATATAATTTTTTTTTTGGTTTTTTTTTGTTTGTTTTGTTTAGTTTAGTATTGTTCGCATTTAGGACTGTTGGACTACAATAATAATAATAACAAGAACAATCATAATAATAATGACATTCTCTGTTTCTGTGTTTTTCAGGACCAGTTTTTGTCACCATAATGCTACTGGCCAGCCTCAACAGCTGCACCAACCCCTGGATCTACCTTTACTACAGCTAAAACACTAATGTCATCTGGCCCAACCCCCTTAGTTCCAGTGGGCAGTAATGGTGATAAAGATCCAATAGACTGTTTGTTGAAGTGAGGGTTAAGGAACTGTCAGTGTAGTAGATTTGCTGTATTTGTCTTTTTGTAAAAACTGCCTGTTTGGGGCCTTGATGCTTGATTATTCTTACGTATTTTACAAAACCTAACAATAGCCGTCTACCAAACACATTGTGAACAATACAGAAACAGCTAATATTGAACAACTTGAATGTCATTCTTTTCACATGGTCTTGAACTACCTGCTGTTGGTGTCAACACAAACCTGCTGTCTCATCTATTATTAACATAAAAGCTGTAAATAATTTGTCAATATTGTTGTTATTGTAACAGTGAACTCTTTGTTGAGACATTCAATATTTAAAGATTTTACCAGATTTGTGGCACATTAGTGGAATAGTTCAACTTTATGGGAAATAACATATGTTCCGACTTATCCGAGTCGGATGAGATGATCTATATCAATGTTATGATTGTACGGCGAATAATGAGTTAATTATGTAAGTAGGTACGTATTAGGTATTTACCTACCTACTTACCTAAATAAATAGCCTAGTTTAGCACAATGGCTGTAAGCCAGTAGCAGGCTAGCATGGCTCCATTAAAAGTCAACAGATATGTGGTCAGACCTATTGTTGCGAGGCATCCTACCCGACACAAGGTAATTCTGTTTTTACGCCTCACAAAATGGGTCCGACCACATATTTCCTTAACAACATCTTGTTACATTTTAATTTCTACGAGTGCGCTAGGCTACTTTTACAGACCTACTAAGCCTACCTAAATAACACATTAATGGAGATAACTTCGATAGCCATCCTCTCGTCTGGCTAGGGGTAAGTTGGAACATATATTCTTTCTCCAAAATAAATGAATCACCCCTTTAACTAGACTTGTGGCACAAAGGAAAGTTTTAGTACAAAATGAGATTTGGTGACATCTGTTTTCAAAGTGGCACGAAAATATATATAGACTCAACTTTTCAATTGCAAGTAAAGTTGTCAAGGTAGGATGTTTTAATGGTTGTCACCAAAAACTTGTTTGATGCATTTTTGGAAAAAATAAGAAAAAGATTTGCAGCATTAAGCACACATAGGCCCTAACTATGTTTTACCTGTTCACATTTGTAAACATTGGTCACATTGTGTCTTGGCCATATGCGTGGCTTAAAATAAAATACTTTGAACCCTCAAAAGTACACGAATTTAGCATCCATTAGATATACAGTATAATAGTCACTGCTCACAGAGACTATTAAGAAAGGGGAAGTAAACCGAGAAAAAAAGATGATTGTTACTGGGTGGCTTCAGAGACGTGTGTCTTAGGACACGTACACCTAGACATACATTTTTATATAATGCGATCTTTGAACATGCCTTGCTCTTTGAGTTGTTACATGGCCATGATTGCCAGTACATACCGCACAGGATGGTTTTAACGTTACGTAATTCCCTTTCCATTATTCTGACAGAGAACACGTATATTGCTCACAGATCCCCGGGATATAGCTTGTTTGACACACATCTGATCAAAGAATGGGTAATTTCCAATATAACTACTCAGAATAACTGATCATATGATATAAATTCGTCACTAACATTCCCCAAGATTGCCCAGTTACTGACATGATCTACTAGGAATTAACAGGTTGAAAAAAGTATGCGTCCCTAAAACTGATTGCTATAACAAAAGTAATCCTAGGTTTATTCTTATCCTGACATTTTGTGTTTTGGTCCTGGGACCAACAAGAAAGCTTTCTATAACACGTCTGGGGTCCAGGGTATCACTTTCCATATAGAATAAAATCAATTCCTAAATAGCATTAGTAAACATGTTGTTGGAAAAAAATGACACATAGTTGGAATAATTACTACTACGTTGTAAAATAAACAACATTGAGTATAGGATGTTAACTTGTTAAAATGTGTTCATTTGTTTTAGTGTTTCTGTCTCACATTGAAAGCCTAATTTATTATACATGCAATTTGTTTTCCACATGTGACTGGTAGACCAGAGACAAACATAGAGAAATGTCTATAAATGAATCATGCCATCTCACTGTCAAGTTTTCCACATTCCATATATAAAGAAATGGATACGGCATTGGTCGTTTGTTAAACTAAGTTTAAATGTGCCATGTTTTTCATAAGGGTGACAGTTTTTATATATTAGCGGAACTTGCCATACTGAAAATCAATCTGTTCATGGATGCATAATCTTTGCACGGCTGTCTCCTTGATGATTCTAATTTGTCACCTTGACATTTGTGTTGGTTGCCCCTGGAGTCATTTGCAATTATATTGGCCTTTTGTATAGAAAAACAATTTAGCATCCTTGCTAAAATTCTGTTTTGTTATTTGTATTTTCTCCCATGGGTGTGTGATGATTCACTTCAGAACACATTCTCCATTCAAGCCAAGGCTTAGGAAAGGGATTTGTAAATTCAAATTCAATGGTGTTACATACCTCACACAAATAGCTTTCAGCTTTAACTCACTCAAACATGCCTCACACTTTCACATTAAAGCCCCCTCCAATTAAGTGTGTTTGACTAATGCACTTGCATGGTGACCATTTTCTTTCTCTAATTCCTCTCTTTTGCGTGTCCCAGTGTAGTGTAATCAGGTACCAGACGAGGCAGTTTCATACTGCGAAATTACCCATTACTGGTCTTTACATAAAATGTGCCAATAAATAAAACAAACAAACTAGGTTAATAAGAGTCATGCTGATGTGCAGCATCACCAATTAACAAATAGGATGGCGAAAACAATGTTGTATGTTAATACGATGCAACTACAGCTAAGCAAGGGCTTCTCACCCATTTGATTCCTCGCACCAAAAACATACTTTGATCAGGCCAGCTGCAGACACAGCCTATGGCAGTTTGTGTCTCTGGACATAAAATGTTGTAATAAGATTAGGAACTCCCATTCGGCCTCTAAGCTGGGCACTCTGATGATGACTAAGATGCAGCCGCAGGGTTAGAGATAGAATAGGACTAATATTTATTCTGCTTCCTGCATGTGGTTCCCATCCTAATTGAGGTTAGACCTCCTTCAATGGGAGGTCTAGCTCTACTTGCACAGGCAAACCCATATAAGGTGGACTAAGTACACCAGCGAAAATGTGTTAAATTGTTTCAGTTTAAATAAAGTCAACTGGTTGCCCTTGAGAAACATGCTGTCCATAGTCTCATAATGGTGGTCTCGGTCCACTTCACCCAATCTTGGATAGATGGCACAAGCATCCTGCACTGGAAGGTAAAGAGGCATTGATAGAAAGGACCACTTCTACCATCAAAGTAACGTTCCTTCTCAAGTCATTGCTGCTAAAATTCCTTTTGATTGCAGAACAGTCTACAGTAGTTGATACAATATCCGTGCACAGTGCAGCAGTGCGTCTTTTGTCTAAATAGAAACGTTTCTTCTCCTTACAGTTAGACCAGTTATAGGCATTAGCAATTCCCTTCCCATTTAAATTGTGAATTAACTGTACACCACAATGCCCAAAGCTCATTGCGCAAACCAAACACCCCCTTGCCCCACCCAAGCTATGAGCCTACAAGTTCTCGTGGAACAATTAACCTAAAGAACAACTCTGGCCTGAAATGATGGAAGTAGTTGAAGCCATGTAAAGCTTACACGCTAAGCGGAATGTATTATATATTTTTCTCCCCAATTCATGAATCCACAATTCATGAATCCACTTAACAGTAAAAAACACGTGACAGATCAATGGACATGATACAGCCCTCTCGTACTTTCTTTTCTCCTTAAAATTCACTAAAACTTTTAAATCTGCAATCTCACGTTCTAATGAACGCATCTTAGCGACTGTGCTGTACTCCCTTCTGCACCTTTAACATCTCAACACGCAAATTAAAGAATGTTCTTTAAATGTACGCTTTGTCTTTGGGAGAATTAATGCTTATACACACAGATGCTCCTCTTCAATGGGCCTGCTGGCTCTTAAAAATACAGTCCACAGGTTTACCTTTTTTAAGTTTGACAGGGGGATCCTGAATGTTTATCTGGAATTTGCCTGAACGGGCAGTTTAGTCTATCGGAGAAGGGCCGCTGAGCAGAGGACTGAATCAGATTGAAGCTGGAGCGTATGTCCATGGGCAGAGGATTGTCAATATGCGGGCTAGGAGTAGTGCACAACTGGAGGAGACTGTCACGCTCTCTACCGGAGAAGACCCAAATGCAGACTAACAGAACAAACACTCGAAGCCAGAGATGTGCAGTGGAGCTACGCAGAAAAGACAGTGTAGTAACTTTACGCAATTATTTTGATTACATGTTATGGCCACAAGGCACAGCAAAAACGTAATGTCAGAACACGAACTGAACAGGGAGAGGGACTTAAATAGGAACCAAGCACAGACCGGGGACAAAGAAAGATAATAGAATACAGGTGAAAACAATCAAACAATGAGTAGATCAGGTCTACACAGCGTGGCTGCCTGACGGCTTCATAGGAGCTGTCTTAGGTGCTGGACCGCCGCGCCCTCTGGGAGTGGCAGGGGCATTCGGACCCTGACAGAGACATACTGTATTTGTTTGATTGGTTCAAGTCACATCATGGATAAGAGATTATCATCTCAGACACAGGCTTTGGTGAAGGTGCATCTGAATGTGAATGCTTGACTATTCTTTTGTTCGCAAACTGTGCTGATCCTCTGCGTTTTCTCCACTACTAACAAATATGGTCTGACCAACCAATCAGATATAGCCTATACACTTTGAAAAAGAAAAGGTGTGAAGGTTTTTCATACGGGAGATTTGTGACTGTTGAAATATCAGAGCACAATTAATAGGATTAGTTCGCTAAATTGGACTGCAATTCATAAGGGGATAATTCACAATGGGCTACCATATTGTGTGCAAGGAGGTATAAAACAGCCAATCAACAGCGGGGACTGAGTTATCCAATGTATTCTGAGTTGCGATTGTATGCCCAGGGAATGGGCCTGTTTCATTTCTCGCAATTCAGCTACTTCCTACCAATAAAGTTAAAGAGGTATCATATAAGATGAAAGATAGAACCTTGCAATGTTTTGGGATAAAAATGTTGTCTGAATGTACCTTTTGTAAAGTAGAGGATGAGTCTGTTGAATTTTTTTTTGAAAACTGTAGGTTTTCTGGAGATATGTAGAGCATTATCTATCTAATAAATTGAACTCTACAATACATATCGAGGATGTAGATTTTTCTATTTTTTGAACAAACTCCAATATGCCAATAGGCCTGTATTGTAATTCTATACATTTTATCTGGACGTTTTTTCATTCATAAAATGAAATTCTTAAATATAAAAAACAAATTTTAAACTGCTTATCACCACGTTTATTTTTTCACCCTCAGTCGTTGTAAAAGTCGTAGGACTTTGAAATGTCTGAAACAGCTATCTGTCTATGCTCTGATGTCACGTTGTAACTATGTGATATTTTTGTTTTTTGTTGTTGTTGTGACTGTCAATGGTTGTGACCCATCTGGTTGTTTGTTTCTGAATGTACTGTTATTGTGTAGTTAAGAAAAAATAATACAAAAATAAAAACACTTGCTACTTCCTGCTCGCATTCAAAGGAAGTAACGCCATACCCAACTCGGCAACAGAGTTCCACGTGCACTTACTAGCCAATCGCGAAGACGAGAATCATTGGCCAAAGACATTAGCCAATGGCTTTGCGATTCGTGGTGTTATGGACTGCAACTGGTCATGACAGTTTTCTGATCAGCTGTGCTTGTTCCAGTAGGTGGCTGTTTGCGGTGTCAAGAGGATACAGGCAGTGCTATAGAAGGTAAAATACTATTGTGCAGGATTTCTTCATTTTTTTTTGCCGATTGTACCAGAGCAGTACCGTTAGTTCTGTTGAATTTTGGTCGCCAATTCTTAAGATGCTCTACTAGTCACTAACAGTTCTACCAACGTTAGTTAGTTTAGCTAACGTTAACTTTAGCTGGGCAACGTTAGCTTGTCACTCTTTTGAGTTAGCACTTTTCATTCCGCTAAGTGGAAAACCAAAAGTTACGTCCAGCTTTTTAAGATAGTTTAGGTTAGTAAGCATGATATGTAGTTACAAGGCTGACTGTTGGTTGGAGTGTTGATAATAACACATAGTGATTCTCTTCAGTTAAATTATCCATTCGACACCACAGACAGCATCCTGATGAACATAGTTTTTCTGTCGGTATTAAGTCTTGTCTGATTATAGTTACATACCAGTCAGCTGCACTTAAGTAGGCCTTTGGGCAACATTTCTCAGATTTTAATAGGACTACCATCACGCCTACATGTATTGGTTGCATAGTGTGATAAACCAACCTAACGGTGTCAAACTGTTTTCTGTCTTCATTCTAGGCAGTGAGGCGTGTCTACATCCGCAATGGCCACAACACAGTCTGTTTTACTGCTGGCAGTGTGTATTCTGATGATTACAGAGTTCATATTGGCCCAAAGAGACTACTACGACATCCTCGGTGTGCCCAAAGGGGCCACTGAGCAACAAATCAAGAAGGCCTTTCATAAACTAGCTATGAAGTACCACCCGGACAGGAACAAGAGTCCCAACGCAGAGGCAAAGTTCAGAGAGATTGCTGAGGGTGAGTATGAGCTCGTGGTGTCCGAGTTTATAGTAGGTTTGGATAGCCTACTTCCTTGGCCATTGGTCTGGTCAGCTGGTTGTGGGAGCATAGTGTTTGTCAAATTGCCAAGGCCAGGCAAGCTAGCAGATTGCTTTGATAGGTGTTTGACATCAAGGTCAACTGCTTAATTTAAGTTTTTCCTTTCAAACATAACTGATCAAGACATCCCAGTTGTACTTGAACACAGCTAAATATTAAAATGTGAATGTTGATTCTCTCTATTTTGGTATTTTCATACATTTTAATTGCTGCTAGTGGGAGTTGATATTCAGTTTATATTTTAGCAATGCTTTTCTGACATCGGCAGTATGATCAATGTTTTTTTCTCAGCAAAACTAACATATTATGTCACTGTTTCTTTTTTTTTTATCTACCAGCGTACGAAGCACTGTCAGATAACAAAAGAAGGCGGGAATATGACCAGTTTGGTCATGGGCCATCACCAGGCGAAGGCTTTGGAGGAGGAGGAGGAGGAGGAGGAGGAGGAGGAGGAGGAGGAGGAGGAGGAGGAGGAGGAGGAGGAGGAGGAGGAGGAAGACAAAAGAACACTTACAATGGTGGTAGCAGCAGTCGTCCCTTCCACCAACAATCATTTAACTTTGATGACTTGTTCAGAGACTTTGACCAATTTGGTCAGAACCATCACAAACACCATCACTCCCATGCCCATTTCAATGCTCACTCCCACTCCAAAAACGCCCATGCTCAACATCAAAAGCACTTTGAGAGCCACTTCCAGGCTCACCAGGAAGCCCAGAGCAAACACAAGAGGCAGTTCCACGAGGGCGCATTTGGGGGGGCTGGAGGAGGTCTTTTTGACAGCATGTTTGAGGACTTGGAAAAGTTGTTCACAATCAACACGCAGGGTTCTAGAACCCATAGAGGTTTCCAGGGTAGCATGGGAAACTGCAGGACAGTGACCCAGCGGCGGGGGAATATGGTATCCACTTACACAGACTGCTCCTGAGACTGACCTTGACACAAACATGCCTAAAAAAAAACGTTGACTTGGGCAAAATACATCATGATATGATTTTGAAGGTTGTGCGCTTTATCTAAATTTCCAGACAACGTAAATTACCTCAAAAAAATAATACTATTTATATCATATGCCTCAGAACCGTAGGCAGGCGCACCCAAGTTTTTCACTTATTTTAAATCATTTTCATGGTGAATATTGCTCAGGTCTGTTAGAAACATATTCCAATATCAGTCTCCAGGGGCATTGGTGTGTTGTAAGCTTTCGTTGTTTTATGTTAATTTATAATTTGGTGGAAAAATGGCTTGCGTGTGATTTTGAATATTTGTATTACTGAATGCAATGGCCACAAGGAACAAATATATTTTCTCTATGGTATGGATGGTCACCAGCAATCATTTACACAAATCATCGTTTTTGGTATAACTCAAAGATTTTCTAAAGACAATGAAATAATAATCTGGCTTCTCCTTTCATTGTTTAGTACAGTTTTTGTGGAACAAGTAAGGCTACAGGGAATTGGCTTGCATTTTTTGTGAGTTCGATAAACATTGAGATAATATAAGATGTCATTGAACACAGTCTAAATGAATGTATGCGCTTTGAGCTGTTAGAACTAGCAATGGCACACAAAAATAGGTAGTCTTCTCTTCGAGCAATGTGTGTTGGCCTTAGAGCTTTTAGAGATATGGTGAATTTACCACAACAAATGTTTTATAAGTAGCTGTAGCTGAAATATCGTACTTGGAGTCTAACCTTTATATCCTCAGTTTGATGTAGTCTAGATAATTTAAACTTAACTTAGACTTCAGATTTAAATTAACAGTAACGTTACCTACGTATGTCATTGTCAACTGTTACCTCATTTTCTGGTCTTGTCCGGTAGTCTTATCCGCCTTTTTATAATGTGCAATATTTTGTTTTTTAATCTTTCTCACGTTGCCTATCTATGACAGTGTTGTATAATTATCATTGTCAGACGTCTGCACTTTCTGTGTGTGTGTGTGTGTGTGTGTGTGTGTGTTTGAATGTGCATGAGCATATGTGAGAGAACACACTCGAGGCTTATGGCTGGCAAAACATGTTTTGAAAATTAAAATAAAAGATTATTGGATTCAAATTATAATTGAAAATCTTTTCCGGTATCTAATTAGAGTAACCATGCCAATGGTTATGGTAACTATACAATCTAAAATACAACTATGCACTTGCACTCGTGAACTCTCAAAGGCATGCATCATGAATAGATTTGACCCATTTCTTCTTGCACTATTGAGCACACTGACGTTTTAAGTTGGCACATTTTAATAGAGACGAACAACCTGTACAACATAGAAAACATGATTATTCCAACTGTATTTTTATATTTGCAAACTCAATGTGCAACTAAAACGTATTCTGTGAGAATGACTGATCCCTGTATTATTACTTCAACTGCATTATATATTGACTACACTTCCCATAAAATACATTCGTTGTGAACTCGATTTTCTCACGTGATCCGGCCGGTCCAATCCGGCAAGTGGATTCCATAACTTGTAGTTAATTTGGTTGTTCTCGCAACTATTCTCTGCCCTTATTGAACTACAAATCCCTTCAATGCCACCCCTTCTTTCACTTTCACGTAGTGGTCTGATTTTAATGGTGGTATTGGTGGGACATTGAATGACTTTGGCTCCATCATCAGAAAAGCTATTTCATTCATTTGATTAGGGCCATCGTCTCAGTTTCCCTGGAACATGGAGGCCCTTATCCCCGTCATAAACAAGCTCCAGGATGTCTTCAACACTGTAGGCGCGGATGTCATTCAGCTACCGCAGATAGCAGTCGTTGGGACTCAGGTAAAAATCAACTTGGAGGTTTGCTAACGCTAGCTAGTAACGTTACCCTGGTTTAGATTGAATGGAAATACGAAGCTATTTATTTTGAGCTAGTTGGCAGGGTTTCCTCCATACAGTATTTAGCAAACAAGCGTATTTTTGCTCAATGTATAATGTACAATGCGCATTGAGTTTCTCTGAACTCCTTCACATGCCAGTTGTCAGTGACAGTGTGTTAACGTTATTGGCACATTTATGTAATGTTAACTCCTCGTTTTGTGATTGAGTCTTTCCAAGGCTGCTTTCTTATAAGGCGTGACTGTATCTTCTATTTAATTCTACTGCAGAGAAACGACAACCTCTTCTCTGTTATTTTGTCCTTCCTCATAAGATACCATACTAGTAAGAACGGTTTGTATTAAAATAATGCTAAAGGCAAGGACGATGAGAGAACAGGATGATGGGCCCAGACCAGTGCTGAACAACATAATGCTACCTATCATATTTTGATTCTCAAATCTGTTAACATCATAAGAATTGTAAGATTTCCAAGAAAGTTCAGTGTGGCTACCCACTCATGTCAATTCTAGCGGTACAGTCATGCGCTTAGCCAACACTACGCCACTACCTGTATGGAAGTTATTGGTATGATATTAAGAGCTTGTCCGTTAAAACTGTTAACAGAGCAGCGGCAAGAGCTCGGTTCTAGAGAGCCTTGTGGGCAGAGACCTGCTTCCTCGTGGTACAGGGGTGGTGACCCGACGACCTCTCATCCTACAACTGGTCCATGTCGACCCAGGGGATGTTAGGAAGACAGAGGATGGCAGTAAGTTTACACCTAAGATATATACATTTAATTCTTATAGATGATAGTTGTGTGTTCAGACTGAACATTTGTTTTGTACCTCAGAACCATAAACATTGCAAATATATTGTGTTTTGTATACAGCAGTGCAGAACTACATGCTCAACTCAAATTTGAAACAGCATTTTGTAGCATGGATTGTATATGCGGATAGCCATTCGAACAAATCCACACATCGTTTTAAACAAAAATTCACCATTCATGTGACCAATTAGTGTCCGCTCCATTCCACCCTATATTTTCCTTTATGTCTTTGCCTATATCTTAAGGACTTTTGAACTTGTTTTTTATAGTGGGTGTAACTCGTTTTGTCTCTGTCTCCTTAACTGCAGGCCCCAATGTGTGTAAAACACAAAGCTCTGTGAAGGGGCTTTGGAAAGGTTAAAGGGATAATTCACACATTATTTGCAGTATTTTCATTTCCTTTAGTCCTCTATAGTTCAGTAGTGAGGGAATCTACCTTGTGGCATTTCAGCATTTAAACTAGTTGCTTTTTAGCTAGTCTCCGAGCCAACCATAGTTATGACAAATGGATGAACTGTCCCTTTAAGTTGCCCAATGGGCTTGTAGAGACAATGCGTGTTCCCAACATGCCTAAAGTTGTATGTATTGTCCCTTCAGTGTTCCCTAGCAACGCGTCCTGTTCTCAACTGATGTTACGTTTCCCTTAACCCTCCTATTGTTTTAGGGTAAATGTTGACCCGTTTTCAAGTTTAGATGTTTCAAACATACCTTTTATCTTTTTTTAGTCATATCAAGGTGTCATTACATCATCAACAATTACATAATAAACACTACAGAATCAATTAATTATTCAAATTTTTTAAAGCCTGTGAACAATTTTGTTACAACTCTGGTGTTATGGGTCAAATTTGACCCACTTTTGAATGTCCGTTATCCATAGAGTGGTATGCAGCAAGTAGCATCAAATCTTTTTTAAACAAAAGCCTTGTGGTATAGGCTTAGAATTAGATAGATGTGGTCTAAAGTCCATAAAATACAAAAGTAATATAACTTTGTTATGAATGAATAATAAGTTGCATATGAAGTACAACACTTTACTGGATGATAATCAGTATTTGTGTCAGTGCTTGATGATAATTAGACCCGGGTCAAATTTGACCCACTAATGCTAAAGGTGTAAACCCTTTTCTAACACAATTGGAGGGTTAAACACCTTAGTAGTTGAGCTGGTGTGTGCTTTTATTGTTGATGATGCAGAAGTGTCATTTTCAGAAGTAATTTGTTTGTTTAATTTACTCGGGTATTGTCAAGTTGTAAAACAAATACCGACCAGCATCTTATGAGACCTTTAGATGAAAACAGATTGTTCAGTGTGAACAAGCCGAGTGGGCACAGAGGAACAGTGCGCTATTCCAAATTCTGTTTATGTACGCATCATAGAAATTCGGATGATAAATTGTTTGTATCTTTGTTTTCCGCAGGCAAAACAGGAGAGGAATGGGGCAAGTTTCTACACACCAAAAACCAGGTATGCATTAAAATAATATAACATTTTAGGTCAATAATCTAACAATCTAACAATTACATACATATTCTCCTGAAATGTTTTCATTCCAGATCTTTACAGACTTTGACGAGATCAGGCAAGAAATCGAAAATGAAACCGAGAGAATCTCGGGGAACAATAAAGTAAGGACAATGACACAGTTTTCTGACCCTTAAAATTGTTTAATATTCATGATAGTCCTGTTTTAGTGCACAAAAATAGGCCAATGTATAATATTAACATGTTGTTTTAGCTATTGCCTGCTGGGTATAAGCAGTTAACCTATTCACCTAAAGATGTTATCTTCTTTTTCTTGTTTTACTCATGTTTTTTTACTGAGCAGGAATGATGTAATATATTTAGTTTTTACTATGGTTGTATTTTTCTCCTCAAGGGTATTAGTGATGAACCCATCCACTTAAAGATATTCTCCCCTCATGTCGTCAACCTCACACTGGTAGACCTACCTGGCATTACCAAGGTAGCGCATATTATTGTCAAGTCATTCTTTTTTTATGGTAATGGCACTGTGTTTATCAGTTATGTGGCATTGCAATGTTTAATTATTTAAAGCTGCAACACCTCTCTTATAATGGATGGTTAGATTTGGGAGTATTATTATACTAATGCCTAGTGGGTATGTATGTTTGTCATTGTGTGTCCATCCATCTGTCCTTTCTGCCATCAGGTCCCAGTGGGGGACCAGCCTAACGACATTGAGTTGCAGATCAAAGACTTGATTCTGAAGCACATCTCCAACCCAAACTCCATCATCCTGGCTGTGACTGCGGCAAACACAGACATGGCTACATCAGAGGCCCTCAAGGTTGCACGTGAGGTTGATCCAGACGGTAAGAGGCACAACATATTAGGAGTTTCGCTAAACTAGTAATGTAGGGGGTGAGTCAAAATCAAATGCTCAACAATATGCTTTGGCAGAATTGACAAACTTCAGAGACCTTACTTCAGAAATTTTAACAAGAAATAATTCTAATAAATATAATGAACTCTCTCGGACATAAGGATTTGAACAGGGGTGTTCATAGTCTCGTCTGCTCCTTACAAAATATTACCGCAGGAAATGAAATTGCGTTGAATTCGGTCATGACTACAAACATTTACATGTAAGTGTAAATGTAGTAATAGTTGTGTTTTGCACTACATGTATGTTTTCACTTTAAGGCAGGAGAACGCTGGCTGTGGTGACCAAGCTGGACCTGATGGATGCTGGTACGGATGCCATGGACGTGCTCATGGGTCGTGTCATCCCTGTCAAACTAGGTCTCATTGGAGTTGTCAACAGGTCAGAGTACAAATTCAATATAGTTTTCATTCAAATTTAGAATTACATATGTGTGCTGTTGGTGTGTTAGGAAGGGGGATTTTCAATATTTGGGCTGCCAAATGGTGAACAGGTTAGTAATAATGTTTAGTAAACTGTATTTATTAAACAATTTCTTCAGGAGTCAGTTGGACATCAACAACAAGAAATCTGTAGCGGATGCTATTCGCGATGAATATGCATTTCTACAGAAGAAATACCCATCTCTGGCCAGCAGGAATGGAACAAAGTACCTGGCCAGGACACTAAACAGGTAGAATGTTATAATTTAACCGTATTCAAATCAAGATGTTGGTAATGGGATTGTCAGTTATTAGTATTAAAATGTTATCATAGTGAAAGTCAGGTAGCTCACAAGCCCTCTAAAGATCACCAAGTTCTGTAAACTTAATTGAAAAATATTCAAAAGTGTTTTGGTATACTAGTATAGTGTATATAGCAATACACCACCTTGAAAGAGGATCAAGTAGCACTCTCATCTGTTTTATTCATATTAACTTTGGTGGTTATCACACTCTCCCGAGAGGCTTCTTAGAATAAATCACACCTTAACCTATTTTCGTGCCCACATCCTTGGAGAGAACTCTGTGTCCATAACATCCATTCTAATGTTACATTTCTCTCCCTCTCTTCATAGGTTACTGATGCATCACATTCGAGATTGCCTCCCGGACCTGAAGACTCGTATCAATGTGCTGGCGGCTCAGTACCAGTCCCTGCTTAGCAGCTACGGGGAACCTGTTGACGACCAGAGCTCCACACTGCTCCAGCTCATCACAAAGTTTGCTGCAGAGTACTGCAACACCATTGAGGGAACTGCCAAGTACATTGAGACCACTGAACTGTGAGTTGTTTCCTAAATTACGTTCATTATTTTCTTTACTCTCTGTGTATATATTTGTAACACCATTGATGCTAAAGGTTTCTGTAAAGCAACTGGCCATCTTCAGTAGACATACAACGTAAAGAGCGAACTTACACAAAACAAAAAGCACAATCAATTATTGCTCATTGTATCCACTAGGGGGCACAGTTGACTTCCTTAAAATGATGAACTACACTTCTATCATCCATCACTATAGGATCCCAGTCCAAGCTACTTGAGATAACAATAATAGAAGCACTCAATGCTTATCATTAAACATCGTTCACAAAACAAGCCTGTCCATCAACATGACAATTTATCAATTCCAATTAAATTCAAACATGTCTTGTCTGTTGCGTAGGTGTGGCGGAGCCAGGATCTGTTATATCTTCCATGAGACCTTTGGTCGGACGCTGGAGTCGGTGGATCCTCTGGGAGGACTTAATACTTTAGACATACTGACCGCCATAAGAAACGCTACTGTGAGTTGACTTTAGTCTGTGCATACACTGTCTTCTCCTTTAACACAGCACTGCACCACTGCGTGGATGTACTTTATGAAACTAATTCAAGTTCGTTATAGCACCTGACATGGATTCAAATAATGTGATAGTTAATGAATAGCCTCAGTTTTCAGTTATTTGTTTCACATAACTTAACTTATTATAACTTGCTGTATTTTTACGTTATACTTATACATTATAATTACATATACTTATTTAGCAGACGCCATTTAAATAGCATTTGATATCATCGGTACCCTGTACTACATGCACTATTTAATGACCCTCCATGCCTTTTATCTCCCTCCCAGGGTCCTCGCCCCTCCCTGTTTGTTCCAGAAGTCTCCTTTGAGCTGCTGGTGAAGAAGCAGGTGAAAAGACTGGAGGAGCCTAGTCTGCGTTGTGTAGAGCTGGTTCACGAGGAGATGCAGAGGATCATCCAGCACTGCAGCAACTACAGCACACAGGTACAGTACAGGACACACACACGCACACACACATAGTATTTATCTTTCTCCATCTTTCTCTTTCGCATTTAAACACCCGTTCCGTTTTTAAACGTATAACATTAAAGGTGTCTATTTCAAGCTAGTGAAGCCCACTTAGACTGCTCACCCTCCCTCTCTCTGCCTGAAATAACCACAGGAGCTGCAGAGGTTCCCAAAGCTTCATGAGGCCATTGTGGAAGTGGTCACGTCCCTCCTCAGGAAGAGACTGCCCATCACCAACGAGATGGTATGTCTGCTCCAGCTCCATTTTACACATCCTGCTTTATTCCTGTTCAGACCCGTGCCCAGTTTACTTTAACTCGGATGGTTTCCCCACTAAATGTCACTCTTAAGTCTCATTTGACATATACAAATACAAATCATCAGCCAAGATTTAGTCTGCTAGTCTAAATATTTCACTGCATTAGGTTTTCAGTGAGGGTTGTGAGTGCTAGCAGAAGTTCTTGATGTCTTTTGTACAGTATTGTCCTGTAAAAGTGATCAAAGTGAAGTGGCTTCATCAGCAGAACACCTTTAAATACAGACTATATAAAAAACAAAAATCAAAAACAACATATTCTTTTTCCAGATTAAATTGAGATGGGGTTCTTCTGGCAAATGAGTCAAACTCCATCTGGATTTTGTGTTTTCACTGCAGGTCCACAACCTAGTGGCCATCGAGCTGGCCTACATTAACACCAAGCACCCAGACTTTGCCGACGCCTGTGGCGTCATGAACAACAACATAGAGGTTTGGGGTTCACTTCTTTTCATATACTGTCCCTATGTTTTTCTTTGGGCTTAGATGATTTCACAGAATGTGTGTGGCTGTCTTCTCTAAATGTTATCGTTTGTGTCTGTGTCTCTGTCTGTGTAGGAATCACGGAGGAACAGAATGAGAGAAATGCCTACTGCTGTGCCAAGAGAAAAGGTAAATGCCTCTGATTCTGCAACATGTGATTCATGGCAGTGTCATATATTATTTTAGCCTTGTGTTCACTATAGGGATATGATGTTTTCAGTGGTCTGTAAGATATACTGTTACCAAAATGGCACCTGATCGTTCTCAGGAAACTGAGCGGCTGTTTCACACCAGATATCCTGTCTCTTCTTTTTCTGCGGCTCAACTGCCAACTCATGTCCTGTGTCTTTCTGCACTTCTTCTCAGTCCTCTCTCTCTGTCTCTCCATTCCCCCTGTTCTGTTCTTTTTCTTCCCTAGTCCCACGGTAAAGGTCCTGGCGGTGAGCTTCCTGCTGCCTCCGGTGGAGACACGGAGGTGGGCGCATAAGAGAGACAGGCTGGGCCTCTCAATGGAGACCTGGGTGAATGAATGAACATAGGGGTTGGGTCTATAGATAGCTTCAGGGGTTAATATATGCACATGTAGTTAGATGGATAGGCTGAAGTGTTGACTATTGTATGTATGGTTGAAGGGATGTAGGGCTTGGAAGTGTTGATTGAAGTGGATGAAAGAATTCAAGGAGGGATGCTGTTAAGGACTTAAGCAATGCGTAATGGAAGTATGGACACGGACAGATCCTGCAATCCTCCTAGCCTGTAGCCTCTGGTCGGTGAAGGCATGGTTGATGGCATGCTCTCTCAACCGTCTGCTTGGCTATACCATGCTGTCTGACCGTCTAGCCTGTTGCACTAACAACAAGAGTTTGTGTCTTTCCCCATGTTAACCTATCTGTGTAACAGCAACTCGGTGTATCCGAAAAACAACCACAAGCTCCTACCTCTTACCCATTTGT
This sequence comes from Aplochiton taeniatus, assembly GCA_017639675.1. Lineage (NCBI taxonomy): Eukaryota > Metazoa > Chordata > Actinopteri > Galaxiiformes > Galaxiidae > Aplochiton > Aplochiton taeniatus. Next base: position 18,266,885 of record CM030172.1, on the reverse strand, counting down.
AATGGCTGTTAACTTGTCTAATTGTGGGGGAGGCATACTCTTGTCTATATTGAAGGTTTCATCTACATCTTCTTACGATGTGGAGTAGTCAGAAGTTATTTAAAGACCTATGTTTGAATATATTTAGTACTATGAGATTTGGCCTATACTTTTTCAATGAGCTATTCAATCAAATCATACCTTGATAAATGTTTTGCAGGTAGGAGCAAATGGTTTGTTTGGGATATGTGTGATGTCAGTCTCGAATAAGTATTTTTTTTTTCTATCCTCTGCCTTAACATGTATCTCCCCTCTGAAAGGAAGGCAGGCATCTTCCTGTGCCAAAGACATATTAACATTTTGCTTCTTTGTTACTGTCTTTGGCTGCTGTGTGTTGCCCAGTGCCTGGCCCAGTGCCTGCTTGTTTCTGCCTACTTCTTTTGTGAAATGGCTGTTACTTGGTGATATGCTTATGATCTGTTCAAAGTGAATGCTAATGTCAGTGCTTTCATTCTAGAATGTTCTAACCCCCGTTAATACTGTGTGATAACCCTAACTATAAATTAGCTTTGTCCCAGACTGAATAGCTACCATGCTAACTCTTCCTAACTGTGAAGAGGATGTGCAGGAATACTTACAGAGGATTGTATAAAGTGGCACAATATTCTACTGCCAGTACAACAAAAAAAACGAATTATTTTAGTTTTTGGAATAAAGTCACTTATGAAATCTTGCAATTTAAGTCCATTTATAGATGGTTTGTTTCTAGGCCCCAGCAGCAGGATCCCAGGGGGAGCAGGATGGCACTGGAGCCTGGAGAGGGATGTTGAGGAAGGGGGACGAAGCCCCGGCATCAGGCCCTGGGAGTCCCATGAAGGGAGCCATCAACCTACTAGATGTGGTCAGTGTTTGTACTGTAACGCCTTCCCAACAAGGTGCCAAAGTATTGTTACCAGGATTGGGCATTAAGTTAAGCGATGTTTTCAATAAAGTGTCTGTTTTATGGGTGACATCCACAAGGGGAAAATGTAGAAGCATGTTAGTAGTGGGGGCTGGGCAGGCTAGTCTAACCTGACTTAATGTGGCACATAGAACAGCGCTATTAACCACTTCATCTCATAATCAAATAATAGGATAAGAATTTATCGACAAACTACCAAAGCCATTCTGTTATTAACTGAGAAGTTGAATGGATCCATTTAGTGATCAGAATTGCACAGGGAAAAGTTTCATATTTTTTTCTATCTTCCTACCAAATTATATTATAATTTAATTAAATCAATTGTCTATTTTGAAGCCAACCTGTAGCTAGTACTTGTCCGGTTGTGTAAAGCTACAGTTCTTCTGACTGGCCACTATTCAAATGGTGGTTTAAAGTGTAAGTAGAGAGATACAGATGTAATGCCCTGGTCATTGCAGAAGTACTTTGTGTCAGGTTCACTTAACATGAAAAAGCATTAGTGGCACCATTATCAACCTTCTTTGGTCTCTAGCTGATGTTTTTTCGACTTTCCCCTCAGCCTGTCCCTGTTGCTAGGAAACTGTCCTCGAGGGAACAAAGAGACTGTGAGGTCATTGAGCGCCTAATCAAGTCCTACTTTCTCATTGTCCGCAAAAACATTCAGGACAGGTAGTTATAGACAACGTTAATGAAATACCTACAACTCTTTTAACTTTATTTTCTCTCTGCTTCAAAACGCAAAACTCACTTAAGCCTCACCCCATCCATCCACCTCACCCCCTTGCCAACCTACTTCCTCAGTGTGCCAAAGGCTGTAATGCACTTCCTGGTCAACCATGTGAAGGACAGCCTCCAGAGCGAGCTGGTTGGTCAGCTTTATAAGTCTGGTCTCCTAGACGACCTGCTCACCGAATCAGAGGACATGGCGCAGCGACGCAAAGAGGCTGCAGACATGTTGCAGGTAAGCCAATAAAACAATAAACCTCATCAACATCATCAAGGGATAAAACCGACTGGCTAACTAGCAGGGTGTGAGAGAGTCTCTGCTAAGAAAGTACGATTTGAACGTTGTCCATCATGGACACGTTGCTGTTTTAGGTTTTCTGAAACTTTGGGATCAGTGATTGCATGCCACTGCTTCTTTTTCACCAAATCTGTGAAATCGTCTATTATGTAAGCCTTTATATCAAACACACTAAAGTACTCATTGTGAAATACGATGACCTTGTTGTGGGAATATCTTAAATGTTGTTCCACTTTGTGTACCCAGGCGCTGCAGAAAGCCAGTCAGGTGATCGCGGAGATCAGAGAAACGCACCTCTGGTGAGAGGGGGGGGGGGGGGGGGTGGTAACTGAACCATTACCCACCACGGTACGCCTGGGGACAAGACTCTGTAACTACTCATCATGCTGTGAATGGAAGTCTCAAAGCGGCCAACTGCTAAACTGCACTGTTTTCATGGTTTAGGGTAGGAATAAAGAAGATGCTATTGGCTTACTGTTACATCAGAGAATAAACTTTATATGTAAAAATGCATTATAAGTATTTGCTGGCTATTTATGAGGAACATTTACAGCTGTCTATAGGCAGTTGTAATTATGCCTCTTTGAAAAGGCATTGTTCTGATTAGCAGCGGAGGTTTTAGGAACTGTTACATGGTGGATTTTGACCTTTGTAGTGCTGAAAGTTAAATAGTCTTGCTTGGTGACAGACTTGAACAAATGAACTTGATAAAAATTCACTTTTAGGGAAAAACTTTCCAAAGCGTTGGAAAAAAAACTGGGTCAAAGCTAGCTGCATTAAATCAAAATAAGTGTCCAAGCACATCCTGTGTCAAATAGCTCACCATATTTGTAACTCTCTTTTGTAAGTAATTCACCGTGGTAATGTATCAGCCTTGCAATAGTTCCTCTTGACCACAGCCATTGACTGAAAAGGGCTGGGATCAGAAACAGATATTCACTAATGTAACTGCATGTGCCCACAATCCTCTAGCGGTACAAATCACAAGTGTGTAAGTGTATTTGCTAGGCCTATGTAAATTCAGATCTACCTTCAATACACTTATTACAACACAAAAGAAAACAGCCAGACGGTTCTGCCTAACTTGCCACCTGAGATAAATATGTATATGTATGTGACGTATGTTATTGAAGTGAGTGATAAGAATGTCACAAGAACTTGCTGCCTGCAGGTCATGTCATCATTGTGTTTACATTACACTGCTAATAATGTAATCTATCATGCTTTGTGGTCCATAGTAATTTATAATAAATATATGTAATGATATTGATTTCTTTGATTATCTGGCTGTGGTCTGGATATATTTAGGGGGGTGGGGGGTCGGGGGGGTCAAGGATGCTGACCTAGTGAGAGAGACTAGACTAAATAAAACAACCATAGTCCATATGGTTAAACAGTCATAATGGCCGACAGAGATATGCGAGAGAAAGGAGGGATTCTGTTCTGGCAATACATCGTTTTTTTTTGTGTTTATCCATTACAAAATGGTAGTGGTGATATTACCTAAATGTTGTAATTTAATGAAATAACACCAGACTTCGGTTTAAAATCGGCAATCTCTTTATTGTCTGCATATACGACAACAACAGCTGTTTCACCAGTGGTGGGCAGTTTGAATGTACAACAAAAACAACATGCTTGTTTGTCTTCAGCTTTCTTGGATAATCCTTGTGGCTGGGGATCCTTATCTCTTGATCTTCCCCTTGCCTCTGCCCTTGGCACTGTGGGACAACACAAAGGGTAGGAGGATGAATATGTACAAATATGTGAATATCCAATGGTATTATAGTGTGTATTGTAGTGCAGGGTTTGTCAGGATTGTGTTAGTCTATCAGGGATTGGTTGAAAGTTTGATGACTCAAGTGAAGAGTCATCAAAATGAAGAGGCGAGTGAAAAGAATGACAATGGAGAGAAGTGACAGAAACAACAAAGATGATGTGACCATGCCATTTGATGAAAGGAAACACAGGACGTAGCACAATAGTAGGTAGCAGACGTATAGGTGATAGGAATATAATAGAATCCTATTTGCAACTAGCTTACCTTGGTGTTTTCTTTCAGCATTTTGCCATTCAAACCAGCTCCAAAAACTATATTTGATTTGGTTTCAAATTTGATTGTGATTAGAGAGCATAAGTACAGCATAAGAATAGGTGTCAATAGACTAAAGCAAGAGCTTTTTAAAATGTTTTTCAAATATTTAAAACAAAATCGAATAAGTTATTTTGCCCAGGTCTGAAAATTTGCCTTCTGCTTTCAGTATAAAGAAACCTAGCATGCTGTAATAGCAGAAAACTTACCATTACTTTAAAACTGCCATCTTTGATTGTATCCAACAAATACTCAGCTTTTACTTACATAATCCACATAGAAGAACTTGGTCTGTCACAATCACTATATCTTGAAGACCAAATACTGATGGCCAAAGAGATTAGAAGAATATACACTTTTTTTCCTCTCTTTTTTTTCTTCTCGCGTTTTTATATGTTCCACACAAATACTTTATGAGTATAATAGCAACCCAAAACATAAACCTTTAATCTATTCTGGGAGCAGTTCCTTTGTAAATTAAAGGTTTAGTAAGAGTGGCAAATCAATGGAGGGATGATGATGAGTTGTTGATGACAAAGGAGGAATCTAACTAGGTGAATAGGGAGGATAGTTAATAAAGTAAAAGCAGCCACACCAGTTGGTCAAATTAGGATGATAATATCCTATTAATTTCTCCTTATTAGAAAACACATTCAAGTAAGAAGATTCTTACTAGCTTCTTTCAGCTCAGGACGCGACTAAAATTATCTTTGGTATGAGAATAAGAAATACCTGAGGGAAGATACTACATTTGAAATGGTTCGGGTGTATTTGGTTTAACTTTTAAGGCATTCAACCTCAAAAGTAGAAACATCATTGGCAAGACAAATAAACCAAGCACTCCTGAAGCTTTTCAAATATTTGAACTATGGTCCAATTTTTTCCCCCTTAGCTTTTGATTAACGATAAAAGTTTAAGTTAAGGGGTTTTCCCCCAATTTATTCTCCAATTAATTATTCAAAATCAACGTACAACGTTTTTAAGCATAGGGTCTAGGAGAAACTGACCAACCAGTCCAACATTGCTCTGGTTACTTACCTTTGGTGATCCTGAACACGGGCCAGAAGCTGATTAACCTGTAGAAGACAAATAATACACAGGCACAGCTAAGCACGGGGACAACACATGCACACACACTGACAGCCAACGCCAGCTGCCACCTGAAGACCTAGACAGAGGACAAGAAAGAGCACATCTGCACAGAGCACAGCGACGGATAGGGACGACAGCTGACTGCAAAGCAGAAGAGCGGTCCTCAAGGGTCCTTCAGAGCAGATCCTGGATGGGACCTTAATGAAGAGTACCAACTGTGTTTCACCTGTCGTTGGTGGGGAGGTTGGTCCACATTACCTCACTGCGGGTTTCCTCTTAATCGCCAGTACCCTGCTTCCCATACTATTCTTTGCTTAAGAACCACTGTATGTCACCTGTATTTCCCTTTTGGTTCAGCACCAGACCAGGTTGACTTTGTCTCTTGTTTGAAGCCTAATACACTTAACATGACTGCACGGTTACAACAACCACGGTGAAGCTGACAGACCAACTTCACAATACGATTACTCACAACTTCTGCTGTTCCTCAATACGGGTCTGGAGTACATTAATCTGGAAGTCAAGTCACAATAGTTTTAGACAAGCACTCTGTGGACTCTCTTAGAGGTTGTTAAGGGCCAAAATATGCCCTTATTCCTTTCCCAAAACAAGACTAAGAGGGGCTAGTTTGGACCAGGGCAACCTAAATATGCTTAGAGAAACTGCTCATCAGCATTGGTTAATTGAACATCATGCCCTAAGGGCAAACAAATATTAAAGGGTCAATTTCTTTTATTTTATTTTAATGAGATAAAAAGCCAAGGAAACAAAAGCCAATCTTGATACTTGATATCCTAATACCATTGGTCTTAGTTCTTTTATTTACTTGTATGCCTAGTAGAACTAAAACTGTGCATCGACTAAAAAACACAAAAAAAGCTGGTTTGTCAGAAGAGATGTTGGAAACTGAGAATAAAAAAATAATATATTGGAAGCAGACTTATATTGACACAGGCAAGTGCTTCACCAGAAATGTTGATAGAATAAATATTTTGCATCTAATGCCATAGGGTATATATTCCAGAACATTAAAACCACCAACTGTCAAAGCCAATTGAAGTTTAAAATATGATGCATATGATGTAATTCTAAGCAAAATATGTGGTTTCCTGGCCGCTACTTACGTCATATTTCTGCTTCTTGAGTTTCTCGCTGAGGTCAAACTTCTCGGCCTCAAGTTCCAACATCCACTGCCATAGTTCATTGGCCTTCTCCCTGTAGAAAGAAAACAATATAAATAGGTAATTGGAATCTAATTGGAAGAAATAATTCAGTATTTTAAATTCATGAACAAATTACTGAGTGATTTATTGAGCAATCCTTTTAAACAGTTTTGTAAACACTTGAGGATTCCCTCACTGTGGTGCATTTTCGGTAGTTGGTGATAGGGTGATAGAAACTTCTAAATGTAGCTATGTTCTCTGTTGTAAATAAGTAGTTCAGACAATTTAACATTGCTTGAAAGCTAACTCTTCAAACTATCAGAAGTTGTTTGGACGTACTTGAGTTTGTCCTCACTGAGGTGGTCAATGTTCAGCTGCTTCCTTCTGTCCGCCAGAATCTTCTTCTTCTTCTCTCTCTCAGTCTGCTTCTTGGCTCCCTTCTTGCCCTCTTGCTACATGGGGAAGAGCATTAAAGTAATCACAGAATGTAAGCAATTGATTGAACTTGACTTGATTAAAGATAGATCATTTAGAATCTTTACTTGTATTTCCTTTATCAGAAATGTAACTTTTACTATAACTGAAAGTGTTAAACTCTGTATATAGGTAGAATGTGTGTGTTCCCTGAGTCCAGAGCCATATATCCTGACTGACCCTCTGCTGGACGCCGCCATATTGATGAGTCATGTTGGTCAGAGCCTTCTTCTTCTTGGCATCATCGTCGTGCTTTCTGCGCTGCTCATCCAGCTCCTTCCTCTCCTTTTCCTCCTATTGACAGACACAACAAATACTTGATTAAAAAGATCTCTAGTTAAAGTGCGTATTAACCCACAAAATGGCCTGCTGTGTCACATACACACAGAGACACTCACCGCAAGACGAGCCTGTCTCTCTTTCTCCTGCTCTGCACGGACCCGCTGCTGCTCTGCCCTCTCAGTACGACGCTTGTCCTGTTACCACACACACACACACACACATCCTCATGGTTAGTGTTTGACGGGTATTTTCCTATCACATACAATGGAGTAGATACTCTCCACACAGATGCGATAAAATAGAGCTGTCATGTACTCTATAGTATAGAGCCTTAGTGACTGGAATCATATTACTGTCCTTTAAACAAAGAAATGTGGTGGTGAATATCAATACAATTTATTTATTTAATTACTTACAATTCTGTTGACAAGTGCGATTAACTCCTCCTCATCCTTCTTCCTCTGGATAAAGTGGTTCTCTATGAGCGACTGAAGCTCTGCCAAGTCCTTTTCAGTCCTCTTCTTGTGAATGTCCTGTAGTCAAACAGAAACACACACATGGTTAGAAAAACGTTGATTGCATTGTGACATAAGGTTAATCCTTGTTGTTGCTTATGCATCGCAAACAGGTGGAATCACTGACGTCAAAGTCTACTTTCTCTCCCTCGGGTATCTTGGGTACAGCAATGTTTGGTGCGAACCTAAACGATAGTACAGTGTGTTCATCTTAGACTACAGCCGCTTTACTTTAGAATGTCAGTATCATTTTATAATCTTTTTTATTGAACTGATTAAAACAAAGAACTTACTTGGGTTTAGGTTTGGACTCATCTGTAATGGTCATGAGATTTTTTACAAAGTAACAAACACATAGATAATTAAAATAAGACGATGATAATGTTGGGTAAATGTAATATACAATTATATATTGTATTGCTACAACTAGGAATCATTATTTCTTATTTAAGGTCTGTTGGTTTGACAGGGAGTGTATAAACTGCACAAAGGCTAAGCTTACCGTGAGTCTCTCCTGTTGGTCAAACATTGAAGGACAAGTCGTCAGACATGAAAAAGGGTAAACAACACTTTAAAACAGTCAGCTATTCCAAAGTGCATTTTTCTTTAGGTACAAGCTACATTTCCATATTTTTCACCTCAATGAAAACCAATAGCTTGGAATCAGAAGGAACGGAAAAGGTTAATTGACCCCAACTATTGTGTGAACGATTGGACTCATTTACAAGAAACTATGCTATGATAGAAAAGACAACTCAATGTTCTGACAGGCAAGTGAATCATGACAACCACATAGATCAATCAGAGACACGTATATTACATCTTATAGCTGAGAGGGGCAATAAGGACGGAGTACAACCACTTACAACCATTTGGAGCTTGTAAGGACCTTATGGACCAACATACGTTATCATGTTAAGGTACAAGACGGAATGTTGCCAATTTAGTTAAATCGGGTTATTTGTTATGTCACTTTGAACTACAGCTATTTGTGATGTCTGTTCAAAAGTATCTTACGCATTTATTCGTAATTAAGGTGGGTACTCATAAAATAACATAGTGTTCATAAAAATATGAATTGACATTGCAGTATAAGTATCTTTAATTTATTATGTAAGATATTTTAGAATGAAAGTTGCATACTATTACTTATTTGTGGTATCCATTGAGTGGTATGGTTTTTAATTTATTATATATTTTTTTAATGTATGTTTTTCACATTAGAGTGGGTGACCTCAACTTAAATTATATAAAGCCAAAATAAGCATTACCATATTTAGACATGACAAACTTTTACAAGGAACATTACAAGATTAGTAAACTAGCAGCTGCACTATACCTTCACAAAGAAGAAAGATCCTATTCATAAGAATGAAACAAATACATGCATTTCTGTGGAAACAGCATCAAAACCATCAGCTTGTCACTCTTTTCTATGTCCTCTCGTTTCAAAGAGCAACTACAGCTACGCCAATACAAGTGATTGTTGAAGGTGTTAGGTTGGACATGTAACCTGCATCACCAGATGCTTCAGGAGGGAAGGGTATGATATAATTAATAGCCAATGAATTATTCAATTAAACATGCTTAATATCAGCGACCAGTGGACACGATTTATTTGAAGAGAAAAGTTGACACATATCATAGCCAAGAAAATCCTGATTACCTTCTGCATCAGGGGCAGGCACTGTTACAGGAGCATAAGACTGGTTAATGTCAACATTTAAGCATTATGCATAAGGAAGAAAAATGTCAATAGAAATATACCAAGACAATAAACTTGTATATTTTGTTGTCAGTCAAAGCCAAGATAGGTTACCTTCCTCAATAGGTGACGCCTCTGTTTGAAGATGAAGCGGGAAGCAGTTGGTTATGCGTTTGATTAACATATAAATCCAAATTATTTATAGCTTTTTCACACCATGCTTTCACAATGGAAAAGTAATGGAAACTCAAAGGTAGGTTCAGGAATATGATATCATGCCAGTTAATGACATCATCACATTTTAATGATCTGAGTGATGTGATGCTGTTTTCAAGGGTCACTCTACCTTTGTCGGCAGTGATGTCACACTCCTGAGTACCTTTAAAGGATCTGAGCTGAAAGTAGTAGATCATTACCTTCTTCTGCTGGTTCTTTTATAAGGCATTGCGGTCGGATCAATGGTACATAGAACACAACCAGCCATTGAGGATGGGGTAAAAACAAATATCTTGTCAGGGAAGGTTGTTTATTGACATTTGTCACTATTGATAATATTTGTGCACAAGATGTGAATATTAAGACAGAATGTCACTTATCATTATGAGATATCTCCTTGAACTTTGCTCAGAATGTTGTGTTAAATGAGAAGGGTTAAAATGAAATGCGATAATTAAACAGTCATTAGATTTACTGTACAAAATTATTTACTGTAACTACAGTGACAAACTATATACGTGATTACCCGCTACTGCATGTGGAGGTTCCAAAAATAATATATGAAATAAGATTTAAAATAAGATATAAATGATTAGTTCTAAAAATGTTCAGCACAAAATGAGCACAAACATTACCCTGTTCATGTAAAGGTAAAATGTATATCCCTGCTCTTTAAGCTAAATAAATATAACATTCTAATTTTGAATTAACAGACAATAAAACTGTATAATAATGCTCAATGACTATGCCAAAGGTTCATGGTCTTTAGTGCAACACACAGACATGCAATAAAGTGTGAGTTTTTGGGGCTTTTCAAGTTGAAAGCTAAAGCAAATTAAAAAAAGGTTAGGCAGTGGAGTTACCTTCTACGTCTGGAGTGGGCTCTAAAGGAGATGGCAACACTTAATCAGGTCACTGTAGAATATTAGTGCATTTATAATGTACTTTTTAAAAGAAGCACTACAATATTTGCCTTCAAGTATTGGGGGAGTCTCTATAGCAAAGCTATACACTTTGTGATTAATAAATGTTTCTGATAAGCTAAAGCAAAGGACTCAATAAGGATCAATAACTAATAAAAAGTAATGTTAGCCAAATAAGGTAAATAAAAGAGAAGAAAAAGGCAATGATAATATTCTAAAAGTTTTGTACTAGCCAATAAAAATATATTATTTGCGATAATATACATTATCATGTGTCATGATTTGTTAATCATAAATAGCCACTAAAAAGTTTTACCTTCTACTGCAGGTGGTGGCTCTGTTACAAAGCAACAGAGTCAAATGAGTGAATGAGGCAATACAATATTCATATAGATATGAATAAATGAACATATATATATATATATATATATACATATATATATATATTGACTACTCTATTGGCAGTCTTTTAGTCACAACCTATACCCTTCGAAGAACAAAATGTTTACAGAATAACATTCAAAGTATTTTTTATTTCAGTATCACAAACGGTTATTACCTTCTACTTCAGGTTCAGCTTCTATACAGCAAGAATATGAAGGTGATCAATAAAGTAGGCAGAACAGTATTATTATGATTATTGTGAATTGGTAAGATTGAGCCACAGCAATACTTATTGTCAATGGGGATATTGCGATACTGCGATATTGCCATTGTTACTCTAACGCATAATTATTAGGAACAATATATGGTATACAATAATGTGTACATCTCGGCAAGAATATTGTATATGGTTGTTTATTTATGGTTGTTTAGTTTCTTTAAATAGCTACAGAACATGGAGACCTACAAAACCTACATCCAAGACTATATCCAGAATACCTTCATGGAGGAAGTATTCTAAAGTTTGAGAAGTGTAACTTTCCTTTTTTAATGACATTTTTTCTCTCAAAAGTCACAAAACAAAAGCATTTGCGGTGTTCTAAACTAAGCTTTTTGAAAAGAGCATGACATTTTTATTTATTTATTTATTACTGATCAATCTAGAATTGCTCTTGAAAGAAGGTCTACTAGACTTTTGTGAATGACTCCAACGCCATGCAATATGAAAAAGACAAACAAGCAGCCAGTCAAAGCTTTACCTTCCTCTGCCGGAGCCTCCTCGACTGAAGACAGAAGAGTGAATATTAGTAGATCAATGAAGCTTCAAGCAAATGGTTGAAAAAGTTTTGAGGTACAGTACTGTTTGCTACAATTTAAGGATTTCAAAATACAATTCAGTACATTTTGATATAACTGAATCATTAAAGATTGAAGCTCAGGTTGAAAAATATGGTGGGTCTGAATCAAATTCATTTGGATCAAACCTGATCAAAATGAATTCAATTTAGTTTTCAGTTCTAATAAAGTGCAAGAGATCATTAGAGTTCCATGCAAGCAAACCATCTTATCCATACAGCCATTGTCAGAACATTGACTCTAGACTAAGAAAACATAATTTTTTACTAAATAAATTAAGATGAGATATGTGACTGGAGTAAGTGACTGTCTGGGGTAATAATGGAATGGGTACAGACATTGGTGTCACAAAAATGGCAAAATCCATGTAACGTCAAAGACAGGGTATGAAAGCAGTGATTTTAAACATGCATTACCCAAATATTATTACAAACATATTACATGAATCTAACACCCAGTGATACACCCAATAAACAATTGGTATGATGTTTAAGAAAAAAAACATGTAACAGACATGTATTTAGAGCTAAGTCAAGGATTAAAATTGACTTACAGATGTACATTTACAGTACTGACACAAATGAGCACTTCTAAGCTAGATGCATGTTGTTGCCATGCTAAAGCGTTTTTACCTTCCTCCTCTGCTGCTTCGGTCACTAAGCAGACATATTGCAAGTAAGCTTGGAAAAGCATCTTAAGCTTAAATTAAAATATTTAATTTTCCCCCAAAATAAGAACAGTCAGTATTGCTTTACCTTCCTCCCTAATAGAAAGAGAAAACAGAGGGAAACATGTTTTAGTAATCACAGGGAATTCATGAAATTACTAGGCCACTCATACTCTGTGAAATACAGTTTTATAAATAACTGTTGCAGTTGTGACAGTTATTACTTACTGCTCCTCAACTGTTTCTTCTGTGTCAGCCATCTTGGATCTGGGCTACCTGAAAAAGTACAAAACCAAAAGTAGATCTTTAGATTTTTTCCATATACTTTACTAGAACTAATGAACTTCTTGCCCAAACCATATTTCATACATAATCTCACAGAGATTTGTATAATATTCTTCCCCAAGACATTGCTTTCCAACCTCATTTAGTTTATATCGTATTTTGCAAGCCCTAAAATTACACAATTCATCATTAAACGTAAATCTTCCCCATGGTACCTACACACTATACTTATGAAAAATTTAATATTTTCTTAATAATACTCGAATGTATGGCTGTATTTGAGTTATTCCACTCTGGACACCCACTACTCCAAGGGGTTATAAACAGCTTTAGACCCTAGTTCCAACTATTTCCTATTGGCACCGACTAGTGCTAGGGGAACACTGGAAATAGTCTCTGACAATAATCATTACTGTCGCAAAACCCTATGAAGGGTCATTGTTAAGAGATGAAAGTATAGGACTTTTTTGACAACAGGTGCAAGGAAGATTTGTGAATTTACAATATAAACACCAGAAAAAAGATTTGACAAAAGACAAGATCGGCACAATGATGATGCTACCAGACAGCAACAGACACAAACTACTGTAGGTCTTGCTTTCATAAACCTCTAAATATACAACCAGCAAATGTCACCGTACTATCCTACCCTGTGTTCTTTGGACTGACAGCTGGATTGGGACACAATCATTTGGACAATTTGGACAACATCTTTCCATTGTCCTGTAAATCACTGGATCATAAAAGCCAGTGTCAGTGTGCTGAGCCATGACATAGTAGGAAGGGAGGGGGGTCTATTATAAGAATAACAGGTCATGGGCTTGAACAGGTGTCAAGGTAGTCTTGCAGTGAACTTGGCCCAACTCGCCACAGTCCAGATACATCCATGGGTGAACCTGCAGGGCCTTCAGTAATATAACACATGTACACTCATATACACTCCCATGTATATGAATAGGCACTCACACACACATTGAACAATGTCAAATTTACACAAATGAACATGCACGTACACAAACTCTCTCTCTATCCCTCTCTCTCTCACACACACACACACACACACACACACACACACACACACACACACACACACACACACACACACACACACACACACACACACACACACACACAAATAAACACTCACTCATCTATCTATGCTATCCTAATTTGGTCTGCTGTGCCATGCCACACACCTGCAATGGCAACCAGTGGCTGATCAATATTCAGTAACATCTATCACAATGCATAATAATTCACATTGAACTATTCAATTGAACTAATAAAGAAGGAAAGAGAGAGAGAGAGAGAGAGAGAGAGAGAGAGACAGAGACACAGAGAGAGCGAGAGAGAGACAGAGAGAGAGAGAGAGAGAGAGAGAGAGAGAGAGAGAGAGAGAGAGAGAGAGAGAGAGAGAGGGATAAAGGGAGAGAGAGAGAGAGAGACCGTCCTGTGTGACAACTGTATCCCAGCAATGTGAAACACTAAACCGAATTTCCAGAAAGAATTCACAGGGTATGAGGCCCCATCAGTCAGTGGTATTAAATGTGTGTTTGTTTTAATGCATGTGGTCAACCTTTGTCTGGCTCAATCACTGGAATAACATACAGGCTCATAGTAGAAGGAATGCTGCTGCTTTTAGCATTAAGACTTGATTACAGGCAAAGCCTGCAGCATTACACCCAGTGTAGCGTGAGCTTAGCACCTACTTGCAATTGAATAAAACACTTACTTGTATTTAACCTACGATACTCATGACAATCATTTAGCTCTTAACATTTATGATACAAACTATATTTGTTTTTTTTTCCAACATGCAAGTCAAGATGCATTGAGATGAAAAATGACAATAAAACAATACTATATAATAATAATATATGTAAGAAATAATATATCCCAGTGTGCCTTATTTTAAAGGCATGACATTCTTTTAAATTCTACAAAGGGTATTATTGGATGTGGATACCAAATATCAACAAGCTGTACTAGAAACTAGAGCTAATAGTAGGCCCCATGCACAGTCTTACCTGGTGGGTCCCAGAGGAAGAGATGGTGATCGTAGCAGCAGGTCTTCTTCTTCTACTGTAAAACTGCAGAAAGAGACAGCCGCAATCAGTCTCCCAAGAGCTCCATAATAGACCCCCGACCAGCCATGTGACCTCCATAGTCCTTTCTAATAGGTTGGCCTTGTGCTCTAATGTTAGGAGGTATAGGAAGTGTCTTAAATAAATATAAACTGGGAGCATGACAAGTGACAGAATAGCATTTAAATGGAAAGGTCTGTAAGAAATTCAATGTGAATACTATAACAAACTATGTACCAAAATGGTGTATCTAATTAAATGAAAGATATTTTTCACTTACCCAGACATATAACTTAAAAAACACAATCAAAGATAAAATATTGGTCTTTTAATTTCCAAGAAAGAGAGTGACAGTTTCTTATTATTTCAGGTCTTTATTGTTGAGTCAATGGTATAATGTTTTACACATTCATTCTGTAGGAAACTAGCGACTACAATGACATTGCAAGTGTTCAGACAAACTACGGATTGTGTGCATTGCATAGCCTTACCTCTACACATAGACGAGTGTGTGTTTAAACATGGAAATAAAAGCATAAAAAATAAAATAAAAAAATACACAAAGACAGTTGGACTATATGCAACCACAGTATGTAAAATAACAATAAACTCACACAAATGAATTAAAAAATTATTTTGGTCAGACTCCCTTGTTTTCTTTTGTAGGAGATATGGAATGTGATTGTCAAAGTGTTTAGCAGAATCAATGGTCCAATCAAATGCCCCTGCACATTTTTTTTAATTTAGCAACATTTAAAAAATGAAACATTTGAAAATAAAAACACAAGACTGCAATAATATAAAAAACTAAGCCTAGAAATAACGTATGCAGGTAGTCGTGAGGTTTATTGAGCACCTCAAGTTAAATATTGGAAGCATAACATGTCGGTTCATTCTTTTTGAAAGGATAGACTAAATATAGTGGTATATTTCCTTGCATGTTATTTTTTATTATTGTACACATGTTCATAGAGAAACAAACTTGCATAGAGGGCATTTAACTACATTGTATTTGTATTTACTTTTTTGAATAAAGGCCATAATGGAGCTATAGGACACTGAAATAATGCTGGTTGGCTTGTTTTGGTTTTATATAAGAATACTGTACTGCCCTGCATAATTAAACAGGTTTTGAGAGTACAGAAGTACAGTACTGCTTTCAATCACTTTAGCAGTTCAGGTTATAATAAACTAAAGGGAACTTGAGTAATTGTAGACCAGACTTCTGATCCAAGAAGGCTTGAAAAAGATGGATGTGCCCCCTGTAGTACAGTAACTCTGCTTCAAGATCTAGGAAGAGGAATGTCTTTGAAGATAATAAATTCACTGTGAGACTCAACAATGACAAAGTTACAAAAAAAAAGAGCCAAGGTAGAAAATTACAAAAAAAATTAAATAAAATAAAACATAAATACGTTGATAAGATCATAAGATGTGGAATTATTCTGTTATATTCCTCAATACTTAATTTTATCAATCTTTCATTACTTTTAACTGTCTCTGTCCGTTCTTGGTCATTTCCATTCCTTTCATAGTACAAAAGCAAAATACATTGAGTATAAAACCGTAATATTACAATACAATTATATGATATTCATATTCATAAAGACACGTATGTGCTATCATATATTAACTCATGCTCAGACCTTTGTTGCTCTATTTGTAAGACATAAAAAGTAAAGATAATCCAAAATCTATGAAGTGCTTACTGTATATCTGCATCCTGAACAGGTGGACATCGAATAAAATACCTGTGTGTGAAGCTTTTGCTTTAAATATAAATAAAAAATAAGCGTGAGATGGAGAATGTACTTCAGTAGATAATTGTAATACAATGTTTTTTTTTTGTTTTTTTTTATTTGGCTCAACTATTCTTATGTACGGTAATCAAACATGTTTTTGAAGGGATAAATCAAATTTGTAACTATATTTCTTTTCCTTGGAGTATTAGTATAAAAAATAATAAAATTTGAAAACAGTTCGTTTCATGTTTATCTTTTAAAGCATTTTGTTTTCTTTTAGAAAGTAAAATATATGTGCAAAGGCATGTACTCTAGACTGTTATTATATGGGTGATCATGCCAACTGTATGCACAGTGCTGAAACAGACTCCTATATCCAATTTTTCCTCAAATCCTCTCCTTGCCTTGGGGTGGAAGGTCATTATTTTGTATAATAATAATACACATAATAATAGGCATAATAATAATGGTGATAATAATAATGAGAAGAGCCTTGGATTGTCATGGTCCCTGCCTTCGATGTCTTTTTTAGCCTTTAGTGTCCCATACCTATCAAAAGAGACAGAAACAAAGGCAAAGTTACGATCATCGATGCAGTCATTATAGCGCTCTAGTCTCGTGGTTGAGGGTTTCCAATAGGGTTAGAACATGCTGACTAAAACAAACACTATAACACTGTCAGTAAAAGACAAAGACAACTCTATCACAGAGAAAACCAGACGAGGAGCAACGGTAAACTATTAGAGAACCAAACGGTCAGAGAAAGGGTTCAAAGGTCACACTAGAACAGGGCTGCTGGGCAAATTTTAAATTGTGTATCACATTTTCTAGCCATTATTTCAACCACTATCGTGTTTTGTTTCGATGGATTCACATTCCAAACAAAGCAAAACTTTGATTAGAACACAATGTCCTGAAGTATTTTCTTAAAGGTCCATTCTAAGAGAAGTTAAGCAGGTTTTTCTCTAGTTTCGTCAACTTATTATGTGTGAGCGGAGTGCAGCATGCTGCATGCAGGACAAAGTGGTGTCAGATTCCTCTTAGGCCTCAGCCTCTCGAGTCCCTGGTCTCATTTAAATAACTGACAGACAGTGGGTTGTTATTTAAATAACTGACAGACAGCAGGTTGTTATTTGTCCTTCACTCTTTAACAAGTAAGAGGGGCAGCAGCAAACATATGGCAACAGAGACTTCTTTATCAATAACTGCGCATTTGGGTGTCGTTGTGTTTTGTCTTTTTAAGTGTTTGTATTCCTGCGTACATGTTTGCCTGTGTAGCCAGACTAGAAATTATATAATTTAAAAACCTTCAGATGCATTTCCTCCTTTGAACTAAAAGTGAAAACATGACGACAGTGATATAGAACTAAATCAGGTACTTTTCAAAATGTGAATAATTAAAACCTAGACCTAAAGGTATTTTGACAACAACTTTGCCTCTGTTTGTCATGGCATGATAATCTTTTATAGTATCAGCTGGTAATGTGACAAATCAAGCTGGCAAGCCTGCTAAAATGACATACCCGTACTGTCAAAATGCGGGTCATGGGTGGAAGTGGTGATGTGTGTGTGTGTGTGTGTGTGTGTGTGTGTGTGTGTGTGTGTGTGTGTGTGTGTGTATCAGTTACTTGTAAAGTGGGTTAAAGATAGGGTTGCCAGGGTATAGGTGGAAGACCAGGATAGATCCGATTGGACGGAGAGCAAATTCATGGCTCAGTTATTTTAACAGCTACTAAAAGAGCGTGTGTGAGGGCTCACATTTGCATTTATGTGTGTGCGCTCTTGTATGTGTGTCTGAGTTCCGATGTGTGTGTGTTTTACAAACTACGCATAACAAAGCAATGCCAGGAATCTTTGAAGGCCAAAGTCCTCTACCTCTTCTATCTCCTTGTTCCAAACCATACCATCCTTGCACCACCCCACCCTCCCCCTGCCCCACTTTGAAAATAGAAAACAATGCCGCACTGGTATCTGAACATGCCAGGTTCCCAAAAAGTCAAGCAGAGAAGACACTTGATTTATGGCTGGCAGCGGTCCCGGGGGACGGGGTAAAAGGGTTGGAGAGAATGGGGCAGGAGGCCATGGGTGTATGGGACAGCATATGGTACACTGTAAATGACAACAGGCCTGAGAGATATTTGTCCTTTTAGAGAGACAAGAGTTTGTTTGAACTTCAGTGACCCAATTTGGGTATTGTTAGGTAAGGCACTGACGTAATAAATAAAGTCACACACACACACACACACACACACACACACACACACACACACACACACACACACACACACACACACACACACACACATAGAAACATAGCATGCACACAATCTCAGAAATATGCAAGAATTACACATACACGTGTACTGTAGAACACACATTATTGCACACATCACATATACTGTACATGTGTGCAGGCGAATCTTAAAATATGACCAGTTTTGCTTTTTTCCTCTGTTTGGACTTACCATTGGTGACAGATTTATTTTCCCCTCTGCCTGTCACCTGTAGTAGAGAGAAACAGAGAGAGAGAAGCAGAAATTACAGTAGGGTTTTCAATTGTCTTAGAGCCATTCAAAGCTTGTACAGGAGTCACTTCTGTTCATCCAATTATCTTAGAATAGAGTTTAAATACAGTATTATTCAATACTTATTTAATTTTAATATAGTAAGTTATTTTTGGATGCAGAACTAAATAATATCTTCTCCAACTCTTGAATGTATCCAAATTCCCCTCATCCGCTCAGGTAAGCCTTGCTTAAGTCACAACTTAGCTAATAACAGGGTGGCTAACCACCCAGTTCCCTGTCCAGGGACTTCTCTACGCCAGCAGGGACCACGTCTGGAACCACCACACTCCCCTTGACCCATCGCTCACTGTGGTACACGACAGTCTCTGAACAGTGGAGCTGGCAAGGTACTGTAACATTGCCCTTTTAGTCCCTATCTGGTAGAGTTAAGTTCACCGAATTTTAATTTAAATTCCCCCTTATGCAGGATTTTATTTTGTCTTTGCCCAACTGTTCCTTTGTCGGTGATAATATACAAGCTAGAACTTTTACAAACAAATTAATGAGCTACAACAGCAAGTTAGTTACAGAGGAAAACACTGCAGTCCACTGCCAAATCTGCTTTTTTCAAAAGCCTGCTGGCTACAGAGGACTCAATTCATGAATACATATCCTTTAGTCGTTAATTTGTTGATGAGAAATTATCATAATTAAAAATATGTACAAGAGTGTCCAAAACTTGAGCGTGGTTGAACAAGAACATGGACGTTAAATGCCATTACAAGAATCATTATGGACTAGTGTGGCAGAAGCGGGGTTGGTGTGTGTGTGCCTAGAGCTTGGTAAAGGGAGAACAGCCATTTTGTGAAAAGTGCTTACTTGATGTTTCAGGCCCACAGAAAACTATCAAAATAGTTTAACTTTGCTTAAGAAAGTGAAACAGCCATTTTAAGGATAGGTTTACAGAAACAAAGAAAAAGAAAGTAATGAGAAAAAATATTGAACATACTTTGATGTGGCCACTAGGCGTGAGCTCCTACAAAATATATATTTATCTAATTTTGAACTGCAGCCAGCAAAATTATAATAGCCTTTATGATAAACAAATAAGCAATTGAAAGCTGAAATAACAATTGTGATATCACATTAAATAAGGAATAATAGTGGGTGAAGCTTTGAAAAGACGAAGCGGAAAATACGTTTCTTATTTATTTTACCTCTCCAGGCTTTCCAGATTTTAACGGTGATGTCAACTAGCTAAGAGAGCTCTTCATACTAAAACAAACAAAAGTCATTGTTATTCCCTTAGCTGCTAGATATAGGTTACAATACAATGATCATATAATAAGTCTTTTATGTTCTATTGTGGGTTTCAAAACAAACATTTCCGAAGTATACCTGGAGTGGACACTTACGGCATAAAAATTCCAGCCTAAAATATGTTATTCAATGAGCAGACCGCCAGATTGTAAGGAGCTGGACTGTGAATATTCTTTAGTGGAAAGGCTTTTCAACGATATGAACTCTGACTTAGTTACAAGGTTGGGGTTTCTATTATACCACTTACTGCTATAGAAATAGTAAACCATGAAACTCATGTCCAGTGTTTAGAGAACGGGTGAATGGTAAAACTATATTCAAAAAAATATACTTTTCTATCTGAACAGTAGTCCTGTAATCATGAATTAAACTATAAACTCAAGCAGCATAATTGTGCAGGGTGTTATTACCTTGTTAGGAGAGGCACCTTTGTTTTCCCATAGACTCCTCTTGTTTGTGACGTCTCCAGGTTTCAGATCCTGCAGAGGGGGATAGGAAGGAAGATTCTCGAATAAAAACATCACCGAGTGGTAGATTCCAAAACACAAAATGTCTGAAAACGACTTTGTTTTACACTACCTGAATTTCAGAGAATAAAGGAATGAAAAGGAAGGATGGAGAGATCCAGGGAGGACAAGACAGGAAGATAGCGACTATTGCACTGAGTGGTGCTTAACTTGCAGAGCAGAGGAAAAGCAAAGTCACCTTTAAGATCATAGACAGAATCATATAAATGTAAGAGTTGGTTTTAAAGAACATAGGGAGAGTTAGTCTGTATGTATCTCTCTCTTTATGTACTGTACATATATATATATATATATATATATATATATATATATATATATATATATATATATATATATATATATATATCATGAAAATATAGAGACTGAGAAAGTAGGTGATGGTCAGTATTCTTTTTCTTCTTCTTCATGGAACTTGTTTGAAGAATGAAAACTAAATGTATTTGTGTACAAAAGGGACTTTTGGTTATGCCTTAACCCACAAAATAGTTCAGTAATTTTTGACATGCTAGCATGATGTGTGACCACAAGGTGGGTCCAGACTGTGTTTCTCTCTGTCCCTAGGGATTTTAAGCATGATTCACGAGTTCAGTAGGTGGTGACCAGAACCTAACATGAACTTATAACCCAAATATAACAAATAAGCTCTGGATCAACACCGTTTAACATCTCTCTTAGTTGCCACAATAATTGCACTACACAATAACTATGACAAAAGTCTTTAAAGCCACCTCTAATTTGCTCTGTTTGTTTGTAGCATGAGCATTACTCATGTATAGTGGTCTTATCTAAGTAAAGTATAGGAGTCTTACACTCTCATTTAAATGTGTTTCCCTGAGACCCTACCAAGAAGACACAGACACAGACAGGATGGTTGCTATGGCAACGACCTACCGCTGGCCTCCCCCCCAATGTTTTGCCACTCTCAGGGGTTTTGTTCAGCCAGTCGTTGATGCGGCCGGCCACACCTATCTTCATCCCAGCTGCTTCCTGTTAAGATAAGGTCAGAGGTCAGGAGTGAACTGGTCGTTGGCAACAGGGGCAGAACAGGAAGTGTTAGTGAAACGGGCCATTTTCCTCTCTGTAAACCTGACATTTTGGTCACACACTCATAAGCTCACACACAAAACTACATAAACACACACACACACACACACACACACACACACACACACACACACACACACACACACACACAGACACACACACACACTCTGAGGCTGAGACAATGTTCACTACTTTACAGCACTGAAATACACTACTAAATAACTCATCTACAAACGCAAACGCACTCCAATTAACTTCCTCTTCTCTAACACTGGCTAATGCCTGCGTCAGTATAGTTCCATAAATTACAATCTTTTAGGTATTAACACAAGCAAAGTAAAGTTGCAAATGTTAGAGCCACTGATTTAGCCTTGTTTTGATTATTATTTCAGTCATAATCCCATGTTCTCCAATACCTAGGATCCCTCCCTACCTTATAGGTGCCCCCTCCACCACCAGGAGAGTTGAAGACGTTGCCCTTCTCCCACATGCTCTTGATGTTCCTGATGCCATCGGTCACCATGGGCAGGTCCACTGCTCCCGAACGGGGCGACTTTGTCTCTCGGTTCTCTCTCTGCATAAGGGGATGTCGGAAGAGTGAACTAAATTGAATCAAGCCTTTTGGTTTTAGTGGTCAATCATTTGCTCACTAGATGGCTGGCAAAATTGGCGTTGCAGTAATTGGTGTGGTGAAGTTTGTTGATAACTGTTGTTCATGGTACTGTGTGTGTTCCAATGCTGATAGAACAGTTCATCGACTGTATTGAATGGTGAACTATCAGTTATGCCTTGTGATCTATGTACCTGAGCAGCAGATGTGTACTGCTCCAATCTGTTGTCTATTTTAGACACCACAGGAGACAAGGAGGCTTTCACTGCACTGTGGAGGGGAAAGGAGACAGGGGTTACAGGGTGTTTGTTTACTTTACACTAACATCTAGATCTGTATTTATTTGACAACAAACGTTTTGACTAATACGTTTTATCTTTGGGTGTATTAATGCAGGTATTTATCCTGGTTACACATAATGATAGGGGTACACAAATATCATCAAATTCACACAACCTAATATGAGAAGAGAGAACAGGTTTTCAAATGACACTTAACCTATAGATAACTATATTGGTTTAAAGTATGACTGTGTAACTGGAGCACAGTATCACTATAATATGATGTCTAGACATGACGGATAACAGAGGGGAATGCTTCACCTTTTCTGGGCTGACTTGTTGAGAAACTCGGCCCTTTCTCCAATCTGAATGGAGAGATCAGAACAGATTTACTGTCAGAAAAAGGATCAAGCCAGTGAAGAAAGTATGCCTACACACCACAACAGTACAGCTTGCAGGCAGGTAAGTGTCAGTAAAGGCTATACACTTCTCTTTGTAATGTCTTCAAGTGTACTAGACTAGACATTTCCTTGGAAAAACGTCCTGCATCGGACTTAATATACGTTTATTTCTCTCTGCATAAACGTACCAAGATCTATGTTATTGTCCAGTGCTACTCTTGTTGAGACAAAGTGGTACAAAACTGAGAAACTTGAAAGGCAAGAGAAATAAAACAAACGATCTAACAGGTCCTTCCTTCCCTCTGTCTCTGTATCTCCTTGGATAAAAACTTTGCTCTCTGTCTCCTACTGAAAGTGGGAGTTCCTAAAATACTCCTCCGCAACAGGAAATTCCCCATTCTCACAGTGTGTCGTTAAAGAGTGGTAGCCATCCTAAAGTGGTTACAGTAATCTAGTTATTTCTAATCACTTTCTTGCATCCTCCCTTCTTTTTTTCCCCTTGCTCTTTTCCCTGTTTCCCCTCCAATGTTCCTTTGGCTCTCTCTTCATGTCAGTCTTGTTGACACACACGCACAATCAAACAGACAAAAAGACAAATACTTGAGCTGCACGGTATCTCAGTATTTAGGCAGGGACTTCTTTGTAACACAGGTAAACACACACACAATACAACATTAGGGCATCATATCTCAATGTCGGTTTTGGTGACAAACATGCATGTTGAGCTACAAGAGATCTGCGTATTTATGATATCCTTACAAGTGCCAGGCAGCATGGGCCTGCTTCTCGTGATAGGCCGGCTACAACTGATGGGAGGAAGACGATAGGCTGAGGCAATGTACTAGTTTGTTGTGTGTCTTGATACTGGGTTTCCTATGTCACACAAATTGTCACACAGAACACACACACCCTCACACTATCCCTCTCTATAATGTATATAATGTCACATATGTGTGTGTGAGTGCTTTAGTTTAAGGATTTCCTATGTGGCTATAAGTGCCATGTCAAACCTTATTTGTACATGCATTTCAATTTCAGAGAACTTGGTCAAAGCGCAAAATCTTAAACACGACAAGGCAGTGCAAATATCACAAATAGTGAGAACACAAATAGATAACTTCCAAGGGAATAATAGAACACACAAACATGTATGCATGTCAAAGCAAACACACACACACACACACACACACACACACACACACACACACACGCACTAACAGGCACACAAAGCATTAGCTGTACCTACAGAGAACATAACCACAAAGTATAGCTGCAGGCGGGACAGGAGGCAAACAGGAGTGGATGTTGTTAACATTTAGAAAACACAAACCACAAACAAAAACCCAATTTAATCTGTTCTAACCACCTCAAAAACGTAGAAAAAAATCCTACAGTTTTAAAACAACCAGGAGAAAACAAACTCCTCTTGTTGAATTTGTTTGGTTCCAGCTATAATCTTTTGTACATATTTTGTGACTTAGGGTTAGTGACATTGAATAAAAATGATTGTCAACATGATAACCACAGTATAATGTTATGGTAAACTGGGTTAGGGCTGGCAAGATGGATATTACCGCTAACAGAATAAATTAATCAGATTATCTCTGTTGGCCTAAAGAAATTCCCCCTAGGTTCTCTCTGCATTGAAGCTTTTGGGGCAACATCAACATCCTCTTATTCACTCTAAAACAATTATGTATGCTTTTCCATGAAAAAGATGTATTATTTATAGTGTGAAACGTTGTGACGTTTTAGGTTGTTGAGTAGACATAACTGAGTCCGACCCACAGACAAGGAAATACACTTTGTGTCACCAGGGAGTTTTAGAATTCCCAGTTTAGTCTGTTCAAGTAGAGCAGAATTTTCATTAAATTGTCAAATAAGGATGTATTCTGGCACATACCCAGGAAAATCATAAAATGCATTGGTTGCTCAGTTTGTGTGTGTGTGATAAATAACAACATTTCAGAGGTTAGGGCTATGTGGTGAACCTCTGACCTTCATGGAGGATCCTCGAGGGCTGAAACACTTGAAGGGCTTGGCTTCTCCATCCACCATCTCTTCTGTTCCTCTCTGTCTCTTCTCTGCAGCCTCTGCTCTCCTTTTTTCAATCTCCTCCTTCATCCTCCTCTTTTCCTCCTTTTCAGAGATATGAAACAGAGTGACATAAACTCACAAAGAATGTAGACATAAAATCACAAAGACTTTCATAATGTCGGTAAAGAAAATGCATTATACACATTATACACACAGAATATAAGAAAGCCTAAAACATTCAGAAACACTAACCAATGCACAGACAGACACACCAAACTATTGCACTTTTCTTATCAGGCTACTAACCGTCTGTTCTGACAGTACTTGTCTTTGATACTAGTGTGTGTGCTTTAACTGCTCTCGTTTTTTTTTATTTTGAAGCATGCAGTTTCCTTTCTAGCACACATTAGACAAAAGGAACAGAGAGAGAACCAGAGCATATAATAATATAATACACGACAAATATAACAAACAAAGAGACAGACAGGCCAAAGTTCACCTGCAAACACAGATAGACATAAAGACAGACAGAGACACAGAGAAATATATTGTGGTGGATATAACCTATTTTATTGCCTGGTATAGTACTGTAAGGGGTTGCATCGATATAGGGATGCTCTAAGACGCTATTTAGATTTAGAATAGGGTTGTAGAGAAAAAGAAGTTACTGGAGTTTTAAATGTCCATATTTAATTTAGCACAATTTCCTGAATTTGGATATTATGAGCCTACTAAAACATGAAGCTGTTCATAATATTAATAACCAAGAAAACGATTCACCATTTCCTTTATCTATTCAACATACTGACTAAAGAAATGTTAATGTTCCTACCATACCAAAATACATTGCAATATACATATTGGACAAAGCGCAAACTCTGGGTAGTCTTTAATGTCCACGCTATTGTCAATTATCCTTCAAACAAAAGTAGAAAATGCAAGCTAGGTTTTTTATCTATGTAGTGAAATGTCCCACGCCCTGCTCCCTCCTTTTGTGAATTAACATAACTTTGAGCAAAACGTTCCTTATCGGGCAGTGCTTTCTGATTCTAAGAAAGTATCCCTCTGTCTTATCCCCTGCAATCTTTTGCCACTTTAGAAAAACTATTGCAGTTAGATTAGGGTAGGCAGAGCCTAAATGAATAAATAGACACTGTGCCAGGATTTAAGTATGAACAGATAAATATGAAGTGATAATCTTTTCCAAGAGGAATTAGTCTGAGGTAATGTCATGGGAAAATTAATGGATAGACTTAGGGAGTTATAACATGGATGCAAACGAGGAGTAGGGATAAGGGTGAGGTATTGGGTCATGGCGTATGATAGTGTCCGAGTGAAGCTGGTGGGAAGGAGACGGATGACTGTGAGCTAACACAAGTACCATAGACTTTGTCTTCCAGGGCGTCTGGACATGAACATAAAAAGAGGGGGAGAGAGAGTGTGGATACACATCACTCAGCGTGATTGTCTTAGTTCATAAGGGTGAGAGAATGTGAAGCAACGTGGAGAATGAGAAAAAGCATAGGGAGTTAAAGAGTATCACTAAGAAAGTGAGGATGTAGAAAGAAGAGAATCTGACCAATTAACAATCTGTACTAGACAGAGAGGTAAAAAGAGACAGACAAACACACAACAGAGAAATCTACCCCTTACGACTCTCCCTCATACCTCTTCTTTAGCCTTTCTTTCATCCTCTTCCTGCTTTTTCACTCTCTCCTCTTCTTCCAGCACCTTCTTTCTCTCCTCCCTCTTCTTCTTCAGCTCCTCGAGCTCCAGCTCCGCATCAGCCTGCTTCTGCCTCATCCTTTCAAACTCCTCGCTCTCAGCGTCGTCACGGCGACGCTTGAGCTCCTCCAGTTTACGCTCCGCCTCCAGGCGTGCCGTATCATCCTGCTGATCGTCGTGATTGGCTGGGGATTCAGGAGAGCGTGCGCTGCCACGACTGGGTCACACACACACACGCACACACACACACACACACACACACACACACACACACGCATACGCAGACACAGACACAGACACAGACACAAACACATTCTGAATAGTTAAGATACAAACTCATACACATACAGAGAGGTAATCTCAAAGACAAGTGCTGTTAAAAGCACACTCAAGTAATGTAAACACGTTTGACAATGAGTAGGATACACACACATACAGCTACAATCACACTCAAGCACACGCACTCTGGCGCACGCATGCACGCACGCACGCACGCACGCACGCACACACACACACACACACACACACACACACACACACACTCAAATGCACCCACACTCAGGGTGACACTAACAACCAGCGTGTCTAAGTCTAAGTCTTAGGTATCAGTGTGTCTCAGGTTTCTCTTCAGTGTTTCCCTGACGGAATCAAGGATTAGGTGACCAGAGTCAAATAGTAATGACTCTGCTCTATAGATCTCAAAATAAAAAAAATAAAAAAAACGTAGACAAAAAATAACATCTAAATAAGTAATTAAATGTTTTTGTTATTATCTATCATGCTCCATGTCCTGTCCATGTTTGGATGTCCATTACCGTAGGCAGACAATAGGGACAATTAGCCTTCTCAATAACTTTCCTTATTACAATAAATACTGTCTGGATACAAACACCTTGCAACACGATTAATGTCTCTGTAACAGACACATTTTTATTAAAGATAAACTAAAGACTAAAGATAAAACATCTATGGGTATTTCCTACTATTTTACAAGAACCATTGGGCAACACTCTTCCCTTTCAAAACTCTTACTCTACTCAGAATCATAACAAACAACTGAGAAATACAATAAAGTATGGAAATATAATCTTTTACGTTTTAAAAAAAACGTAATATTATACCTTGATGTAATATTGATATCCTATGATCATAACTAATGATGGGCTACTGTGTTTCTCATAGAGTTTGATAAAGGGGCCTGAAAGGTTACATTCCGTAACCTTGTATCATGTAATACTGTCTTGGATCATATTTGATGGGAAAAACATTTTGAAATATTCAAATAAACATATTTTCAGCTTGAGCCAAGTCCTGATAATTGTGTCCACAATTTTTATTTTAAAAGTGGTAGTTTTTAATACTAATTCCTCAACCCCTTTGTATGACTGTGTCTTAAACTGGGGTCTCATTTCAGTGTTCTTACTTTTTTAATATTGCTACTGCTTCCATTATATTCAATGTTGAAGTTAGTATATGCCCTCAGTAATTTTGTAGACATTTTTTATTTATTGTTGAAATGTTTTAGTGTATTTAACTACACTGTATATTATTGTATTGTTGCGTGTGTTTACCTTAGAGTCCTCTCCGGTTTCCTGTGTTGTTTTGGAGGCGGGGTGTCCTCATGGAATCCTCCATTTTGCTTCCGCGGCCCCGCCCCTACATCTCTGTTCCCACCTCTCTCATTCAACTGCAACCCAAAGACAAAGATAACACAGTAAGAAACAAGATGAAGGAAAAGCAAGAAAAGAGTCTAGAAGGTTCTAAGTGGAATGTCAATCAGTGGGTGAGGGCTGAGAAACGCCTTAATATGAAATCAACAAAGTATTCACAGTGGCTCCAAACTTCAAACAGTGTGAAAGACAAACGATAGAGCGAGAGGAGGGAGAAATAAGTATCTACGTTTCACGGCAGCATGCCTACACCATACATTTAAGATCAAACCTATAATTACACAGATATTTCAAACTCCAGAATGACTGCCAATTGAGAAGGATGTGATTAAGCTGTATCAGCTTGATATGGTAAGTATACGGGACCAAGACAACCATACCAATTGCAACTGTAACACCCCCTTATCATTCAGGCATTCACATCTATTTTACCTTGAAAAGAGATTTTCAAATGGTGCAGTGTAAATGCTATGTACTTATCGTCCGTACATATTTGGTACATAAATGACTTAGTTTTCCTGCTTGTCCTGAAATTGAACCAAATAAAGCATCTAAAGAAGGCAGTTGGTAAATAAATTATGTAGTTTTATCATGCAACAAAGATAGTTCCTTGTAGTTAGTATGGAGTCTTGTCCATGTGTAATGTGAAGTGTCACCTCTTAGCGGTGAGGAAACAAAACATGCAAGACAGGCCGCGACAAATCCTGTCTGAAATGGCTACAGGGCCATAGCAATACAAGGCATCACTTTGATCACATCAACTACAACTATGGTTTTCAAGTGTTTCAAGTGTCAAAAGCTTGAGTATTACTCCTGACATTATAATCCTGACATATAACCAGTCAAAGGAGAATTAAACCCCATTCAAACTTTAAAATTGTACATAAGTTCAAATGAAATACACCTGAAGGATTTTTGATGCAGTTGCAATCTTTTTTTTAAACCATTTCAGATTTGTTCGTTGCCTGGAGTCTGATATTAAATAATACACAGTGAAAGTGAATATCAATGAACCACTCTGTGACTGCTGTGTGAAACCCATGGTATTACAACTTATTAACGTGAAGTCTGGCGAACCACTGTTGGTTAGCACTGCCGGATACTGCCAGTTAACTTTGGTGCAAACCACACTGTGACCACACGGAGTGACTGGATAACTTCAATGGCTGGATGGGCGGATTGCTTCATTATTCCCAGTTCTACATCAAAATGAGAATCAGACCTTTACTGAACCGTTAAGCTGCGGTATTTTTAGGCAGGGTTTCATAAAGTTTTTCATCAACTCCTCCAACATTTTCGAACAAAGTCAAAGATAGAACGGCTAATATTTTGACTGAAACAACTTGTTATGGACTGCCTATCATTGCCCCAGTGCCCTACCAATACATACATATTCCAAAAAGTATTTTTAAAGACAGATTGTAGTATTATTCAAATTGGTTGATATTGTACTTGAGATTGAAGTTATCCAGGTGTTTTAGTGAGTGCTGTGCCACTATAGGTAAACTCTTACCACATCCGAGCCATTCTCTGAGTGCAGTCGCCCTGATGTCTCATGATCTACTGCAGAGTCTTTGTGCTGTGTTATAGCTTTGCTCCCTGAGGGCCGTTTAACACCAGTGTGTCTATCCTCCTCTAACCCCTCATCCTGAGGGAATACATTGGCATCTTCGCTATCGTTCGCCTCTTTCTCCACCCCTCCCTCCAAATACGATGAGTCCTCATTATTTGTGATCTTCTCTACCACTAAATTTGAAATCAATGTTTTGTCCACGTCATGTTCCTATAAAAAGGGATTTCAAAAGGGAATTCTGTCAAATCAGTAAATCAGAAGTGACAAGCAGCTTGTGTGACAGTGTTAGTAAACAAATGATTGTACCTCTTCTTGTACGTAGGACATGTTAGGTTTGTCCTCAAAGGATTCCTATGGATAAACAATCATGACAGATTTTGTAGGGAGTGTTACATGGATAGAGAAAGGTAGATACACACACAAGGAGGGATAGAATAACAGTTTAAACGTAAAACCGACAGAGCCTAAAATAGGACGGGGAGTTACTCAGATAAATGGGGACCAAACCTTAGCAAACGGGAATCTTTTTCATCCACCACCATACAATACAGTACACGGAGTTAGCCCAAAACATGAAATAAACATCATTATTGCAGTGTGATTGGTATTTGTGTGTTATCTGAATAGGTTGTGGGTGAATAAACTTCCCCAAGCTCATGTGGGGACAGAAAATGTAAAAGAAAAACGGTAAAGACTCTTCTAACACTGACCTGTTCTCTCCAAGACCCTCTCGGTTTCTCCTCCACCTCCTCTTCTTCCTCTTCCTCTGCCCTGGGCTCTTCCTCCTCGGGCGCTGCATCCTCCTGCTCCTCCTCCTCCTCCTCCTCCTTCCTCCGTCCGTACATCGCTGGCTTTCTCACCGCCTCCGGCTCCTCTTCCTCGTTGTCGCGGTAGCGACCCCTGCGTCCGGAAGAAGGCCTCTCCTCCTCATCTCGGTTGTTGGCCTCCTTGGCGAAACCGCCATGGTCGCCCTCTCCGTTGCCCTCCAGTTCCCTCTGTCGGTCTAGGGCTTCCTGCATGCGCTTCTGTCGTCTCTCCTCCCGCTTGGCCATGCGCTCCTGCAGAGCCTGCTCTTCGTCGTCTCCTCCACCTCCAGAGCTGCTCACCGACACAGTGGTCTCTGTCACACTGAGAGAGAGAGGGGGGGTGGGTGGGGTGGACATAACCAGAGATTAGTGAGCTAGATGGAGGGGTTAGAAAATAAAAGTAGCTTTACCACTCTGCCTGGAACAATCAACAGATGACTTGAAGACTTATAGAGAAAAGCACTTGACATAGAAACACTTCAAAAGCATGAGGGGGAGACGAGACAAATATTGTCCGCAGGTCAGTAGGCGTATGACATGGACTGACAAAACCTGTGGGTCTGCATACTTCCAGCTACAGCCACGTCTAAACACCGACCGCACCATCTGCCGGACATTAGTGCAGCGTCAGCACAATCAACAACAAGCCGAACGTCTGGCATAAGGACACTCAGACAATCGCTGTGCTGTTCAGTAAACCACAGGAAGCATCTATGAGCTCATGGAGAGGAAATGCTGTGACTACAGGGCGGCCTCTGTCTGCCGAAGGTCAGAGGTCAAGGTGGCCTGCGACTTCCACAGCTCCTGCTAAATGGACTGAGTATAGGAGCAGGAGGACTGAAAGAGACTGGCGTGTTGAACTAAGCTTTGTGCCGTAGCTGGAGGCTAGCAAACTTCTGCCCAAGCAAACAAAGTCGCTGGAAAAATGTAAACGATGTGGTTACAGCTGTAGTTTTTAATATGTCAGCAATTTTAAAAGTGTCCCAGCCTTTCCTACATAGGCCTATGTCCATTCTATACGTTTTAGTTATATGGTACTAATGTCATCTGGGACAGATGGAACGCTTTCATTGCTTTAAGGATAGCTAGGATACATTCCTGGAAGAATCATCAAAATTCCGATTCAGTTCTCGCTATCACTTCGGGGTAATTCCTCTCGATCCAGTCTGGTGTGTCCTGATGTGTCCACTGCTCCAGCGTATTCATGTGTGTGTGGGTCGCACCTGTGGCTGTTGGTCATGGTCAGGCTGTCAGGCTGTCCGCTGGGCTCCTCGGACTCGCGGCTTCGCATCCTCTCCTGGCGCGCTCTCCGTCTCCTTTCGCGAGCAGCCTCCTCCTCGTCCTCATCAGTCCTTTGAAACGCCATCCTAACGGAAATAAAGAGGAAAGGATTTGGGATTTAGGCTTGGCGTGTAATTTCGTGTGCTCTGTCTTCTTCTGTAGTCCTGTGATCCTCAGCAGCTGCTATATGCTTCCTAACATTACCCTGGTGCCTCTGAGTTTAGCCAGTGGAGAACATTATTTACTATCACATGGTAATTGAATGTTATAACTAAAGAGGTTCAGGCTTGTAAGAAAGCCTGAAAACAGCTCTCTCTCTTGCTTGCTTGCTATGGTGTTCTTGTTGTCTCTATCCCCCCTTGGAGGTTTGCTCTTTCAAAGTTTCTGCCTGATTGATCTAGGAGAGGAATTTTGTCATAATAGAACACAGGGCTCAGTAAACGCCTAAGCTAAAGCTGGGGGACCATGACATCATATCGGAGTGTGTGTGTTTGTGTTTTTTGTTTATCTGTGTGTCAGATACTTAAGAGTACAGCACAGTACAGTATAGTACAGTACAGTACAGTATAGCATATATATACACACATATATATAAACATATATATATATATATATATATATATATATATATATATATATATATATATATAGTATACAGTCAAAAGTAAAAGCTAAATATTAGGATTATGAAATCACAAGTCAAACACCTCAAATTCTGCAAATATAGCCTCTTCTTAGTGTTGTTAATAGAAAAAAAAACATTCCGTATCAAATTGCAATAACCTTAAGATAATGGTCTAAGATACAAACTAAATGTCATGGGAAACTGAGAATGACTAAACAACTTAACCACCACCAAACCACTAAACATGCAACAAAGAACTTGCATCTATGAGTAAGGGAAGATCTCAGGGTCAAATAATATTTTGGGGAAAAGAGGACTCACTTTTAAAAATGAACTAGTGTTCAAAGGCATCACAAAGTTGGGGACACAAAGTACTGTACCGAGACATTGAGGGAGGTGGTGAGAGATCGAGAGAGAGAGAGAGAAAGAGAGGGAGGGAGAGAAAGACAAGACAGGTAGAATATAGGGAGAAACAAGCAATGTAGAGGGTGAAAGTTAGAAAAATCTATAACGTGCAAAAAAAAGTAGAGGACTAAAAACCTGAGAGGTGAAGATCCCTGAGAGTCAACTGAAAGAAGAGAAGGATGAAAGGGTGAGTGCGATATTGGAGATTCTAAATCCTATCCAGAGGGATTTTTATTTCCTTCAGGAAAGTCTGCCAGTCAGGAAGTTCTATGCTAGACCCCTAAACATATACTATGATGCAATGACTCAAAGACCCAATGTCTCTCTCTCTGTCACACACACACAGTCACAAAAACTAGCACTACTCTATGCGTCGCACACACATGGACCCACACCACCATGGATACAGCCACACAACAAACACTTTGTATGCACACACAAAACCACACATTTTTCATGGGTTGGCCAACACTGTGTGTTAGGAAAGCTATCTGTGTGCCAGGAGTGACTGACAGATAATAAAGTCCAACACGTATCTCACACTGTACAACCTTCTCTCTCCTTGCCCAGACACGTAGTATGACTTATGAAGTATGTTAGACACACATGTTTCCACTTATGGAAGCAATTCTGGAGCTGGAAGTGAACTTAATTGTTTTATTGCACGTCTGCTGGACTTATCCACGGTAAACAACGCTCAGGGTTTAGTTTTATTGGGCCTAACAAAATTTGCAACAGCCATCCGTTTCACAATGTGTACCATAAATTTGATTTAGGAGCAATTTCAGCGTCCGTTAATCCCTTTTTCTACTCTACTGGTCTAGATGGTGGTACTGAACGGACATCCACTGGCCGGCTAAACTTTGGCACCAGCAAACGCATTAGGAGGAACATATTTCTAAATATTTTCGTTGAGCGGGAAATATCTAAAAAATGTCAGTGAAAACAATTTGGGGTAAGCCCATGAGAACCAAGTTCTTCACCACTTCCAAGACTAGGGGAGGAATGAGAGGGGGGTGGGAGTCCGAAGGGCCAACAAAGGAGGAGGGTACTGTAAAAGGATAAACCATCAAGAAAGAAAGAAAGAAAGAAAGAAAGAAAGAAAGAAAGAAAGAAAGAAAGAAAGAAAGAAAGAAAGAAAGAAAGAAAGAAAGAAAGAAAGAAAGAAAGAACGAGGAGTAAGAAAGGAGAAAGAAAACTATCAGTACACACAAAGCAAAGGCAAAAATATGGCGGCAGAGTGATGGGGGTGGGGAGGGCAGGGAGATGAGGGGAGGAGGAACGGGAAAAGAAGAGAGCAATTGCTCTGTGAGAAATGTTGACCTATTCCCACGCCGGTCCCAGTGGGCTACTTCCCCTCTATCAGAACAGGACAGAACCAGACTGGTCTCCTCCCTGGGGAAAATGGCACACTCACAGGGAACATATGGATGTCTGGGATCCACGAAGCTGTGTACGTTAGCCCTCTGGGATAGAGCCTATGTTCTGTGCCACCCACGTGGTGGTTAAGGGTATACTCTGAAGGGACATATGGAGTCATGGCATTCATGTAGCTCTGAAGACCTTCCCACTATACCGGATGAACTCCAAATCCCTGTTGAAGTCAATGTTTCATGATAAAAGAGCTTAGTTAGCATTATATGTTTTATTATTCTACATTTTGGTAATTTTTTCCCCTTTATGCATGGATTTTGAAAGGGAAATATCCACACCACTGGGAGGCCCAATGCCACAAGCCTGCAATAAAGTCTCTGGTTTAGCTAATAAATCTGTAGCGTGTTAATATTGGGCTTGGGCAGCAATGTACACCGCCTGGACTTCCCTTATACGGAATGTCCTGACTAATCTCTGACCCACCCATCTCCCTAACAGTGTGTATCTTTCTTCGTATACACGCCACTGTAGCTATTAGATCCTTAGTGTCCTACTAATATCTACTTTTGGTCTCTCATCTATCCCCTGATTTCTCTCTACCTCTCTTAGTCTATCTTTCTCCCTTAGGGAACAGACTAGGCCCAGTTTATGGTGCAGGACAGACATGTTTGGAGTGGTCCATTCAACAAGGAGGGGGATGTTTGGAACGGTCCATTCACAGAGGATGGGTGTTATTTCCTGAGCTCTTCCTGGTTTCCCAGGAGACTCAGCCCAGATGTGGAGGAGGGGAGCTGGCTGACCAGTACAAAATGGATGCCAGACCTGAAACTGACTGTGCATAATATGAATATGTTAAGTTGTATGGATTTAAATTTTACTCAATTTCATTATACTTTCTGGACACCTGAACAGCATCAAAATTGAAAACATTACACAAAATGTGTCCAATTCTGGTTTGGCCAAGGTCTTGCACTAGGTGTAATCGATTTCTCCTGATCCGTATAATATTCTGCCTTATTTACCTTGCGTCAGTAAGGTCTGGCTCCGGCTACCACAGAAGCAAACTCACATACACACACACACAAACACATGTCTGTTCAATATCGCTTATGGATCTGGCTACACAGATGTACTTGAGAACATTCCATCTACATGTTTTCTCTATAGAAGGGAAGTAAAACAGCAGTCAAAACATTCCAGTGTGTCTGTGTGACTCAGTGTGTGTGTGTGTGTGTGTGTGTGTGTGTGTGTGTGTGTGTGTGTGTGTGAGAGAGAGAGAGAGACCGGGATAGAGCAAGATAGATAAAGCAAAATAAATGAACAGAGAGAGAGAAACAGAGAGAGAGAAAGTCACACAAAGGGGCAAAGAAGAGTGTGTGACAAAGTCTACATAAACAAACTGAATCTGCGTGTGTGTGTGTGTGTGTGTGTGTGTGTGTGTGTGTGTGTATGTGTGTGTGTGTGTGTGTGTGTGTGTGTGTGTGTGTGTGTGTGTGTGTGTGTGTGTGTGTGTGTATGTGTGCGTGTGTGCGTGTGTGCGTGTGTGTGTTGTATAAGATGCACTGAATAAAATAATGCCTTTTTAACAGACTCTGGTGGGGCCCCCCTATAGCCTTCCACCCCCTTGCTCTCTGGTTCATGTCACGCCCATAGGGATGCAAGTGTTTAGGAGCCAAAGCACAGCTCAGCGTGAGCAAAGCTGGCTGCTGCTACAGTAGAACAGAGAGAGACACGAAACAGAACAAAGATACAACATGACTTGGCACCTATTGCCACAGTCTGCACAAGCACACACACATTGACAGACTTAGCCTTATACACACACACACAAACACACACTCTCTCACACACACACAGGCATTCCAACCCACGCACGGAAACACACGCATACACTCAAAGAGACAAATAAACATACAGAGAGACATATAGACAAGTATAAAAACATGAATAAATTGGTCGACATGCACACACTTAATCACACTTAGAAAAACACAAATTCATATACACACATCTCTTTGCTCATCCAATTTAAGGAGGTGAATAGTTCTTGCCAAGCCATCATTAACCCTAGCGTGTAGGAAACAGCTTCTTGCTTCCAAGCCAGTAAATACAGTATAAACAGCCATTCACCTGGCAAAGGTACAACTGGTTTCATGTGGAACTGTGTATGGGTGTGTATGTTTGTGTGTCTTAGTGAAGTAACTTGCATTTTTTCCTTTATACAGGATATTTGGTGATGGTTGAGTGCAAGGAAGCCCTGCCAAAATATGTTTTTGACTAGTTAGATAAGGGATTGCATGTACATATTGATTGTTTCATTATTGGTAAAAACAATAAAAATAAATAATGGAAGTGAAAGAAATGAAATCTTTTATCAATAACACAAATCGGTTGGAGGACAGAGCATCTGCTGCAACTGAAATGACTCATCTGAAATATGCCACTTGTGAACCAACACCCAACATTCATAAATGTACTGATCATCTGTCTCACTTTGTTTAATTATTTCTTACTGTTTGTGTCTCTCTCCCTTTCTTCCCCTCCCTCTTTCTCTCTTCAACATTCCTCTAATCCCTATATTCCCTATCCTTAACCGGCATTTTAGACATGTCCTCTATGATGTACACGCCCTGAGATTACTGCAATTGTATGCAATGATTTTTTTGTGACATGTTTCGAAACACAAACAATCCTATAAGCATAACTCTAATCACCAAGTTAGAGCCAGGGGTGGATCTAAACAAGCATAACGGTTACTCATCTATGAGAGACAAAACAACACAAAAGCCAAGTATCTTCCTGGAAACACTGCAACAATTTGCCAGTTTAAATTACAATTAAGCTTCAAATCTAGGGCATTGCCTCACCGCATTTTACCCATTACGAAATTAAAATAGAAGCTTCTCTTCTTCTTAGTCGTAGTCTAAACATTTGCATGCCTAATCGACATGAGATGTTATAACCATGTAAGAACATGCAAATGTATAGGACAACCTAGCACTGAAAAATACTATCTGGGACTGCCCATACAAAACCCTCACATAGACAGTGTGGCAGATCTACGTTGGTAGGGACTTGAAGAAAACAAATGTGTTGGCACAAAATTAAGCAGTGGTCAAAAGTTCTGGGTAAAAAAAAGGTATGAAACAATTCCTTCAGCAATTCTGCAAAAAAATTAAACTCTGCTTTGCTAGGCTAATCAGATCTGTTCGATGTTATAAACATTTCTTTCTTATCGCCTAGGTAAACGATGCCAATATTTGCTGAGTGATGTTTTTAAAGCCCCAAGGAGAGTCCAAACTATTTAAGCAGCTCCATTGCTAGCTGGCTGGCTCTGTTGCTACATCTTGGCATGCAGATCAGAGAAGAGTTGGACAGAGTTTTCTGAGATTATAACAACCAACACATCTAGAAAGTACAGCTCTGTGACCAGAACAGACCAGACTTGTGACTGGTACCCATACAACCGGGACCCATACTATGCCGGCCTGTAACCCTTTAACGCAACCCATTACGAGCAGCAATTCTGGATAAAAAAAACAGTACAGCACAGTTTAGTTTAGTTTAGTTTAGTTTAGAAGTACAGTGAGACAAGTCCTTCTTGCTAAAAAACAGCTACTTTCCAATTACAGTTCATCGTGAAACAGAGATCGTTGATCTTAAACTAACAGTAATACCCGTAGAGCTTCAATAGTATAGGAAAACTCATATGAGATATCAAAATGAAGCACAGTGTGTTCAAAATAGGCAATCTACTAAACATGAAGTTCTGATAACAGCACATGACAACTTTTCCTATTTAAACGCATATGGCTTTTGTGTTATGGCATTGTTCGTTTTTCAAACAAATGCAGTTTAGTTTTATTGTGTCTTCTAATAAACAAAAACTTTGCATTAACTTTCATGGACAACAACAACCATTTGCGGCAAAGCAAGACATCGTTTCTATCCACTTTGTGGATGTGGCCAGTAGCCATCGATTAGCAGATCCCAGATACTGTCGCCCTGTCTTTTTTGTCTTATTTGTTTTCAGGATTCATTCAATTGGAAACTTGTTTTAAGATCTGTCTAAATACTCACCCACCAGTTGTACTAGCTATTCGCTTTTACAAACAGCCGGAAATAGAGCTTAACGGAACTTTCATTGCACATGTATTTGTAAGCATGGATCAGCACTTCAGTGTGGTCAGGTAATGCCGAAACCTCCATTACCATCTCTGGGCAACCGATCGACCTGCAGCCATTCCTAATGACTCATAATTAAGTCCACCCTGCCGGTGGCTATTACTTATATGCAGCATTTATAGATGGGTCAAAGAGCAAGCATTGGCTGGATTTTTTGGTTGGTTGGTGGTGTTTGTGTACGGGCATTCTCATGTACTGTACATGCTGGGAGCGATTGCCATTTTTTTGGGGTGGGTGGGTGATATTGAGAAAGGGAGAGAGAGAGAGATAGACTGATGCTAAAGACGATGAAGGAAGGAAAAGAAGTGGAATCTCACCGTTCGGCTTCGAGACGCATCTCCTCCCGTTTCTGTCTCCTCATCTCCCGGCGCCGCTCAAAGTCGTCATCCATGATTACGCCCTGAAACATGGCATCCAGACAACATTTTGTTTACTGATGGTTGAAGGAAGTTTATCTTGCCTGGTATCAAGTTGTCCTGAAACAGTACCACGCCTGAATTCCCCTCTGTCCTCAAACTGTAATTTCTGCTAAGCTTTTCAATGTCAAATAATAAAAGAGAGATACAACGAGGGAAAATTAAGACATCATGTGAACCAGAATGAAAGCCTACACAGCCTGCCTGGGTGCATTCAAGAGTTTGAGCGAAAGACAGAGAAGAGTCACCGAGACAGAGAGAGTGAAAGAGAAAACACACTGGCACAGGATGTTAACTCTATCGTTTGAAAAACACTGGGACTACAACACGCGGTAGGGTATGACGTGACAGAGCTGTGAGGAGTCCGACCACCCAGAAGTCGTACAGTCACACACGCTTCATTTACCAGGCACTAACCCTCTCCCATACACAGCCAAGATCCCCTAGTCTTCATTTACCAGGCACTAACCCTCTCCCATACACAGCCAAGATCCCCTAGTCTTCATTTACCAGGCACTAACCCTCTCCCATACACAGCCAAGATCCCCTAGTCTTCATTTATCAGACAGCAACCCTCTCCAGAACACATCTAAGATCCTCTAGTCTCTTCATTTACCAGACAATAACATTCTCCAGTACGCAGCAAAGTTTCCCTGCTAAAGTCACACCCATCACTAAAATCAGTATGTGAACTTGTGTGTTTCTGGTTTCATGTGTTGCGATGTGTGTGTGTGTGTGTGTGTGTGTGTGTGTGTGTGTGTGTGTGTGTGTGTGTGTGTGTGTGTGTGTGTGACCCTTACAATTATACCCTTCTCTGACACAGTCTCAACAACTCTGAATGTAGTATTTACTAATGACAGAGTAGTACAGTATAGTCACACTCATCACTATGGTGCACAGTTACTCTCTGGATTCTGCTTTACATCATTTTTAAACATTCCGCATCCATCTGCAGGCTACACGGTTAGAAACAGGAAATGTTTAAAGAGAAATTAGGAAAAAGGCAGAAAAAATACCTGACATAGGGCTACCAAACAGCATTGGATAACAACTGATTAAAAATCTAAAAGGTTCGGAAGAACAGATCCTTTGTCCGTTTACCTGCTATATGAAAAGAACTCACAAGACATAAAACGCCCTATAACACAAACCATAACACTGAACAAAATTTTACACAAGTCAGACAGAACCGATTTGCACTGCGATTTGTAATTATACGGACCTTAGTCTAAAGAACTGTAGAACTACATAGAACTGCATAGAACAAAACAAAAGAATCAAACCATTGGTTAACTCTATGTTCGAGGCACACACTGAGACTTTCAACAGCAACAAAGCTAACAAAAAAACAATAGTAGCAAATAGTAGCTGCCTTTCTACGAAGGGAAAACTGCAAA
Organism: Aplochiton taeniatus; assembly: GCA_017639675.1. NCBI lineage: Eukaryota > Metazoa > Chordata > Actinopteri > Galaxiiformes > Galaxiidae > Aplochiton > Aplochiton taeniatus. Next base: position 18,226,258 of record CM030172.1, on the reverse strand, counting down.
AAAAAGAGAGTAGCTGGAAAAGAAAAACAGCAACACGGTTGAACTGAAACTACAGAACGGACCGCCGAAAAAAAATAAAAAATAAAATAAACAGCCAATATCCAATACTGTTTTACCTCGAAATACAGTATTCTTGTAACAATGTTGTTCCTTCTCACACCATACCAGCTCTTCACAATTCCTTACTCCCTGCTGTGCTACAATGCAAAGTTACAGTCCAGTACAATTTCCTACTGTCCAATCCCACCCCAAGGCAGTAGAAAAGGCAAATTTCTGCTTCTTCCCTTTCCATGCAAGTTCTCCCTCCCTCCGTCTCTCCCTTGGTCCCTCCCTCCCCGGATCTCCCTCCCTCCATCTCTCCCTTGGTCCCTCCCTCCCTCTGTCTTTTTCCTCAGGCTCTCCCTCCTTTCTACACTCTTTTCTCTCTTTGTCATTCTCACCATCTTCTTTCCCTAATGATCTCTCTATCCTTTCACGCTCTCCACCCACTCTCCTTTCCTCACCCCCTTCCTATCTTCCCGTGCTTTTCCTGTTTTGTTTACCGAGCTGTCAGGGCTTGGCTAAACTCTGCTGCTTTTGCAGGACAGGGAGAGGCTGCTATTCTAGTGGAGGGTGCAGGACTGTGGAAGGCAGGGCTTCCTGCCTGTGTGGTATACTGGTTCGGCTCTGTGCCCCTCTGCAGAGCCCATCAGAGAGGGTCGGATGAGGGGCTGAACACAAACACACACACTGGGACTCACAGACAAAACCTGCACACACATGGGCGCATTGGATACAAAGCTAGTATTCTGGTATGTACATGCACATGCAAACACAGATACACTTAAGTTATGTTCTTACTCATAGAGATACAAAAGTGTAAATGTAAATACAAATGTAGTCTAACACACTAATGCTCATCAGGCCCCTCAACTCTCACACACACACACAGTCAATCCACAGACATATTCATAATACCACAAGAATGCACTCAAGTCAAAACGGAATACATTACATTATTTAATCCAACTCCGCATTTTGTTGAATTAGCTAGGCAGGTTTCTCAAGTATGCATGAACTGGGGTATTTTGTATTGTACAGTGGTCAAAAGTCCTATTTCGAGGAGCTTTGTGAATACAGACTTCTCAGCAGGGGATGTACAAACACACACACACACGCACGCACACACACACACACACACACACACACACACACACACACACACACACACACACACACACACACACACACACACACACACACACACACACACACACACACACACACACACACACATACTGGCACCACACAGCCAGAGGAAAGAGAAGAAGAGGCCTGTGCATTCCAGAGAAGGCCTTCAATAAAATACAGAAATGTAAGTGTTGTGTATATTGCTAGAGGGGACCACCCGTGCTTTGGCTATAGTAGTATTGTTACTACAAGGACGGAAGGGGGAATCTTTTAACTGGTTTTCACTTCATTTTTCCTCTCTTTTCTGCCGAAAACTTGTCCTTTTTTATTTGAATGTCTTTTTTCTTTTTAGTCTGTCTCAAACTATCAGTTTATCTCTCAGTTCACGTTCAACTGTGTATCTTCCAGAGGTCTACATGGAACTTTAACATATGTAACAACAAGCTTACAGACAATGGTATCATGCAAAATGCAACCTGTAGTCCATTAGTAAGATTTATAATGGTGATACTAAGACTCATTGGGCTCTCTTGATGTTTTAGACAAACACATTAATCTGAGGAGTATGGCTGCTGAGCTATGTCCGGAATGTAGTAATTTAACCTCTGATAACTAACACAGGGACATGAAAGAAAGAGAGAGAGAGAGAGAGAGAGAGAGAGAGAGAGAGAGAGAGAGAGAGAGAGAGAGAGGAAGAGAGTATCTAAAAATTACTCTCAGATGCAATGTGAAGCCCTTCAAAAACAGTTCAGACTGTAGAACCAAACTCAACTGCACTAAGTAGCTGAACTGTGCTGGTTGGTTGCCCATTCGCGATTGTGGAGTGCGAGGAGATAAACCCTTTCCTTATCAGGATATGGAAATGCCAACACTATCCACTTGAACTTAAGAAAACGGCAAGGCAGGTTGCAACACTAAGAGAAACATGCTCATTAGAAATGGCTGCACAGTTTTGTACAGATGTAATGTCCTACTGGATGGGAACAAAGTCAACAGTCCCTCCAAACCAATCCGAGATGCTGAACGTGGGAGACTACCAACAAGACTTTAGTGACAAAACATTGGACAGCCACCCAAGCTCTTCTTGTCTTTCTTTGGACCGTGGGCGTTTTGGATCACTGGAATTCTGGCTTAAATTAACTCTGAGGAAAAGTGATGAACAGATATAAGAAGCCAAAGAAAGCCAACAAAAAAGCAGAAAGAAAGGAGACACATGGTGGGGGTTGTGAGTTGATTGCTGCAAACACAAATCAAGGTCCACGATATCAAACTGCTGATGGACATTTAGAGTAGAAGCGCCTTAGTGAAGTATTCATATCAGCTAATTATGAAAGCAAACACTGTCATGCTTTACAGGAACTAGCCAAATGGTGTCCACTAGGAGAACACACTGTTCTGCTTCCACAGAGAGGAGAGGAGAGGAGAGGAGAGGAGAGGAGAGGAGAGGAGAGGAGAGGAGAGGAGAGGAGAAGAGAGGAGAGGAGAGGAGAGGAGAGGAGAGGGGCATAAAAACATAACAGCATTTGGCCCCCTTGCCAGACTGTGCCTGTACCTGTGTGTGCTGTCACAGAGACACAGGTGTGCAAGTAAGCCAGGTGTGGGAAGGTATCCTAGGCATCTGCTGAATGGGAACAAACCTGGCACAAGGCCTTGTCTTTGTATGGTCAGTAAGGAGTGTGTGTGTGTGTGTGTGTGTGTGTGTGTGTGTGTGTGTGTGTGTGCGTGCGTGCGTGCGTGCGTGCGTGCGTGCGTGCGTGCGTGCGTGCGTGCGTGCGTGCGTGTGTAATGTTCATCAAGGTAGGCAGGTATGTGAAATATGTGCTTTTGCCTGCTAGTTAGAAGCCCCTCCTAATCACTGTGCCAAGTACGGGAGCTATGGCTGCTTAGATTAACGCTTGACTACTTTATGAAACAATCATGGTCTTCATTTATAACATGACATTCACTGTGAAAGAGCTGTGCTTCTCTTCCCTACCTGGTGTCGGATGTGCGTTGGTCTGTCCAAAGTATGCATGTCCTTTGTCTGAATTTCATAACTTATTATAATTATCATTTGATGCCAAAGTCCTGTGATATTAATGCACAGCATTAAAGCGTTCTGCAAAAGACCTGATTTAGACCCAATCTTCACAAAAGTGAGAAGAAATGCAGAGAGAGATAGAGAGAAAGAGAGGGACAGGGAAATCTATCAGCCTGACAGGCAGACTAAATCGGGGTGTTCTGAACACCCAGATCAGTGGTGCTTTTAACATAATTTGTGCATTAGCACAGAAAACTGTATTATTTTATTGTGTGTCTGTTAGTCAGCCTGTGTGTCTGTTGAATGGGTTCCTCTGTGTGACAGTGTTGTGTCTGTCAGGTAATAAAGCAGAATTCCCCATTACCACACAATTATGTATAGAGAGGCCAATAGGTCTGCTTATCATCAAAACCTCTACTTTATGTCTTTGTGTTTGTGGGGTTCTGTACTGCACTCTACGCAGTGTGTGTGTGTGTGTGTGTGTGTGTGTGTGTGTGTGTGTGTGTGTGTGTGTGTGTGTGTGTGTGTGAATGTGTGTGTGTGTGTGTGTGTGTGTGTGTGTGTGTGTGTGTATGTGTTGGGTCCATCAACACCTGCACTGCTGTGTTTTGACAGGCAGTTCTCCACGGTTGGTGTACTGTATGACGTGCGTCACCTCTCCGTCTCACACACAGACACACACACACACAAACACACACACACACACGTCTCGTCTCTTTCACACGTTGAGGCCTCTCCTGCCTTAACACATTTACAACCTCTGGCCATGGACAGGACACATAAATCCACCCGAGTTTTTGGCGTCCAAAGGACATGAGTTCTCTCCTACTTTCCGTTCCATTACTTCTGTATCCCTTTCTCTCTCTGTCCTCTGTGTGTCTCTGTCTCTCTCCCTCGCCACCTTTTATTTTCTATCAGATCATCTCCTGTCTTTGTCTAGTCTCACCTTTCAGAGCAGTAGCCAAGTAAGCAGCTGCTGACTTTGTGTTCACCTCCAATGCTGAAGGACATTAAAGATGAGTCTAGTATGTGTGTTTGTGTGTGTGTGTGTGTGTGTGGTTGGAAGGGTGGGGGCTTCAGATTGACTCTATAACCTTAACCAGATCAGGAGGTGGCCAGAGGCATCTTCGTTTACCGAGGGTTCACTCGGCCTGATAAAAAAACAGAGAAGCTGTTGAGAAGCTTGAGAAGAATGAGGCGGAAGAGGTGATGTTTATTATTGAGGATATGCCAAGACGTTTGTTAGGTCAAACCTGTAGCCTGCTATTGGACTGACAAAGCACATGGCCTTCGGTGACTTGTGACTTCTACAGGAGTTACAGTTTTCACCCGACAAACAACACTGAGACAGGTTTAATGGCACGCCCTTTGCCTTAGCATAGACTCCCTTTAGCTGAGGGAAGACCCCGTTTACACTGAGCACCAGGCCAGCAACACAGTGTGCATTCCTGAGAGAGAGAAAAAAACACACCCTCAAATCAAGTTTCTTTCTTGCTGACTTTGGCTGTCAGCTGGAGAATCTGAGAGGGGAAAATTTACTTTGGGTTGAAAAAAGAAGAAAGAAATAAGACAGGGGTACCAAAAAGAGGCTAGGTTCCTCTGAGTTTCCACAAGGAGAAGGGGAAAAATAGACTCCTGCAGCATTCCCAGACAATGGATCACATTCCAAAACACGTCTCCCTGATCCCTCTAAATCTCTGACTGCTGGTCATAACGGAGGATTCTGATTCAATGCAGTCGACAGCCAACCGGCCTGCAGCAAAACGATGGGACCCACAGAGACAGAGGTGTTTCTTAAATGGTCTTACTCACAACTCACAATCTCTCACTGGAATATACTCTGCATGGAGCAATAGTCTGCTAAACATTTGTGTCCTGTTTTGTAATACAGCTGCCAATGTGGACTATCAACTTTGTTTATCATTCCGGGAATGCCTCTGACAGGAAATGTATTTGCAGTGTTATGAAAATGTTTCAGTAAATAACTTACAACTTGGCTTAAGTTTCCCAAAAATGGACAACCAACAAATCCCTTTGGACAATGGAAATGCAACCAAATGCCTTACTCACTGATTAAACCCTATCACTAACTGAAACGGAAAACTATTGCACAAAGAGGAAGCTTTTCTTTTTTGGTGCATCTCATTGAATCCCTGGGGAAGCGCATCCGAGTATCAGACATTTCTGTAGTGTTGTGAGGAATTTCTGAGACCCATTCCCGGATGAATTATGACTACTCTCTCCCACTGAGAGATAAGCCATTCTTTTAGCGCTGATCTCTCAGATCATTCATTAATGTTTCCAGGTGGATGACTCCACTAATCTGAGCCAATTTTAGAAGACCATATGCAGAGAGCCTATCTGTATCTGGTAGTGGTGGGATACAATCCTCAGGACCAGTCTCCCACACACGGCTCAGACTGCTCCAATTCACTTAATCTCTGCTTCGCCCGCTTATGAAACCTGTTATGTCTCATTATAATGAATGTTTTGGCTTTAGGCCTTAAACAGATGTAATAGTATGTGCATATTAACAGCTGTTCTCGCTCTCCTCATCCCATGGCACAGAACTTGTAATTCTTAACACTAATCTCTCACAGGCAGTACACTGACCTCTCTCTCCCACTCATATATACTTACAATATATGGTGCTATAAATTTGTATCTTGCTTCATTCAGACTGTTAAGGTAATATCAGGGTATGTGCGTTCGCATACGCACGCACACACACACACACACACACACACACACACACACACACACACACACACACACACACACACACACACACACACACTCACACACACACACACAGCATACCAACTCAACAGCTGAGTTGGTTTACTCTCTACGGTACTGTGTGTGTGTATTCAAACGCCACAGTCAATGAGTTTGACACGGTGGACATAGCTCCCATCATCTGTTCAGAGAGGCCTCCAAGCCCATACTATGGAGGGGTTGGAGTTGGACTAACAGAAAAGCCCTGCATGGCACGATCAAAGAAGCCTCGAGTGCTCACAGTAATGCTCTCTGCAGCAATTTACACATGCACCTGTGTTTTCCAGTGTGCAGCAGGGCACTGTGTAAACAGGAGGGGTTTCTTACTCTAAACTCCTGGACTCTTTGTTATCATTAGTCTTGGTTTAAGTTGGTTTGGCCCGGAAGTAGGGTCATGATAAACTTTGTAGCAGCACTAAAATTCGTCCTCTAGTTCCTCTTCCACTGTAAGGTGTTATACAGTTAGGTAAATTCTGATTCGATTTTAAAAAGGTTAACTGGAAAAACGTTTTTTCCCCCCCTCCATAACCTATTACTGCTGTGTGATGAAAATGTCTTATTATAGCAGGTCCTTACAAGTCGATAGGAATTTAGTACTTTCTATCCGAGTAAGCCAGAAGCCTTGAATTGAGCACCGCAACCCGAAAACGATGCCAGTAAGAGTCATCTTTTGTTCGTTTGATCATTTTATAAGACAACCGTTTTACATCAAGAGTCCTATTATTACTATAAAAATCATAAATGTCACTGTTAAGAGGCAGCTGCTGCCTTCTGACTGAAGTACTGAACAGCTCCGGCTTTTGAAGCTTGGATTCTGCTTCAGCCAGAAAAGTATTGCATCACAGTCTTCGTGCGCCCTTTTACATTTCGACAAGTTTGCCTAAGATATACAACCATTTAGACTATTATAGTTTAAGTCATATAAGTGCGTATGACATAGTCTGATTACAATGCAGTAAACATTTCAAGTAAAAGCTTCAGAATAGGGTATTAAAAGCCATGTTGATTTTAAAGTAGTGGGATGGGGGTGAGGGGGTTGGGGGCGAAAAGCGGAGAGAATGTTCCAAAAAGAACAAATCCCACACAAAATAGGGATGTTTGAACGGCATCAAAAGGCTACTGCTGACTGGCTGTGCTCCACATGACCAAATATGGAAGGAAAAAATGCTGCCTTTTCCCGTAACCTAAGTGCAGAAAGAAAAAGAAAAAAAGAAAGGGCTCCTAGCATGCTGTGTGCTCAGCTAGATAGCGCTCTCACACTCTGTCAGTACACAGTGGCCACAGATATGCATATGTGTGTGTGTGTGTGTGTGTGTGTGTGTGTGTGTGAGAGAGAGAGAGAGAGAGAGAGAGAGAGAGAGAGAGAGAGAGAGAGAGAGAGAGAGAGAGAGAGAGAGAGAGAGAGAGAGAGAGAGAGAGAGAGAGAGAGTACGTGGTGACTGAGTTTGCTCATCCTGCCGAACTAAAAGCTTAAGTGCAGCACTTATGGTGGCAACTCTAAGATCATCTCTGGGACAAAAAACACACAAATGCACTCACACACATCACCAAGTATGCACAAAGACAAAAGTGGATGAGTCACCTCTGTTCAAGATATAGAGTTTATTTTTTAGGATACAAGCAACATAATTCTAATGGGTCTTTGAGTGTGGAGAAACCCCAGTGGTATTGAACACTGCATGAAACGTACCTAATAGCCAACAGCAATTTGTTGATCCGGCCCCATGACTGACTTGGCTAGGACCGAACAATAGAAGAAAAAGTGAAAAGAAAGATAAAAAAAACTATTCACTCAGCACATATCAAAAACTATAAACAAACAAAAAAAAGGTTTGCAGCGTCAAACAACCCAAAAAATATATAAATCCTTCTTTGACACTGTACAAATGTTTCGTTGTGTAATTCTTAAGTTAATGGTAAGTTTTGCTCACATCACAGCTACTGCCCCTTAATCTATGAGAAGAAAGGAGGATGGACAACCTACTATACAAAAGGATGTTGAAAACAATGTCATAGGACTAAATAGAATAGTACATAGTTTACACGAAAGATGATGAACTGCAAAAAAAGTAGATTAACAATTCCCAATATACTTTTTTTTTAACACACCATTTCTCTACGTTTCATAAGAAAGCCGGATTTGACAACTAAACCTTTCAGAGTCATAATCGATAATCACTGAAAAGTAGAACAGCTCTTTAAACAACAACATAGCTTTATTTCCAATATTTTAAGCTTAATTTGAGTTTCATGTAAAACTCCATAAAAATGGGTGGACAGTCATAACATTGTTCCTTGCGTAGAGGGACTTTATGCATCCCAGGGGGATCTGCAATGAGCTGCTTCATTCTCCTCACATAATTAACTTGATCGAGAGCAGCCCAACTGCCCGAGCGCACAGTGTATATCAACACAACATGCTGGAAAAATGTTATGGAACATAAAAATGCATTTCTCATAAAGCTCTGAGAAGTTCCTCATGTAAGTCTAGTTAAGAAAAAGGGTGGGGGAAGAAAGAGAAGAAAAAAAAGTATTGGCTCAACATTTCTGACTAGCTTTTCCTTTAAAAGACATGTTGTGGATGCGGATAAGGAGAAGCGTGGTCTAGTGTGCCAGCGAAAAAACACACTTTAGACAAATTTTAAAAAGACAAAAAAGCGTGATAGAGGGGGGAAGCAACAAGTGAAAACATTGGAGTGATTTATGTGGCTGGTTTGCATCGCTCTCGGATAAAGGTCTTCCTGTCATACCTTACATGGACACGGCCAGCAAAGAGAGGGTGAAGCTTCAGTATGACGCAAAGGTTCTTACACGCCAACACCCTGCTAGAAACATGACAGCAGAGCAGCTCTACAAAACCGTGACATGTGTTTGTGTTGTATCATACCATTTTAGTGCCTGGAGCTCATAGCTATTTTCAACCTGACAGGAGAATTATTACCATCACTACACGGAGTGACACAGTTCTCTACTTTGTCCATTCCAGTCTTTTTCTATCTGTCTCCCTCTCTCTTTCCTCAAAGCACCATAAATCTTAATCTATGTGGCTCGTTTAAACAACCTCGAATCTGTAAATCTGGTTATGGAATGCTGCTTTTTTAGCAGTGTGGTGCAAGGCTTTTCAAGGGTATTACGTGACAAGAGATCTTCAGAAAAAAAGAAGCCACATTCCTGGCGAGAGGGAGAGAGATTGGGGAGAGAAGATGGGATAAGAGGGAGAGAGAGAATGAAAGAAAAAGACAGAGAGAGAGATGGATAGAGAGAGAGATACAGGTCTGGAACTATGAGGGAGAGACTGATAGAGGGTCTACAGAAAGAGGGAAAGTGAGAAAGATAGAGAGAGAGAGCAGGAGAAGTGTGCGGGGGGAGTAATAGAATGTTTGATGAAAAAAGAAGACTTCACTGAGTAGGGTTATTACTCAGAGGAAACGTAGAGGAGAGGAGAAAACCTAGCTTGGTAGGGTTATTACTCAGAGGAAACGTAGAGGAGAGGAGAAAACCTAGCTGGGTAGGGTTATTACTCAGAGGAGAGGAAAGTAAAGGAGAGGAGAAGAGGGTTTAGGTGCTCGGGCGAAAACGTCTGTTTGTTTGCTGTACAAAATACCCACAACAACAAAAGAAACTGATTGTCAGGAAAAAGGCAAAAACTCCCACTGCAGTGGGGTCCTTACTACTTTCCACTTGGTTCCATTGTATCAAGTAAGGTTTTCATTATATTAGTAAATATTTTTGATCCTAGTTTAAATTGAAACCCGAACGAGGGAGAGAGGCCTATATTGTTATGTCCTTTCGCAAATAATTTGAAATGAGTCAACTACTGAACCGAGCACGTTCATTCTCCTTTACCTCTGTTCATCTTTTCTTTTGTGTATGGGCACTTCGTCAATATCAGAGGATCTCCTATTTCTTTTGTGTTCTCTCTCCCACGTTTGGGATCTTGGGACGGCAATTTTCTGGCAAGTGTCTTAGGAATTTATATAACCTGATAGCACGATCTATTAGATGTCAAATTCTAGACCTTCTTTTCCACTCAAGTGCTGATGTTAAATCATTGCCACACACCTATTATTACCTATTGTTAATGGAGATAACTCTACTGCTTTATTTCCATCCATACACACAGCTCCTAAACCTATCAATGCGTGCTGTCAAATGGGGTACGAAATGGAGATTTGGAAGGAAATGGATGGTATGAAAAACTTGTAGTTCCTGATATCATTAGAGTCACACCTATCTCAGACAGCCATGTCATTGTGAATGTTGTAAGAGTGCTCCAAGGAAGAAGTCTCAGTTACCCCTGAGGAGAGGAGGGTTCCGTGTTTAGCTGATGGCAAAAATGGAAATAGGATTTGGGGTAGTAAAAGGTACAGAGTAAAATTGTGAATAACCACAGCAGAGGTTTCCTCTGTGTGGGTGCACATGTGTGGGGGCACCCACTCACCCAACCACCATCTCATCTCACAACATGCCCCTCCACCTGTGTCCTCTCACACACAGCACACACGGACGAAAACACAGACACACACCTGCACAAACCCCTACTCAAGCCCTCACCCCTATGTTTATGTTCAAAGCGTGAGTGACTGGTATTTCATTTCAATTTTGGCTGAACCCCTTTCTCACCAGGCTAATGGCTTGGGGGTGGAATAGGGTTTGTGTGTGTGCGTGTGTACGTGTGAGTGTGCATGTGTGTGTGTGTGTGTGTGTGTGTGTGTGTGTGTGTGTGTGTGTGTGTGTGTGTGTGTGTGTGTGTGTGTGTGTGCGCGTGTGTGTGTGTGTATGTGTGCGTGTATGCTTGGCTGGTGTACCATTACCCCTCATTAACTCTATCCAGAACTAATGGTGGTCCATTATCCCAGGTGGTCTCCCAGACGGCTGTCACTGGAATGACTGGCACTAGGGGGCTTAGGGCACAAGCGCGCGCACACACACACACACACACACACACACACACACACACACACACAGAAAGACATTCACGCAGCAGTGCCAGGGCAGTTTCTCTTTTGACAGCCTGTTAGCAGCAACAAGAACCCATTGTTCTGGAGGGCTCCGGTGTGTTGATCTTGCAGGAGACTAAATTAAAATGTATTTTATTGAGGCCAGGCACACATATTGTCAACCCACTTCCCTCCTCCAACCTCACCAATTCCCTGGTTTCATTCCTTCATTCATTCATTCCCCATTGTTCCTAATCCTAACTCCACCCTTCATATGCATGCATTATTTTCCCCTCTAACGGCTCCCTCTGACCTCACCCCTCCATCCCATCCTCCTCACCCTTCCCCCTCAACCCTAGACATGAGACATGAAAATGGTATCTTCACACTCATATCAGTCTGAGTACGTCGTAAGTATGAGGGGTTTTATTCTATTCTTTTTTAATATAAAACCATCAGAAGTGATGAATTCCCAGACAGCAGTGAGACCCATCCAGACTGGAGTCCCTCTGGAAGGGGCCCCTCTTTCATAGTCCACATCATCTCATAGAGCTTTTGCATGAGAGAACTGTGCCATGACTTCTACGAACTGTGAAAGAAATCGTCGAAATTCACTGGGGAAAAGAGCAAAGCCAAAGTCACATGGACACCAATTCCAAGATGCACATACACCCACGGCCACACCCGCACCCAGCCACCCACCCACCCCCCCCCCCCCCCCCCCCACACACACACACACACACACACACACACACACACACACACACACACACACACACACACACACACACAAATACACACAGAAAGACATTCACACCCGAGTTCATACAACAGCCATTTTGAATTTTGGATCTTCAGTATAAATCAGTTTTGCACACCCTCTCTGTGAATCTAAGACATGGCTCTTTCTTCAGCATCATTCTCACACTCTCTCACTCCTTTTCTTTCCTTTTCTCCCTTTCTATTCTTACTCCAACAGTTAATTCCCTCACTTCTTTCTTTAATCACCCACCGGATTGCAATCTTAGCCTTGTGGCCGTAACATTCGTACTCTCTTTCTGTCTCTCTCTCTCTCCCTCCATGTCTCTCTCTCTACTTTAATTCTTTCTCTCTGCCTTTCTCTCTCCCTCTCTCCCTCCCTCCATGTCATGCATTCCGGAGCAGTCCTCAGAGGCTCGTATGTAAATGGCAGAGTATGCTTCTGATTATGAGACAGAGTGGCTACACTCTATAAATGCACTCTTAAACAATTACTGCTACTACTGGTGTGTTCCCCACAGAAGGAGACAGGCTAAGCTCCACATATGGCGCACACAGAATAGCTGAGTAGGCTAACATGGGTACATGGGGCATCTTTCTTTTACTAGTTGTACATACTGTACAATTTCGTGACTGGGATTAGAATGTCGGCCTGCATGGCCTACCCCTTGGCTGTGTGTGACAAGCTTAATAGATTTGCACAGCCTACAGTCCACCATCTAAATAGGATTTCCTAAAATTGAGACAGCAGACAATACTTTTAAATACTCCTGCAATATCCTAGATGTCCAACTGACAGTGGCAACTTATTAGCTAGTTTATTTCAAGGTTTATACTTAGGCTCTACTATGCCACATCATTAGCCAGAAGTGGTACACCAACACATCGAATTTGTATACAGAGCAGTATTGGAAAAAATTCAATGCACTTCACACAGCCAGACACAACCCAGTCTGTTTCTTGCATACAACCTAGTAAACAAACACACACACACACACACACACACACACACACACACACACACACACACACACACACACACACACACACACACACACACACACACACACACACAAACTGCCTAACTGAGTCAACACATGATCTCATTGCTCTAAATGACATTCTTCATGCCACGGCTTGGCTTGACATCATTCTTTTACCTACACTAGCTTAGTATACCATTAGCCTAAGATATGGGGGTTTGAAAAGGTGATCTGACTGGGCCTTGATTAGAGTGTGTTTGTTTAGCTTTGGGGAACTGAGCAGGGGGAGTTGGAAGGGGTGGCTGCATAGAGGGATGGAAAATGAGTGAGTGAGAATTGTGAAAAAGAGGGGGTAGAGTGGAGGGACTGGGACGAAGGAGGACGATGTAGCAATGGAAGACAAGAAACAAAGGAAAGGAGGGAAAGAAGATTACGGTGGTTAGGAAAAAGGAGAACAGAGGGAAAGCAGGACAAGATGAGATTGATGAGAAGGAGGTTCATCCAAATAGGAGGAAGGAAGAATAGAAAAATGATAAAAAGGACAGGAATAAGACCATAAGGGAAATTATTAAGAAGGCAACCAATGAAGAGTAGAAGAGGAAGAAGAGGATTCATGTGGAGATTGTCTTGCCAAGGAATGCACTCGGCATGTCGGAGGTCCCTACGGGACAATTCAAGGGAAAACGGACAACAAATCGTCTGAGGCTTTCCTGTACTAGTTTTATCAGATTACCAGTGGAAGCCCCGGGGTTTAGCATCTCGAGTAACAATGTCAGACAAAATCGTACAACTTTCTTCAACTATGTAACACATGAGTACTTGTTACACACCTCATTCTACAATGTTACACTGGAGTGAACCCACCTTTGTTACACAACTTCCTTCAAAACTATACATTTAATGATGCCACACACTTCTTGCTAGGTTCAGCCTTTACCAAAACAAACCTTAACCAACAACGCTATAGCCTACACATTCCTCCCAGGTAACCCAATAGAAGCCACGTCTTTAGATAATGACATCACTAGTTTGAACCCCCCACTTAGTTCTAACTTCTGTGAAATCTTGCTCACTGGGGTAAGAACAGAACTTAGCTCTCTTACCTTATAAGACTTGGGTTTGGGGTTAGGGCATTCAAAACTGACATGAACCATTTTCCAGTAAAGCATTTTGATTTGAGAAAAAAGTGTTTTACAGATGTTGGTACTCAAGAAGTGCTGCCAGTTTACACTGAGGGGCACAAAAGTGGGCTAGTTTGTGGCAAACAGAAAACATATTTTCTGAGGGATGAATGTTTTCTGTGGTGTAGGTTTATGATATAAACCTGGATGGGAAAAACAAATGGGATTGCATTTGGGTCAGTGAACAAAAATGCATTCAATGTGAAAATGCATTCATACATACATACATACATTCATAGACACATACATACATACATAAACACATACATACATACATACATACATACATACATACATACATACATACATACATACATACATACATACATACAAACATGTGCATGATGAACGGGGAGGATTAAAAATCCCAATTTCTTCGAAGTGGAAGGATGGGGTTCAGCCTGCAGACATTCCCTGTACTAAATTAGCCTGCTGGTTACCTCAAGCAACAAGCTATCTACCTTAACACTACTAGATAAACATAGTTTAAAATGTGCATGTTTTACATAGTTTAGTTTACATTTTTTCAAACTGTTATTTCTAACAACAAACTAAGGTTGCATAAGACTAGACATAATCCACATGAGGTCAAATCAACAAACCAATGTTGGGTAACTTTGACAAATATAGATTTGATTTTTGCATGTAGTTAACATGGCATTAGTTATTAACCTTAGCCAATTAATACAGACTCAAAATTGATTATTGTGTGCCATCAGATACTGTCCCCAGTTCCACACTGTTATTAGATTACAAAACATATGTTTGTTTAATTTTTTATAAAGAAAAAAATTATAAGAATACACATTCACTGATGCACTATAATGTGCAAAAATTATAAATTGAATAACGAAAACTAGGTCAAAACTATAAATAGAATATAGATAAAATGCTGAAGGGAATCTATACTTGACTGCATAAAAATTAAGATGAATGAAGAACTTTTTTGAACTATTTTGATAAACTGAAAAAGTGGTTGCACATATACATAACTGGGTCTTCCAGATGGCGTCACATATTTCTCAAGACTGACAGACCTTTTGACTGTCGCATTGACTGACTGTCGCACTTCCTATTAACGACCATCTGATATAGGATCTTAAGAGATAAAAATGTCCTTAACGTGCAGAGAATAAGAGAGGGGTGCATGGGGAGATGTTAAACTAGCCCAGACATTTGTTTTAATAGCATATTAAGGTTAAGAAAACGTAAGGTATGCTAGTGTACTCATTACTGACCCCGATATCCTACTGAGCCTAAGACTGTCTCAAAGTAGTTACAGTACAAACTGGGATTTTAACCTAAGAGGAGTATCCTGCATGCATGTTTGACCTGTGAGCTACTTTTTACAAGCCAGTTCTAAGACCCTATGTACTGCATAAGCTACACTGTACATATGTTCACAGTTTGGCACTCGCTCTCCAATAACAACGTTCTATTACTACTTAGCAGCTTCACAAGGGGCAACAAACCTGAGCTAAAAGTAGATTACCAAAAGAAACCCTTCCATGTCATGGGAGAAAAAAAGAGAGAAAGTAATAAAAAAGATTTTCACAGACCAAAATAAACATAATCTGCGATTTCATGCCTGGATACAACTTCACTAACCAAAAACACCACAAACAATATTTTTTCTCATAATTGTGTTTATCTTCCTACAGTTAAGAGTTAAGAAGCAGAGTTGATTTCACTCTTCATTTTTTTTACTTTTCCATCCCTCTTCTTCTAATCTCACCATATTATATAACTCAGTTTGTGGTTCTTGGTACAGTCAGTTGTGCATTCAAATTATATATTATCAGATTCAAAGGGCAAGCGACGAGCAGGAGAGAGGAAGACAGAAAGAGAGGAAGAGAGAGAAAGAGAGAAAGAGAGAGAGAGAGAGAGAGAGAGAGAGAGAGAGAGAGAGAGAGAGAGAGAGAGAGAGAGAGAGAGAGAGAGAAAGAGAGAGAGGAAGAGAGAGAAAGAAACAGAAAGAGACAGAAAGAGTCCGATTGCTATAGCCAGAATCCTATGGTTTGGGCTGCTTGTCAATCAAGCACAAATCAGATTTGGTGAACTCTTCTCTATTAACTTTCTGGTCCAGAAGATACAAACCTGAGACGTAGACAAAACCTTTTTCCTTTCTCTTTTTCCTTTTTTGTTCTGTTAGACATTTTAAGGAGGGGAGGATCTGCATAAAACCAAGCCCAGTGGCAGGGAACAAGAGAAGGGCTGGCATACTTATACTAGTCTATGGGGGGGGGGGGTTCTCTCACTCTCTCCCATGATCTGGCCAGAAACTCTCTATGTTTGATTGGTTTCAACATGTAATCAATACCAACAATCCCCCCACATTCAGAAAAAGCTAGACTAGTGCATACACATAGCATACGGATTAAACAACAGTTTGTATTAAAAATATCCCTTCACCAGTTATTTTATCTTTCAGTTGGCTGGCTCCTTATGCTGACACTGACTGGCTGCTTGCCAAAGATTCTAGGTGGTTGAAATAAAAAAATCGACCCTGACTGAATATTAGATCCAGGGTGGTAGCATATAAGTGCAGTGACATCCTGCATTTCTGCAGGACATGGTACCTGACTCCTGCCCAATCCCACTACTCATCTTCGCTGGCCCAGGGTAGCCACTGACAAGGTCTTCCGATTCTAGCCATCCCACCAGCCCTGCTTACAGCACCTTTCCTAACCCAGCTTTTAGCTCTTGTTACTCCTCGATGTCAGACTCACTCCCACAGCCTTGTCTTCAAATCCTGCCTAACTTCCATACTCAGCTCCCACATCTTGCTGCTGGCTCTAGACCGTACTCGGGTTCTGAGCCCGCCCCTTGCTGTAGAGTCCTTGTAATCAAAGAGCACACACAATTACCCCCTGAGTTCTCTCTACAGCCTGCCTTAATGCCCTGCCTGCACATGAACCCCCTTTGGTGGATGTACATTAATGTAGCATGTGTGAGTGTGCCTGTATGTATTAGGTCTGTGAATGTGTTGGTTTGCATGTTTAGTGGGCATGCACAGCTTGTGGTGTGTGCGTGCAAAGCCGCATTGTGTATATGTAGGCATGTGTATGTGTCTACAGATGTGCATTTTGCCTGTGTGTGTGTGCCATTTCTAAAAGTGTGTGCGCGAGCAGCAGAGTTGTTATGCATTCCAGAGACCATTTCGATCATCCATCAGCAGGTAGGAGCTCAACTCCTTATATGGACTTAGAAAATATTCTCTGCACAATATTGCTGATACAGTTTCATAGACAATTTCTATGCTGCATCTAGGCCTAAAAGCTGTATATAAAACCTAATGTATCCCTCTCTCACTGTCTCTTTTGGGTCCTCCAGTCACCACCCCCCGCCCCCACCCCTGTCTCTTTTTTTTTTACATACAGCAATTTCACAGATCTATGTCATCAAGCTGAGATGAAAAGGAACACTGGATAACCTGAGAATGGTATGAGAGAGAGATGAAGCGAGGGGTTGAGAAAAGAGAAATAGATGAGAAACAGCAAGAGACACACACCCACAGGATGTAGACTTAGAGGCAGAGGGAAGGGAGGTATTCAGATGAATGCGATACCTTAAAACTATGTAGCCGACTCCTCGGCATCTATTGGCGTTATTTAGTGGGGGGGGGGGGGGGGGGGGGGGGGGGGGGGGCAGACTATGTTGTTTTACTATCATGAAGTGGATTGGGAAAAGGGGATAATCTTTTGTTTATTGCATACAGAAAAACAATGTGTGACGACTAACCTGAATAGCATATGTTGCTGTAAGAATGAATTTGCATTACCGTTGATTATTACTTTTGACCAATGTTTGAACAGGCCGATGGTTCTATGTAGTGGGGAGGCAGAAATTGTAAACTGAGTTTTAGGTGAAAAAAAAGTCCGGAACAATTGCAATTTGGGGTTGGGTGCCCAACATGGCTGACCGATTGTTAACTATAGCCTATTGTCAATGCCAACAATAAAAACAGCTTTATTTTCTGATTTTGGGAGCTTATATGTAGGAAGACTCAGTTTCGAGTGCATGTTACTAAATAATTGTGCAGAATAGTTTACAATTAGTCAAATCCATGGAGTGGGAACATGTCTCCATGCTGGTCACATTTTGTCAGCTGGTTTCTCAGATTGTTGAATGTGTTTATATTAGTGTACCTACTTTAGAAAATAGATTATAAAATAATAGAATGAAGATCAAATAAATTAATTAATAAATGTAATCTATGCCAAGAATATCACACCATACGTGCAACAATGTAAAACATAGGACAGGTAAATTCCCAGACTTTTTAATGACCAAGTAGGTAAGGAAAATTGTGAGAAACTTGGATGGATTCTAGCCTCCTCTTGACGCCGCCCCCCGCATATTTAGGCTGATATGAATCTTTGGAAGAAAACGCAAGGACTCCCAGGGTAAAGGTTCTATTTTTTTACCATAGTGTGTGTGTGTGTGTGTGTGTGTGTGTGTGTGTGTGTGTATATATATATATATATATATATATATATATATATATATATAGTAGAAATTATGAAAATAATTGCTTCCTGACGTAAACGTGCACAAAGAGTGGGCATAACTATTGTGGCGAGCCTATCAAGTCGGAGGCAGCTTTATGTACAGCCGTTAATAAGTATTAAGCGCATCACACAAATCTTCGAATTAATTGCAGCCGTATAGCTATAATGCATGAAATTACATGGGGGCGTTAGTTAACAAATATTCGTCGAGTTTCCGACAATATAAATTGCCTACCTGCGAAATCTGACGGGATAAAATAAGTTTTCAGCCGATGTCCCAAAGAACGACGGACGGAGAGTCCAGGCCGAGGGGTAGAGTCTGCCTTTCGGTCTTCTACGGGATTTAATAATAACTCAGGATACCCCAAAAGCAGCAGCAGCAAACAGGCTCCTCCCCTGAAAACATAAGCCCACACGTCTATGTTTGCTGGCAACTTCTGTGCATTGTCCCAGCTTGCTCTAACAGCAATGCCAACGTTTTTGTTTCATCTTTTAATTTTTTCAAATCAATAAACTTCGAACATAAGCTTTGAAAGAAGTGATCAGATTCAAATAATGAGAGTGGTTAGAGAGTATAAACAGACGTTTCAAAAGTTTGGAGAGAAACTCCCCCAAACCAAGCAGTCCTGAGTTTCAGCAGAATGCCCTTTTTTGGTTATTCTTCATGGGGCCTCTGGAAGCAAATCCTCTGTCAGTGCCGATCATATGAAATGTTAATCTTGGCGAAAAAAGCGGTGCTTCTGCTTAAGCACTCACACAGACAAACTATAGAAGTGTAAAACCTATTGAGAAATGGCTTAAACTGTCTCATTACATAATGGGCTATTCAATTTTCTTAAGTAGGCTAGCTCATTTGAATAACTCGGCCTTGGTTTTCAATTTTAACATTTGTCCTTTAATTAATAATAAAGTTGCATTAGTGATGCTACTTTCCAAAATCATCCTTGTTAAACATGTTTGGTATTCGGTAGGAAGCAAGCAAGCATGCAATCTAGCAGCCCTATGAAAGTACAATAGGCCCAGTGTTCTGCGTCCCAAAATGTATTAAGAACAGGGCCATAGCTGTTCTTTGTCTTTCTCCTTAAAACAAAAATGATGTGAACAAAAGATGCACTTTAGAAACATTGGACTAGTGGACCAGCAACAAGCACCATATGCAGTAATGCACACGCTATCTTGGTTGGTTGCATTGATCCTTTGAGTAAAAGTGTCCATAAGTGTTTAGTTGTGTGTGTGTGTGTGTGTGTGTGTGTGTGTGTGTGTGTGTGTGTGTGTGTGTGTGTGTGTGTGTGTGTGTGTGTGTGTGTGTGTGTGTGTGTGTGTGTGTGCGTTTGTGTCTTTGTTTGTGTGTGTGTGTAACAAAAGAGACATTGGTATTCAAACCAAATCCTCCAAAATCTAAATGTCATCCCACACAAAACACAAACACAAAGTGTATGGTTAGGTTTTCTATTTTTTATAGCAATCCTCCTCGGGTTTCTGACACTTGCTCCTCTCTTGTGTGACTAATGTTGCTTTGACAAAAAAATGACTTAAATATGCCTAACATGATGAAGCTGTGGTATGTTATTAAAAAGGCCCCAATGTCTGTTTACAAAATAACCTGTTTATATTTACATAGTGAGCTCAGTTACTTCTGAAATTGACGTAGGTTTACACTTGAGCACACCTATAGGCAACAACCCATGGACTTGGTGATTTTCTGTGTTTCAGAAGTATTGGAAAATAGATGTTATCTAATTGTGTTGGGGGCTGCCATTGATCGTCTATAGGCTAATATTATAAAATGATCAGCTTTGCAGATGTACAGTGCAGTCAGAAAGTATTCTGTCCCTTTCACCTTTTCCACATTTTGTTACTTTACAGCCTTATTCTAAAATGGATGATCTTTTTTTTTCAATCTACACACAATACCCCATAATGATAAAGCGCAAATAAGTCTGTAGAAATCTATGCAAATGTGTTAAAAATTATATTTTCTGAATGCACAGTACTTTGTGTACAGCAGTAAAAAAGCTAAATGGTTTGATTAAGATAATATAGGATGGTTGTTTGATATGAATTGAGTAGTAACACAAATGTAAAATGATATCATTAGCTAACTGATTACTACTTCAAAAGTGTCATCCTTGTAAGTAGACATAATTTTGGACCGACTTTTACCTTGAAAGTTTGGTTTACCAAAGAAAACAGTAAAGAAAAAAGAGAATATTTGATATATATGGATATTTATTACAACAACTGTTTATCTCTAGCTTACACAATAATAGACCATATACAGTATGTGTGTCAATGATTGCCCAACTTTCCACTATTCAGGTTCACATTTACAGAGACCTGAGGGTAGAGCACTGGAAGACGGTTTCACCTATAGGGACAAATCTAACCAAAGCTGACAGAAGCTGTTTCTTCTCATCATCAACTTTTTGAGATGAGCAGTCACGGAGAAAATTAGCAGTATTGACAGTATAAATAGTAAATAGTGCTGTACATAATAAATGAATATATAGTACAGATAAGAGAATAAAGTGCAGGTGTGGTGGGGGTATGGGGGGGCGGTTGAAGGTTGGGGTGTCACTGGAGTGCAGTGGGTGTGGTGTGGAGGCCATCGGGGCGCCGAGAGAGTTCAGCAGAGTCGTAGCCATGGGGAAGAAGCAAGGGTGTAGTTTCGGCTCTGAAAATTGAGGCCTATGCGGAAGTGCCTTAAACCTGCATTCTTTCTAATAACAAGCAGGGGGCGACTCCACTGGTTTCAGAAGCAACTATGATTGCATAGGAGTCTATGAGGAAAGTACCCTACTTCTCACTTACTCAGTAAACATTTTCCTTACAAGTTTATGGTCTCAATCGCTAGTTTCAAGTCTTTTTCAATACAGCATGATGTTCATTTTGTAAATGATGGTCCCATTTAGAGTAAAACAGGCAATAAAGCAGGATATGCTTTAGGGTGTGGCTACCTTGTGATTGACACTCAATCGGAATAGAGACGTAAAAGCTCTCACACAGATTCACCCCTCGCTCCTCCCAGCTCCTCCCCAGTCCCACCCTCTTGTCCAAGTATGGTCAATGTCATCACTTCAGGTAAAAAAAAAAATTGCCGATGGCCTATGAAACCAAGAGGCCCATTTTCAACTCGAGGCTTCAAAACGGTGGTCCACAAACCAATGGGTAACATCACGATCACTTTGTCCACTTATAATATACTGTCAGTGGGAAAAAGCTGTTTCTGTGCCTGCTGGTCTGGAACGGAGGGTAGGAGGGGAAACAGACTGGCGTCCTTGACAATGCCACATGCCCTCTGCAGACACCATTTGTGCTAGAGAGCCTCAATGGCAGGGAGTGTGTTATCGGTAATGCGTTGGCCGATTTTCAACACCCTCTGCAGTGCCTTCCGGCCGGATACAGAGCAGTTCCCATACCATTCTGTGACACAGTTGGTCAGGATTCTCTCGATGGTGCAGCGGTCGAAATTCTCTAGAATCTGAGATGGATGGGCTTTCTTTAGTCTCCGCAGAAAGAATAGATGCTGGTGAACCTTCTTGATGAGGTTAGAAGTGTTGAGGGTCGAAGAGAGGTCCTCAGAGATGTGGACACAGAGAAATTTGAAGCTGGCTACACGTTCAATCTCAGTCCCGTTGATACGGATGGGTGTGTGTTGCCTTTGGTCTTTCTGAAGTCCACAAACACGTCCTTGGTCTTCTTGGTGTTGAGGGCCAGATTGTTGTCGGCGCACCATGCCGTTAGGTGCTGGACCTCTGCCCTGTAGGCCGACTCATCGTTGTTGATGAGCCCTACCACCGTTGTGTCATCTGCAAACTTAATAATAATGACTGAACCATGTACAGGCATACCCCCCCCCCCCCCCCACACACACACACACACACACACACACAGGCTAGAGAGATGAAATGAGATTACCTGCTCCTGCATCACTGCAGCCTTTAGTTTCACCAGTCATTGAAGACCATTTACAATATTCACCACTGCAGTCCTCCAAATGGAAGTCTGCTTAATTCAGGTTATTTAATTATTTAGCAGTATTCTGTATAGTACGTATTATTTTATCATTTTTGCAGGAACATTGTGTGTACATCAAGCTTTTTTTCCACTTTATTTAGTTTAAAGAATGCATAAGCTTACTAATGCTGCAAACGAGTCTCACATGCTCTAACTTACTCAAATAATTCCCACTTAAGCCTTCAGTAAAATAAATAAAAAATAATCAGCACCGAAGCACACAGTAGACTCCTATGAATAATCCAAGCTGGATCAAATGTTTTATTGTCACGGGCAGGTGCGGAAAGGAAAAACCTACGAAGAACATTACAAGACCTTCGATGTAGGAAAACTATCGTTAAAAATGTAAAGTTTACCTAAATATGTGAGGAACTGAATGAATTAACCAATTAGAAAGCAAGGTGGAATATCGAACTGACTTCACCTAGCCAGCACACGTGGAGATAACGAGACGGATGAGAAAAATGGCGAAACATTAGGCTAGAGACAAATTAACTAAGTGCAACTTTGCACACATGATAGTAAGTGGGTAAGACTGCCCTCAAGGGACTATCTACGCAAAGACGGATGACAATATATCTATAGGCCTGCAGTTGGAATAGTAGCTAGACTAGAAGCAACTGTTGCGCAGGTTATTCATGAAACGAATTAAGGTGAGATGAAAACGTCCCCATGCCTCAAATCTCTGGGTAGGTACTCGCGCCACACATTTATTTTCTTTGAGGGCAATGGCAATGCATGATTTGAACGATTTTTAAAGCTGTCAACTTAAACTAACAGGACATTACTTTATAATAATGTCTGAAGAGGTATGCGCACTATAGGTATACATTGTTGACCGAAAGAGTCATCCATCCAGTGTCCATCTGAGTCTGCCAGCTCCTTGATTGATTTCGATGCGGGGCACACAAAGTTGGAGCCCAATGCTTGTTTCACAACCTTTTACGTGTTTTGTTAAATTGTATGTTCCGCAAAAACACCCGGGGATTTGCATGATATGGGTGCAATGGCATATAACTTCAAAATATTGTAAGAATCCAATTTAAGTGAAGGTTAGTTTACTTGGCACGAATTCCTGTCACGTGGTGCTGTTATTTAAAGTTACATATGCCTCAATTTGTGAATTGATGGTGGAAACTAAATTGGTGCTGTTGAAAATCATTCGGTATGAGTATAGGTAAATTAGGCAAAACATAAGTTTTAATAAGGTAAGTGTTTTAGTTGCTTTTCTGAGGACTCCAAAACGGCCAATGCCGTCTACGTTAGCATAACCAACATTATCTTCTCTGCTAGTAAGAGAACATGTTGGTGGGCCTATGGACCTTTCCAAGTTTTACTTTGCTGTGGGTGTCTTGAATTGAAAGCAGATAGGTTTTACACCTCTAGTTAAATTAGAGCAGTTACAGTTGCCACTTTACATTAACCCAAGGTTAGCATGTGTATGTTAGTGTTAGAAGGATATATTTGAGGGGGGGGGGGGGACGGGACGGGACGGGACTCAAAAGCCAGGAATTAAACGTTATTTTTTTTGTTTGTTTTATTTTATTTATTTCTAAGTAGCCTAATTAGTGGCATAACTGCATTAAAATTGACTAAATAAATCGTTTGAGACGGAACCTTATACCCCCCCAAAACTACTGGTCTCTGAGGCCCCTCTACAAAAGGCGCAAAATGGTTTGATCCGCCCTGTAGGCCTACGTGTCTAGCGCAGCGAATCAATCGAGTGAGACTGCTGCTGAAGCTGGAACACCAACTTTGCGACCAGCTAGCTATGGCCTTCAAATCAAATCATTGCCTTGTAAATCACATTGAATAGCCTATATGTATGAAATGTGCTATATAAATAAAATGCATTTGATTTGATTAAGCTAACTTCTAACTTACCTCAGTGAGTCCACTCCACTTTCGGTGCGAGTTGGTCAGTTATCATCCTACCGATAGGTGAGAAGCCCCTATAGTCATATCTTGTGCTTGCTTACTTAATAGTATTACTAAAATCATATAACTATGTCTAGCTGTCCAATTTGTTTCAGACTATTTTGCTAATAATTATCTAATGATGGTCTTTCAATCCCCAAGAAATATAACATGACTCTAGTCTAGTGAAGTCTTTGTTATGATGCAGTTTAAAAATGTTCTCAAAGTAGGGGTTAAAAAATGAAAACATTTTTGTATTTTTTTAGCTTTGTTTTACAGAGCTTTCCATAAGTGCCGGCCAAACACCCATGATAATAGAGAAACATGCCTATTGACAAACTTTAGCTATCGTAAGCTTTAGTCAAGTCAGAGTCAAGGAGAGGAGCTCAGCTCGCTCAACTGTTTGCCTGTTGCCGTGACAAGAGCCAAGTTTCTGTCACTGCAAAGTAACTAGCAAAACCTGGCATGGATTTTCAGAGAGGTGGCTATTCTCACGCAATGAAAGCGGAATGGATTAATTTGGAGATGTGAATCGTCTCTTTTCTGGGCTGATAGATACATATTGGCGTCTAGGACGGTTATAGACAGATTTCTTACAACCTAGATATTTTACCACTTTGTCTTTGAGGTAGGATATCGTAACTAATTCAGCCCATGTGAAATTGCTGATTGTTTGCTGGTTTCCAGATTGATAGACAATTTTGCTGTAGAAATAATAAGCTTATGAAACTGTCAAGTATGCACAAGTTTGCTAATTACAAAATCGTTAGCTAGCTAACCATAGCCTAATATAGTGTGCGATCATAGCTGATCATCAGCCAAAATTGGCATAGATTTATTTTATTAATTACATTTGACACCAATACATAGGCTTGATAAAGCTTTGTTAGGGTGTCAATAAATAAATATAAAAAATTAAATAAAGGTCTAATGATTCTTAATTACAAAAGTTCTGATCAGTTAGGAAGTGGTGTGAATTGCTATATTCACACCTAAATATGAATAGCTATTTACAGACTGTGGGCTAAAACGCACAAGCCTATTTCTCCTTTACAATAATTCCCTAGCCTACATGTTTACAATTGTGCAGTCAAACTCTTTAAAATATGCAATAATTAAGATCAGTGTATATGATCAAATAGTGGCATCAGAATGTGCAAGAGGTCACGAAATGTGGGCTTTTACGGCCAAAGCGGGGGGGCCGGACCCCTCTAGCTGGCTACTTTTTCTCACTGGCTGCCTACTCCATATCCCTGTAGAAAGCCCTGGAAAGACCATGGAACTGATTAATACTTAAATAAACATGAAGAAAAGAAAAGCATGATGCTCCAAGCAAACCTCATTTAACCATTGGAAAAGTAATTGTGGGCTACAGTATGTTGAGACAGGAGGGTTAACGTGGTGAGATTTCAATCTATGCAGACTTACGCACATATCACAGATTACTATTAGGCCTTCTTGTTGAAATGTGGTCTGAATAGTTCATTAGTGACTAATAACCACTACAGATTCATGTGTACAGTTGGTGGCTCAATTATTTGTTAAAATATAATGGGGAGGGAGAGGAAGGGGGTCCACAGAGACTGCTTATGTATAGGGCCCAGCATTTGGTGCTACACCCCTGTAATCAGATAATAGGCTACCCTAGTGCTCGGCTGAGTGAGAGGGATTTAGTTATATCCATGGGTTTAGTAATGTTGATGGGCCCCACAACTCAAATTACAGAAATGGTTTGCAGCATTCTGTGCTGATGAGCCCATCTAGTGGTCTTTGTTTGCTACAACAACAAGAAGCCTCCATAGAGTAAATCGTACATGCAACGTTTATCCCAACATGCACTGCGGCATATTGTATATAAATTCGTTTATAAATGTAGTTTACGAAAACAGTTAAGCTTATAAAAGTAAATACAAATGCAACGTAGAAGTCAATAAATTAGACCTTTTACATGGTATTCGCAAAAATAATACAATCTTCAAACCGTCCGCCTGATAGCAGCCTTCTTTTCTCATATAGTCCGTTCCTGCTCGACACAGGTCAGCTTTGCGCAGTGGCAGTATCGTAGCCTATGAGGTTTATCCGAGGCGCGATTATTGCTAGTTGAAAACTTTACCCAATACCCCGCCATGACGGCTTGAAATATAGCCGGCGTTGGCAATTTTTGACGGTCTCTAAGGAGACTGATTACTCTGTGAAATAACTGACTTCTCTTACGGAATAATGACGATTGCACACATTATGTTGTGTGCAGCATAGTGTTATAGATTCGCTAAACCAGGAATGTTGGAGTTGAGTGGATTGGTTTGATTTAGTAAGCATTATGGGTTTACATTAAAATAGCAAATGAAGTATGTGCAGATATTTCTTGTTATGTGGGAAGTTAATGTCAAATACTGTTTGCACACACTGTTTTCTAACGAGTTCTTTTTTTATGTTAGTATTTTTATATACGAGAAAATCAGATTTAGAAGAAAACATCTCAATGCGATGTCGAGTTTACATGGTCCGTCGATAATTGGTCTGGTCTCACCCCGGCGGTTTTAGAGTAACATTACAATGTCATTAGGTAAGTTATTGGATATCCGAGCTGAAAAATGAGTTGCCTGCTGTCACAGTGATCGTCAGGCTGTCAAATATACCGAGTTCCCGTTGGTTGTATGCTATCTATGCGCAATTGCGGGGGCCTGTCGTAGCTGTAGTTTTGCGGGCAATCTGAGGCGCCATTATTGATAAAGTTGAAAACTTTACCCAATACCTGTGTCTTGAAGTCTAGTCAGTATTGGCAATTTCTGGTGTTCTAATGGGACGGATAGTGACTTTTTTTCCTCCAAATTAATGTAAGTGGTGTGAACAAGATAAGCTACATAAGGGAGAGTCTAAAATATGGATATGTTTGAGGAACTGGCCTATGAGACTAATTCAGGATCTCACTTATAGGCTATGTCGTGTTCAATAGGCTTAGGCTACATATCGCAAATGTTATTCATTATTTGTATTCAACCTAATGAAATGATGATTTGCATGATCAATTGGCAAGATGTTGTAGCTATATAACTATTTGAAATCAAGTTGACACAAACTTTTCAAGTGGCTGTCTCTAGTTTAAGGCCCACTTTGTATTGGAAGTTTACAGTTGACTTAGACCATCTAGGTCACCCATTGGTCTGAATCTTGGTGGAAGGCGAGGCTGGATAGCCATTGGTTAATGGCTCACCGCCACTGTGAATAGCTTAGCTCTGCACTGAGTACCGCCACTGTGATTTACACGCTTTTTAGTCTTATAGCCAAACTATTCCGGGCGCGGTTATCTTTGCGCAGTGGCAGTATCGTAGCCTATGAGGTTTATCCGAGGCGCGATTATTGCTAGTTGAAAACTTTACCCAATACCCCGTCATGACGGCTTGAAATATAGCCGGAATTGACAATTTTTGATAGTCTTGAAAGAGACTGATATACTTGTGGAATATTCAACGTAAGCTTGCAGGCACCTATGTCTTCTGTACGCTTCAGATTATAAATGTTTCAACATTAGGTTAAGCAACTAGCTTGCGCGAATCGGTTCTAAGACTGTGTTGGTCATCGTAAGGTCATCGTAATCTCAATTGGCAGCTGTTATTCATATATAACTCAATAAAATAATGGGACAATAAATAATTTGGCAATTAAGTAGCCTAATAAAAACAATATTAGGATTAGTGTTAAAGAAACATTTTAAATCGTTGTTCGGTGTCGTTAAAGGGGGTAGTTAGACCATAGGTAGCCTGGTCTGAATCAGATAGTGACAGCTATAGACCTGAGGTTAATGCCTCGCCCCCTCTGTGAATATCTTATATTTGAGACCGACACTGTGGTTTTCACGCTCTTTACTCTTATGCCAAGAACGTCCGTGGAAAACGTATCTTTGCGCAGTGGCAGTATCGTAGCCTATGAGGTTTATCCGAGGCGCGATTATTGCTAGTTGAAAACTTTACCCAATACCCCGTCATGACGGCTTGAAATATAGCCGGCGTTGACAATTTTTGGTAGTCTCGAATGAGGCTGATACATTTGTGGAATAAAAAATGTAATCTAGTATGTTAACTGCACGCTTCAGATTGTCAATTTGACAACATTAGTTTAAGCAACTAGCTTGTTCCATTCGGTTCTAAGACTGTTGGTCATCGTAATCTCAACTGGCAGCGGTTATTCATATATAATTCAATAAAATATTGGGACAATAAATAAATTGGCAATGAAGTAGCCTAATAAAAACATTATATTAGGATTATGGTTAAAGATTTTTATTAAATCGGTGTAGTTTAAAGGGGAAGTTAGCCTGGTCTGAATTTGATAGTGAAAGCTATAGACCTGAGGTTAATGCCTCGTCCCCTCTGTGAATATCGTATATATGAGACCGTCACTGTGGTTTTCACGCTCTTTACTCTTATGCCAAGAACGTCCGTGGAAAACGTATCTCTGCGCAGTGGCAGTATCGTAGCCTATGAGGTTTATCCGAGGCGCGATTATTGCTAGTTGAAAACTTTACCCAATACCCCGTCATGACGGCTTGAAATATAGCCGGCGTTGACAATTTTTGGTAGTCTCGAAAGAGGCTGATACATTTGTGGAATAAAAAATGTAATCTAGTATGTTAACTGCACGCTTCAGATTGTCAATTTGACATTAGTTTAAGCAACCAGCTTGTTCCAGTCGGTTCTAAGACTGTTGATCATCGTAATCTCAACTGGCAGCGGTTATTCATATATAATTCAATAACATATTGGGACAATAAATAAATTGGCAATGAAGTAGCCTAATAAAAACATATTAGGATTATGGTTAAAGATTTTTATTAAATCGGTGTCGTTAAAGGGGAAGTTAGCCTGGTCTGAATTTGATAGTGAAAGCTATAGACCTGAGGTTAATGCCTCGCCCCCTCTGTGAATATCTTATATTTGAGACCGTCACTGTGGTTTTCACGCTCTTTACTCTTATGCCAAGAAAGTCCGTGGAAGACGTATCTCTGCGCAGTGGCAGTATCGTAGCCCATGAGGTTTATCCGAGGCGCGATTATTGCTAGTTGAAAACTTTACCCAATACCCCGTCATGACGGCTTGAAATATAGCCGGCGTTGACAATTTTTGGTAGTCTCGAATGAGGCTGATACATTTGTGGAATAAAAAATGTAATCTAGTATGTTAACTGCACGCTTCAGATTGTCAATTTGTCAACATTAGTTTAAGCAACTAGCTTGTTCCATTCGGTTCTAAGACTGTTGGTCATCGTAATCTCAACTGGCAGCGGTTATTCATATATAATTCAATAACATATTGGGACAATAAATAAATTGGCAATGAAGTAGCCTAATAAAAACATATTAGGATTATGGTTAAAGATTTTTATTAAATCGGTGTCGTTAAAGGGGAAGTTAGCCTGGTCTGAATTTGATAGTGAAAGCTATAGACCTGAGGTTAATGCCTCGCCCCCTCTGTGAATATGTTATATTTGAGACCGTCACTGTGGTTTTCACGCTCTTTACTCTTATGCCAAGAAAGTCCGTGGAAGACGTATCTCTGCGCAGTGGCAGTATCGTAGCCCATGAGGTTTATCCGAGGCGCGATTATTGCTAGTTGAAAACTTTACCCAATACCCCGTCATGACGGCTTGAAATATAGCCGGCGTTGACAATTTTTGGTAGTCTCGAATGAGGCTGATACATTTGTGGAATAAAAAATGTAATCTAGTATGTTAACTGCACGCTTCAGATTGTCAATTTGTCAACATTAGTTTAAGCAACTAGCTTGTTCCATTCGGTTCTAAGACTGTTGGTCATCGTAATCTCAACTGGCAGCGGTTATTCATATATAATTCAATAAAATATTGGGACAATAAATAAATTGGCAATGAAGTAGCCTAATAAAAACATTATATTAGGATTATGGTTAAAGATTTTTATTAAATCGGTGTAGTTTAAAGGGGAAGTTAGCCAGGTCTGAATTTGATAGTGAAAGCTATAGACCTGAGGTTAATGCCTCGTCCCCTCTGTGAATATCTTATATCTGAGACCGTCACTGTGGTTTTCACGCTCTTTACTCTTATGCCATGAATGTCCGTGGAATGCTTATCTTTGCGCAGTGGCAGTATCGTAGCCTATGAGGTTTATCCGAGGCGCAATTATTGCTAGTTGAAAACTTTACCCAATACCCCGCCATGACTGCTTGAAATATAGCCGGCGATGGCAATTTTTGGTAGTCTCGAAAGAGGCTGATAAACTTGTTGAATGGAAATTACAGTGTAAAAGTGTGCGCACTCCGCAAGAGAATAAATCTAGAGTGACAAAAAAGTAGCCTAACTAGACGGTGTAATTTGAAGGCTGTGAGTTTGTTACGCGAGTAGGTTCATGAGTGTGTTAGTCATCTCAACTGGCCAACTGTTATTCATATAACCCACTAAACATGATATAGCCTAATAATGAATTGGTAACCTTTTTAAGTAACAACACAAATTATATTTAGATTAGGGCAGTGGTTCTTAACCTTGTTGGAGGTACTGACCCCCACCAGTTTCATATGCGCATTCACCGAACCCTTCTTAATTGGAAAAATAAAATTCAAATGTTATACATGTGAATCCATATTGTAAATATTCGTCCGACCACTTTATTTTTTTGCTCGACATAGTTAGTATGAAGGGATTAAAATATTAAGAAAGAAATCACACGACGTACCATCAGGACAGTCACAATTCGACTACTGAGCGCGCCAAATTCCCTGCAGCACAGATTGGCCAAGCGATGTTGCGTGATCACCTGCAGCCAATGATGGCCAAGCGGGGCGTGTCATCACGAATCATATGAGTCGGGTGTGTGTCTTGACCTCCGCCGAACCCCTGAGACTGACTCACCGAACCCCTGGGGTTCGATCGAACCCAGGTTAAGAACCACTGGATTAGGGTAACATAACCTTTTACAAATCGTTGTCCGATGTATTTTTAAGTGGAAGTTGTACCATTTTTTGTCTGAAACTTAGTGAAAGCAATTTGCAATGCATTGCCCCCACAGTTAATACCGTCACTGTGGTTTGCACGCTCTTTACTCTTATACCCAGACTGTCATTGACATTGTTAGCTTTGCGCAGTGGCAGTATCGTAGCCCATGAGGTTTATCCGAGGCGCGATTATTGCTAGTTGAAAACTTTACCCAATACCCCGCCATGACGGCTTGAAATATAGCCGGCGTTGGCAATTTTTGTCGGCCTCCCAGGAGGCTTATTATTACTGTATAAATTAAAGCTTCCTGAAACAGTAGGCCTACCCTGTTTGATTACTAAATATTACATCGGTGCCTTGTAGATCTTAGGGACACTTTAAGGTCACTGTACTGTTTCCGTTTTCATAGGTTACTGTATTTCAGATAAATTAAGAGCGACCCGATGCTCTCCATGCAAATGTCCTGCCAAATTGCCCGTACGTCCTTGTACCGTAAGTTTTGTTATATTGTCAACCAATGTAATTGGAATCTGAAATGACATGTATAATTTCAAATTTGACAAAATAGTTTCATTAAACATTTACGTGTTTGCCCGGATGATCTGAGACGATATTGTCACATCATATTTCATATTTTGTGGCAAATCATTTTATTAAAAAAATACCGGGGCATTCACTCATGTCATTACGGCTTTATGCGTTAACTCTTCCGGTATTCGTCAGCAAATACATTTTACTCAGTAATTCACGAGTTAACAACATAACCGAATTGAAACACTAGGTTAGAAGAAACGAGCTTAATAACGGCTCAGCCAAACATTAATTTATGTTTCCCGTTAGTTCAACGTTTTATCTGACTACTACAAATCGTAGCTAACGTTACCTGACTAGCCATTATGACTACAAGGACAAGGAAGCGTACTATTTCTGGCGTTGAAGATGTGCGGGAAGGGGGACCCTCTGCAGCTAAGCATGTCAAGGATGGCAAAAAGAGGCACGTAGCTGTCTTGGTTCTAGCAAGAGGAGGAAGCAAAGGAATTCCACTTAAGAATATAAAAATGCTTGCCGGGGTTCCCCTCATAGGATGGGTGCTGAGGGCAGCGGTGGACTCAGAAATGTTTGACAGGTGAGTTGGGCTGTCGTTCAAAGTAGTATTCATGAACGTTAGAGTAGTTATTCCACCATTGGCACGAATATCTTCTCCAGAAGATCGTTGTTGTTTGTGTTGTCCCTTTTACTTGTGTCTTTACCTATTTTCTATAATTGTAAGTTAAAGTCATTGTAGCCTAATGTTTTTACTACAGTGACAGTCGTTTTGTTAGTCATTTTGTTCAAGTCCAAGTTCACACCATCAAAGACATAGTAGTGCATGTAGAGTAGTTTTGTTATACAGACACTAACTTGTGTTTGCACAAGTGTAATGTGTCTGTAATGTTTGGCATCCTTTTCAATTTCAACAAAGTGTACTTGTTTAGACACAAAGAAAATGTACTCTCCCCGTTGCCCCTCAGTGTTT
Source organism: Aplochiton taeniatus (assembly GCA_017639675.1). NCBI lineage: Eukaryota > Metazoa > Chordata > Actinopteri > Galaxiiformes > Galaxiidae > Aplochiton > Aplochiton taeniatus. The sequence goes on along the minus strand of CM030172.1, from coordinate 18,193,500 downwards.
GGGTATCGACGGACCATGACGAGATAGCGAAAGTGGCAAAGACCTGGGGAGCCAAAGTACACCGTAGGAGCCCAGAGGTCTCCAGAGATGCATCCAGTTCACTGGAAGCCATCCAGGAGTTCAGCAGACTCAATCCAGGTGCCTACTGATTCACGCATGCACATTAATGCTGAAACATGTACACCATTTTTCACCTACACACAGAGCAATATGCTCAAAGCCTACAATCATATAATGCCCCAAACATTTTTGGCCAGAAAATATAATACTCACACATGACCTCATTGGATTTAACGAAAAACTATACTAAAATATAATCAACAGATACTCAAATCTTCATCCTACTATTACCATAGATTACATTTTACCTGGTATGACTTGGTTTGGGTACCCTGGCAGTGTCAGTCACATGGCTGTCAATTGTGCTACAGGATCAAATAGGCCAACACAAATCTTGCCACATTCACTTTTCTGTGTAACAGTTAAAGGCTATTAGCATGTGCAAAAAAACTTTGTGATTGTCCCTTACCATCCTGACACAATGTGAGTCTTGAAAAAACAACTAAAAGGTCCAAAATCTATTTAAGCTTCCTCTAATTATTAATTAGTTTTTTCCTCTCACACCTTATATTGACATTTCTTGTTAGCTAGATTAATGTGAATGAATTACTTTCATTTGGATATTGTGTCGTTCTAAACTGATAAACATTCTTAATCGGCTGTTGTTAGGAGCGGATTCCCTGCTCCAGTTGTGCTCTTTTATTCATAATGCAAATCAGATCATTTATCTGAGGAGCAATTCTGGTAAGGTTAGGGCTTAGCAAATAGTGTTAGTCTGACTTTGAAATGGTAGCGGCTATTAAAAAAAGAATGTATTTATGTTTAGAATAAGGAGGCAGTATAAAGATTGGTGGTAAGGGGTAAGGGTTTAGCATTAAACGGTATCAGAAAATGCTATAAGGTTATATAGTTATTTAATAACATTTTGGCTTGACAAAAAGTAATACGTTCTTTTTAAGCAGTGTTAAAGAGTAACCAGACACCAAAAAACACAGCTTATTCTGTGAAAAAGATGTATTCTGACGTAATTAAGTGCAACACCGATTGCAATATATCAATTCCCAGAATATAGAGTTGTTATATTTAACCTATTGAGCAGAGAAGTTTTCAGACAGTAGCTAAGGTTTGGTCTCTGTGTGTGTGTAATTAATTGTTCATTCATTTATGTCTGTTTCTGTGTGTTCCAGAAGTGGATGTGGTCTGTAATATCCAGGCCACGTCTCCTTGCCTGCACCCTCACCATCTGAAAGAGGCCTTGGAGATGATCACTGTGCAGGGCTTCAAGTCTGTCTTTTCTGTGGTCCGAAGACACCAGTTTCGTTGGCAGGAAGTGAAGACTGGTGGTAAATTAAGAGCGATCTCTGGTGATATCTTCCCCCATTGGGATGCACACCCTAGATATTAGACTTGTGACTTTTAATTGACTGGGTACAGAAAAAAACGTATTTCACTGGTTGTCACAAAGATCTTCCTAAAGCATTGGTTTGTTTAAAAAAATATTTCAAAATTGTCATGTCTTTTGGCAATTTGTTGAAAGTATTTCAAAAAGGCCTTTAGTTTACATAGTTTTGCCATACTTAAACCTACACAAACACCATTTACCAGATGTTTTCATGCATGCATTTAAAAAAGTGGGTTTTAGTGCAAATCAAATCCCTAACCCTAGCAGTGTCAGCACTACTATATCCAATACCAACTGAGCTACAGCCAACCACAACCTTCATCCTCACGTGAGCTTGTATTAGAAGTAGGCCAGTTGCAAGCGCCTTTGATCAGTAAGTCACCAATGTATTCTATTAACCTTCTTTCTTTTCTAGCTGTCATCCAGACCAAACCCCTGAACCTCAACCCTTCCAAGCGACCAAGGCGGCAGGACTGGAACGGCGAGCTCTGTGAGAACGGGTCCTTCTACTTTGCCACCAGAGAGCTGATCGACCAGGGAATCCTACAGGTACAGTAGCTGGGCAGATTGCTGACTGAGTGGCTGGCAGGAATGTTACACCGTGGTATGACATACATCCACACAATTCTGCCGATAAGAAGACAAATATATTAGTAAAGAGTCAATATTTTTCTACAGAATGTTAAGAATAAGATGTTCATTATGTCTTAGATTTCGTCAATATCGATTGTCATTATAAAGTGGTTTTATAAATACAGTACAATGAGTAGCTACTGTAGCTTTATGATTGATCAAAAATAGTAATAAATAAATTCAGTTATAATACATTTTAGAAAAACATAATGAATTGGATTTATATATTCTAACATTACATTCAGTTCTACTTAAGGATACCGTTTAATGCTAAACCCTTACCCCTTACCACCAATCTTTATGCTGCCTCCTTGTTCTAAACATAAATACATTCTTTTTTTTATAGCTGATACCATTTAAAAGTTAGACTAACACTATTTGCTAAGCTGTAACCTTACTAGAATTGCTCCTTAGATAAATGATCTGATTTGCATTATGAATAAAAGAGCACAACTGGAGCAGGACATCCGCTACTAACAACAGCCGATTTAAGAATGTTTATCAGTTTAGAACTACACGATATCCAAATGAAAGTAATTCATTCACATTAATCTAGCTAACAAGAATTGTCGATATAATAGGTCTGAGAGGAAAAATACTCTTATCCATAATTAAAGGAAGCTTAAATAGATTTTGGACCTTTAGTTGTTTTTTCAAGACTCACTTTGTGTCAGGATGGTAAGGGGCAATCACAAAGGGTCTTTTTTACATGCTAATAGCCTTTAGCTGTTACACAGAAAATAAAACCATTGGGGGCAGGGCGATTGAGCTCTTAAGACATGTGGCGTCGTTTTAAAACTCATGTACTAATGGCCTGAGTCATAGTCTCCCAGGCTCAATTAAAACAGTTTTGTTCATTGTTTTTGTTGTAGGTATGATATGTTATACAGTATTTCTTTTTAACAGAGAAACATACTGGCATTTGCTGCATCGCTCTAGGTTCCTATTGCTCTCCCTCCTATTCCTCCCAATCCCCCCCCCCCCCTCTCTGTTTGCCCCTCCCCCCGCCTCTCTCTCTCTCTCACTCTCTCTCTCTCTCTTTCCCAGGGTGGTAAAATGGCATACTATGAGATGCGTGCAGAGTACAGTGTGGACATTGATGAAGACATTGACTGGCCAGTAGCTGAACAAAGAGTACTGAGGTAAAGACCCTAGTTCTCTTGGTCAAGAAGTGTTAGCAGTAGAATTTATGTTGCTCATCGCTTGGCATGTTGACTAGTACTTAGGCATTAGCATTTCTGGCCAGTTACATTATAATGGTAGAAAACCTACTTCACAACATGAGGTTCTGTTCCTCTAAATAGTGGTGATGGTGAAGTGTTTTTATCATCATGATTTATACCATTATTTAGACTTGAATGGCACTGCAGTCTAGGCCCTCACTGAGCCAAATATTGGAAATAATGAACGCCTCTACTCGGCGAGTATTTACAATTCTAGCTTTTCACTTAGCTTGATGTGAGCGAAAAAATGGACAGTACTACTCTAAATAGACTGCGATTTCAACATGTTGTTTTGGGCTTTGCTTGGCAGGTTTGGGTACTTTGGCCGGGACAAGCCAGAAGTGGTGAAGCTGCTGCTGTGTAATGTCTCTGGCTGTCTGACAGATGGACAGATCTCTGTATCCGCCTCTGGAGAGGACATGGTGTCCCTGAACTCTAGGGACAACATGGGCTTGCACATGCTAAAGAAGGAGGGTGTGGAGGTATGGAAGGATAACACTGACTTACAATCTGGGACACGCACACAATATAACTAACATACACACACACACACACACACGTCTGAATGGGCTATAGAGGTAGAGAGTATTGTAGGTACAGTATTTCCCACAGACCTGAAATATACTTGCGGTGATAGCCAGGCACGAGGGGGGTACGGCAGCGCATGACCGGGGGGCGGGGGGGGGGGGGGGGGGGGGGGGGGGGGGAGGAGGAGGTAGTGGTTGGGGGCGTGGCTTTGTGACGTGCAACAACATGTGACAAACAGCAAATACATGTGAGCTTTAACAACATTTAGATTTATTGAATTTTCATAAAACTTTTTGCAATATTCACTGTGCACAAAGATGGCACTGTTGGTCAGAGCACATAATCCTTCTGGGTTTTTGGAAGAACAGCTCCAACGCCTGTGCGTATGGGAACGCCTCTGGTGCTGGTCCATTAATTGATATCCGCAGACATGCAGCCAGGTGCTCCCCTTTTAATCTGTTTCTTAGGTCAGTTTTCACCTGAAAAACAGATGAAAAACAGACAGTTGGCGTTACATGAACTATACAGGAATTACATGCAAAACTTACTTAGTGCTGAAAGAAAGATTACATTTACTTACCCTGTTCATCGTTGTGAAACCCCTCTCGCAGTTTACACTGGAGACAGGGATGACCAGCCCCGCTGAAGCTAGAAGGCAGAGGTTTGGGTATATTTCTGCCCATTCATCATTCTCACTGGCCAGGAGCTGCATGATCTCAGCTTGTGTCTTGTCCTTCAGAGATTAGCCAAGGCAGGGCAAACGAGCATACAGTATAATTGAAACATTTACAGATGTCAAAAAAAGCAATTCTAACCGTCAAGACAGATGAGACAGAAATCAATTCAGTTCAAATGAATTCAGGTAATTTATCAACCTTAAATGATCCTATGAGAACATGCTGCTTGTACGAGGTCCACTCTTGTATAACTTTGGCTTCCTGCCCTGGGATGAATTTTTTTGTAAGGGTCTGCAACATTGAAATGTTGGTTACTTCATTTGAGGTAACTGCCTTTGGACCCAGGACACTGAAGGAGCCCAGCACTTCAATATGCTGGAACCTGCTCTCAATATTGCTCTCCAGGCTGCAGATGTAAGGTTTGAGGACCTGGAATGATATATTATACATGTTTCAGTTCAAGGGAAAAAAATATTGAAATTAAAAGTAAGAAGGGAGATGTATTTACATCTCTGACGAATCTGGCCCACAGCTCTTCCCGGGGGCGCTCCAGATTTCCGTGTCCCCTCCTGCTCCTCTCCTCCTCACCGGCAATGCTGAAGGCCCCAAGTCCACCCGGGTTGTCTAGGTCTTGGTGTAGGCGAGCAAGGAACGTTCCGGGGAGTGGGGTCTCGCCTGCCTCCAGAATGCTCCCCAGAGTAACAAGTGTGACTGGCACCTAAATGTGGAAAAAGACAAGAATATAATAGGATGGATAATGCAGATAACTGGGAGCATCAAATGCATTTCTTTGCAATCTACCTGCTCCTTTATGTGGAGAAAGTTCACATCTTCTCTCTGAAACACTTTGGACAGCATTGCTATGTGGGGCAGCACATCTGCCTGAAGGTAGAGGGCAGCCACAAAGCGGTATGTGGCACAGAAGGTGTATAGACCTTTGGCCACTGGGCACTTCCTTGTGCTTGCTTCTTCTGCCAGAGCAGCCAGCACAGCTGGAAGGCTCCTCTGGAGATATTTTACGGCTAGGTCTTGCGATAGCCACCTTGTGTCTTTCACTTCCTAACAACAAATAACAAATAACTTAAACAACAAATAGATAATATGACACCACAATAGTATTATGGACATTTGTGAAAACACACCTTAACTTTCAAGTCGTTCAGACCAAGAGTGCTAGCGGCAGATCTAAGTGTGGCTGACCTATTTGCACTATTTCTGAAGAATAGGTGCAGTTCCTGCAGGTGGTTCCTGAAGTTTGCCATATATCTGACAGCATTTGAGGCATCTTTGCATGCCAGTGCTAGTCTGTGAGCAGCACACGCTATAGAAACCAGCTTTGGAAAACTGTCTGTGAGCTGCTTTGCCTCTCCACTCCACTCCACACAAAATAAAATGAATAGGTTTGTAGGTTCATTAATAAGTATCAACTAGGCCTAAATCTTTATTTAAATGCACATCATTCCTTTAAAAAATACCCCACCTAACATGTATATCCAGCTGGCGGCTTACAGATACATCTGTCGTTTCGTCAACCTCTAGGCTGATTGCTTGAGATTACCTTATCTCTTCAAAATAGGCAACTCTAATATCTGTGCAAGGATCTCCAGCATTTCATCGACTATTCTGTGTGATTGGTAATTGTTTCTTTGATCCACCTGAGAAAAGGAGGTACTTTAATATTTAGCTGGTTAAAGTTCTTAGTTTCACAAGCATTCATTTGTAACAGGTTTACCTTCAGCTTTTTAAAGTAATCACAACCTAAAAGCTGAGCCAGACTTAACAGCTTAGGGTAGTTGGTGTGGTGAGCAATCTCGTTCTTTACTAGCCAGTAAAGGCATTTGAATCCACCTATGACGGCCTCATGCTCGATAATAACTGTGGGCTCAAAAGCCTACATCACTGAGTAGCCTAGACCAAGGGCAAAGACATAATTCATTATATGAGCCAAACATGGTTAATATGTTGCAGAAATGAGCTACACATTAAAAAATTATATACCTGATGCAAGTGAGACCTGCTTCTTTACACTATATTGATGAGGCTCTGAGGAGATGTGGCGCTCCAGATAATCCTTGCGGAAAACAAGAGCCCCAGCTTCTATGAAAGCCCGTTTTAAGGGGCCTTTCTTTACTGGAGGCTTGTGTAGCCTGCACACTCGGCAAAACATTCCTTTAAAAAAAAAAAACGTGTTCATTCTTACAAAAAATGTGTTTTATTACAAATATGACCTTGCAAATGCCATTCATACCATGCTGGGTGAGGTAGAGCCAATTCTTGAACTGTGGCATTTGGAGCCAGTCAGGGTTCCATCCTGAGTTGCGATGCTTAGAATCTGAAAATGATGCATTGGTATTACAGCATTTAAATGGTAGAGTTCTCCTTGCTATGTCATACTATGTCTGTCTCAGTGAATGGGATGCGTGGAACTGTGCTGCTTGGTCACCTGCACCTGCCTTTATCACACTGGGACCTGCTGCTGCTTCTACCCCACTAGGACCTGCTGTCTCTCCCTCAGTATACTCACTATTTGTGCCAGCAGCTTCACTGACCACCGGCTAGAAATGAGAACAAACTTGAATCTAGTTTGGTCTCTGCATTTCAACTCACTGTTGACTGCAATTGTATAATTTCAGGTCAAATGAACTGACGCATGTAATTATAATTGTAATTATTGAGACTTATGCATTTATTATTGCCATTGCACGCCAAATGCTAACATTGGCTAAGTTACCTGTGGTCTCTCCTCCTCATCCTCACGCCTTATTCTCTTAAAATATTTTTGAATACTCATATCTGATGGGCAAATGCAAGGGAAATTAACAGTCTAACCTTAGCTAAAGTTAATCTGTGTCTTTCTAACTGCCATAGCCCGAAGAGAAAACTATAATCTTTTTTAAATTTAATTTAGCACACGTAAGTTGCACGCAGCAAAGTTGGCTAGGCTACGTTAAGTACACCCTTGAGTCTTGCCACTTTCTTTCATATATTCGAAGCTCCTACCAAAGTCAGAGAACAACAACACTATTATAAGGAGAATATGTGTTGCTTTATCTTTTAACGGTCCGCGTCTTCTAAGGTAATTCCAACGTCGTCTTCCCTGTTTCTCGTAAAGTCTTTTTCTGTTTTGGCGCTTGTTAGCAGACCCTTCACCCGATAGCAGCGCGAACAGGTACAGGAGGCGTAGAGCGAGGAGATCATTGTCCACTAGTTAATCGATCGCGGATGGCGTCGTGCTCGCGGACGGATAAAAAAAAAAAGCTAAAAACTAAATGAGTCGCGAAATATACTTTGGCGGCCGTAAATATACCTGGGCGGCCCGCCCAAGTAAAGTCTATGTGTGGGAAACCCTGCAGGTACTATAAACAAACACAAACCGGTATTTGTAAACTTTAATGAGAGTTTGTGGACATAAGCTGTGCAAATGCTTCTCTGGTGCAAATACACAGATAGCTGTGTACATATGCTGCGAAGCAAACCTAGTTCACTAGAACGTTGACCGTCCTTTCAATAGATCCTGAAATGTGTCTGAACTTTGCACCACTATCGATTCTCAAAGTACTCTTTTGTTGTCCTTCCCCCCCTTACCATGCGCCATTGATTTCTTGATTTTGTCCAATAGGTGGTGCTGTTGACCTCCAGTGAAGACCCCCTCTCTGAGGCGTTGTCAGACAAGCTGTTTCAGAGAACAGCGTGCCAGGTCAGGAAGATGGGAGTGGAGTTGCTGGGGGACGTCCAGCAGATGATGGAAGAGAGGAATTTGGACTGGAAAGAGGTGGCCTATATGGGTAAATATAATAATCTAATATTTGATTTGTAGGCAACAACATGGGTACACTTCTATGCCACACGAAATGCCAACCGTTCTTTTTTTACTGGAAATATACCACCATTAAAGTCTGCTCCTTCAACCATTAGCGCCTACTTCATAGCTGGAGGATTGTGTGGGTATGTTATTTGGTCTATGTTGATTTGGCATAAAACTGATATCAACTTTCACCTCTCTGAGGGTTTTAGTATTATTGAAAACAACGCAAATTCCAAAGCAAAATAAATATCACTCTGACTCATACCATAAATCCCTGACACAAATGTATAGCTGTATCATGGAATGCCACAGGGATGTAAAAAAAGAACCCTAATAATAGTTCTGCGTTAATGGCAGGATGGGTGTTACAGTACTGAAAGTAAAACAACATGAGTGCTCTTGGAAATAGCCATTTGTTGTTCAACAATGTCAAAGTTGGCCTATTTATTTCTTTTCAAATAGTGTTCAAATACTGTTCATAAATAAGCCATTGGAAAAGTCAGCATTTTAAATTACTTAGTTGATTGCCAATTACTCAATATACTTCATTACTTAAAGGTGCAGTCCGTAGGTTTAATTTTTGAGCAAAATATTATTTTATTTTCACGTACATTTCCATCAATTTCTCTTTACTTAATTAAGTTAGCAACAGCTAATTTTCTAGGGTAGAGTTAGGGTTGGGTTAGGGTTACGACATTGTAGCTGTGAATCCTAATACAGAGCAGACAGACACCCATTAAAATTTATCTTACAGGTTACCTCAGCCTAGGTTACATTCTGTTTTTCCTTCTTTCCAATACCACCAACTCTTCCCTGTTCATCTCTCTCATTACCTGTAGGTAATGACCTGCCAGATGTCGAGTGCTTAATTTTGGCTGGGTTAAGCGCAGTACCACGAGATGCCCCGGTGGTGGCAATCAACGCCTCCAAATACACATGCCACTGCACTGGAGGCCTTGGTGCTGTCAGGGAGTTCGCAGAACATATCCTGCTGCTAAAGAAGAAGGCCAAGTCTCAAATGGAACAGGACCGCATCAACAGACATAACTTCTGATCTCAAACAGGTTGCCAGGCAATCGAAACAGTTCCATTTGGATTCTGAACCTTTAAGCGAAGCTATATTTAAATAATACCATTTTGATTGCCATCCTTTTTATGTTTACAAAGATGTCCTGACTCTGTAGATGCCAATCTTTTCTTTCTATTTTAAATTATATTTCTAGTGTTTTTTTTGGGGGGGGTTAATGTATTGGATTGTTCCATCTGTATGATATAGGAGATCGGTATTACTACTAGTCAGATTCATGTTGAATTTAAATATTAAGATATAACACTATGTTTTAAGGAGACGAGTAGGGAGACAAACAAACTGCATTTCCTTGATTCAAGTATATACAGTCCTTTGGAGTAAGGAGAAACTGGGAGAGGGTTTTATTGTGTTAAATTTTTCTCCGACGACGACAATCAGCACTTTTCTTCTGTTATTATGTTTGTCTTTATTAAGGGTAACTACATAAGCGTATTTGATTAAGTTAATTATATGCAACATTGTTTTTAATATGGGTTACTCTGAAATTCTTGGATTCATTGGTTAAAAATATCACAAAATGATGCAATCTCAATGATGATCTCAATAATAAAGGTTTCTGATGGATTCCTTATCTTTTCTGTCTTATTTTAAACTGGTTTTGTTTTCTTACAGTATGCAATGTCATGGTGATAGCTTAACATTCCATTGACGTTTTGATCTATATCAGTGTTGGAAGAACTTGGAAGAACTTGTTGACATGACCTCCAATAATCTTGCAGGATCGTAGCTCTGGGGGTTTCACTAAATATCTCTGCAGACTGTTGATCTGTTTTTCAGCTTGCACTTCCTCAGTGCTTGTTTGTAGAGTTAGGGTCATAATTCAGCGACTAGATAGTCATCTGTTCTAAGCTACAAAAAGTATGATTAATGTGAAAAATATTGATTGTTAACTGTTAACATTGGTTGTTAAAACTGTTTTTTTTTTTTAATAGGCTTCCTAAACACGCCCATAGTCTAACCCCAGGATAAATACTGAAAACCTACAGAGCAGGAATGTCACGGCTCTACTAAATAATGATACCAATTAATACAAATCTGATCGCTTGGAGGGGTACCAACGATGTGTGTGTGTGTGTGTATCCAGTTGTCCAACTGTCACCTTTTTGAAAAATATATTTCCTGTTTACATTCCAAGGTGTGTGTGTGTGTGTGTGTGTGTGTGTGTGTGTGTGTATGTTCCTACTGTCATACAAGAGTCCCAGGTGGTTCAGGTTTGATATGGGAGTCAGACAGTCACTCATACTGCTAATAAGACAGACAGGCTGACTTTTAGACCACAATAGTTAGGAAAGAGACATATATAGAGAAACAATCTCCCAAACAATCACTGACAGTAATAAAGTGTTTGTGAGTGTGACTCCGTCAGTTTTGTAATCTAAAGCCCATACGTCCTGTGAGAGGTAATGGATGGATATATATTGCTGCTCTTGTCTTTGTCTCATTGCAAAATTATTCAACCCCTATTGCAAATTAGCTTTATTGGCAAAATCTACAAACTTTCAACTGTTTGCAAAAAAAAACAATCAAACAAGGACATTTAAATAACTCAACACAACTAATTTAAAAAGTGTTTTTTTTTCAAATTCAACACAAAATGCCACTTTTGATGACTACTGCAGTCTCGGAATGATTGCATGTTAGAAATATGGCTAACTCAAGACAGTGGTCCAAAAAGTTGAGAAAAGAGATTATTGCCTTGCACAAACAAGGAAAAGGATACAAAAACATAGCAAAGGCACTGATAGTTCCTAGAGATACAGTTGGAAGCCTAGTTTGCAAGATTAAAGTTAAAGGAACCCTGGCTACACTAACTGGACTGGCAGAAAGAGGAAGCTATCACCGGCTACCACCAGATTCCTGAGGAAGCAGGTGGTCAAAAACCCTCAAGTAACTGCAAAAGACCTGCAGCAAGATTTGGTGTCAGCAGGCACTGAGGTTTTGGTTTGCACAGTAAGGCACATTCTAAACGCTGAAGGTCTCCATGCCCAAACTCCAAGACGTACACCTCTGCTAACCCAAAAGCACAAGAAAAGTAGGCTCCAATATGCTCAAAACCATATAAATATGCCACAGATGTTTTGGCATAGAGCTCTGTGGAGCGATGAAACAAAACTAGAACTTTTTGGCCCTATGGATCAGCGGTATGGAGGAGGAAAAATGAAGCAAACTCTGAAAAGAACACCCTGCCCACAGTGAAGCATGGTGGTGGCTTGGTGATGCTCTGGGGTTGCTTTGCTTTCACTGGCACTGGAAACCTGCAGTGTGTGGAGGGCAAGATGGATTCAATCAAGTATCAGGAAATCCTAGGAGAAAACGTCATGCCTTCTGTGAGCAAGCTAAAGCTTGGGTGTCATTGGGCCTTCCAAAAGGACAATGATCCCAACTATACCTCAAAGAACACCAAGGCTTGGTTTCAGCAGAATTCCTGGAAGATTCTGCAGTGGCCGTCAAAGTCGCCTGACTTTGACCCCATAGAAAATCCTTGGTGGGATTTGAAAAAGGCGGTTGCAGCAGGCAAACCCAAGAATATTTGTGAACTGGAGACCAATGCCCAAGAGGAATGGGCAACGATTCCTCAGGAACGCTGTCAGAAGCTGGTGTCTGGCTATGCATCACATTTGCAGGAGGCCTATGCTGTTTGAACAGGCCTTATTGTAGTAATAAAAGGTGCTGTAAGGTATAACATGGATTATATATGTATATATATATATATATATATATATATATATATATATATATATATATATGATAATAAGTTGATGGACTGACAGTGCTATGGTAGGTTAGTCTGTGTGGCCTATATGCCTGTATAGGCTAATAGGCCCTCCATCATAGCACAAATGTACACAAAAGCACGAAGACAGAGGTAGCAGTTGCCACCATGCCATTCAGTATCTTGGAATATTGAAGTGAAATTAAAATGTAATCAGCAGACAGACATTTTTTTCCATTGATGGTAACTACGGCGTTGACAGATCTGTATTTAATTAATCAGAACCACTCTGATCAAGTTGTGACTGTCGAGTCACCAATTACAGTCATTCTCACCGGCACTCACCTCTCTGGCACTCTAATCTTGTTGGGGTATTTTAGTCTCTCCACTCCCTCAAACTGTGAGGTACCTAAATTTGATAAGGGAGCTGACAGCCCATATCACACACTCAGGGGTTTATTGGTGCTGGCAGAGTGGCTATGGCACACAGTCAGGCAGTCTGGTGTGGAAGGGCTTTTGAGCCTTTGAGGTACCCTTTTGTCAAAAACATGATGTTTGTTTATAATGCTGAAAAAGTCTAAAGGTAAGGTGACTAAAGATTAAGATGAGTGCCATGTGAACTGTAGATTAAAATCAGATTGTTACTATTTGAATTACCTTATCTTCCAGCTCGTTTGGCATTATCATTTTATCTTTACCTTGCATCCTACCATTATGTTTTTAAATTGTAAAATAATTACAAAACATTGAATATTTCTTTAATTGTCACAGTATTATTAATGAAACTGGAATTGTTTTTATATTAAGCATAAACTAATAGGAAGAACAGGTTTCATTTTTAATTGTTTTACACAAAATCAAATTTTTACAAAATTCAACATTTCACAGTTTAGCAACTTGGTGTATTTGATTTGTATTCTCTCTTTATGTGTTACAATTATTTTGTGGAGAAAAGTAAAAGTAAAGGATCAGGAAGGGAATTTACCATGTAGTCAATAATGTCCTGACCGTCCAGGTCTTCTTCGAAAAGATCAGGGGTATTTATAACTTTGAACAATGTGCACTCAATGCGTTCAAGTCTTTTCGGATTACTGGTGAAACAGTTATCTTTCCCAAGGATGGCTTCAGTAACTATGTTCTTAAGATGTCCGTCTTCCCCCAACATAAGGGTATCTTCCCCTTCTTCTAGCTATAAATAAAACAAATACAACTGTCAGTATTCTTAAATAAATATTTTGACTTATGGTCAATAGCATAGCATAATTTTCTATATATTGCCATTTTTGTTATAGACATTAATTGTGCGTTGGTCCATTACCTAATCTTCTGAGAGACAATATGCCTATGATTCCAGAGATTTTCATAAAAGTTCTGTTAATTGCTGAGAGTGTAGTAGTGGGATAATTATGTTTGAAATTCCATACATATTTATATTGTTGATTAAAATTCCATGTGTCATTAAGGTTCACGCTATCGGGAGGGCATGGCGAATAGACATTTCTTAACTTGGCATAACTAAGTAACACTGAAAAATTGTTGCAGCCTCGAACCAGAAGGTTACGGCCCAATGACAAACTAACGCAAAAAGCCAAGAAAGGAGACATTGGAGACAAGGTAAAGCAAATGCTCCAAAAAGGTTTCCTTTGAGAGGAACATAGTCACAATGCATTCACAGCAAAAGGTAGACTATGATGGAACAAAATGCGAAGGCAGGAAGGAACTAGAAAATATACAAAACAAGTGCAAAAATAATCAACTGGGAGCAATCAACACTGGTGAAACTAATACTATATAATGACTGAGGAGCAATCACAGGAGAAACGGGTACTATTAATATTGACTGAGGAGCTCCTTAAAGAAACATAAGCGTTGCCGTCCTCCGCTGGGTGCAGATTCCCCCAGCTGGGATAACCAGGTAGAAAATGTTACATCTTTTTTATGTCAATTATCACGATGGGGTGGAAGGACTTTGCCTAGTCATTAGGATTTGAACATTTGATCTGATAATAATTAAGCATTTTGAGTTGCCATTGATCCAAAAAATAATAGATAAGTGTATCAAACATAAAAAGTTATATTTTCAAAGGATAACTACATATTTTATTTATTGTATTCATCATACAATTCAATGGCACTGCATGCAAAAGGCAGCAAAACATTTACTGTAACGTATATCAACTTCCATATCACGGGAACTTTATCTGTTTAAAGACATATTTACTATGCAATGAGTCTATACATTCGTTTTTGAAGCAATTTTGGTATTTCTGCTTTCAGAGTATTTGTATTGAACTTGGCTACAGTGAAATTGACCATTGACACTATTTCTTTTAGCATTCCTTTATTACACATCAAACCCAGTGACAAAATCTTGCCACTTATATGTTTGGGCAGATTTAGCACTGCAATGGTCGACATTGTCATTTCTGTATTAATTATTATTAACCATGTGTGCTTGTTAAAATATACCTCTTGTCATGGCAGCCTTTTCCCCGCATCAATTTTGCTAAGTACAAGGATAAAGATGCTCACTTTAACAAGTTGATGACAGATGAATGTAATGGAAACAGAAACCAGAACAAATGCTACTATTTATTTTAGAACTGCAATACCCTCCCTCTCTTTATACTGTATGATTGTTTCCAGTAAATCTACTGTGCTTGTCCAACAGGAAATAAACCTTTTCTCGGAAATAAACTAATTATAAGGCGTTCGGATGAAAGATGATAGTAAATAGTTGGAAAATGGAGCCAAACAAAAGCTTGTTTGCTTGTCCTGATAGATATTAGTTTTATTTCAAAATAGGTTTATAAGATGCTTTCTTTTCCAACTTGCCTATATGGACAACAGTTGATGTAAGGATGAAAGCCAGTCAATGTTACATCTAATAACTTGTATAGTTATAACCTAGAACATTTGAACTATGTTATAACAACAGCTGTGAATTCATGATACAGTCACAGCCAAAAATAAAATCACCCCAGAAATGTTGTTAAATATTCTTTAGTTAGAACCATACATTAACATACATTTGATTAGGATACTTTGGTTTTCATTTCCACAAAAGTAATCTATGAGTGAATCTACAGAAAAGTGTTAATGTGCAGCAGTAGTTCAATTCTTATTGTTAATAAAAACTTCTTGTGTTTTATTTCACTAAGAAATGCAAACAAAGCAGAATGATCCCTTTGTTGGGGACAAAATAAAGGACAAGTTGCAAACTATGATTCTTGATTGGGTCAAAGTGCCTTTTGTGTGAGATCAGCTCTTTGAGAAGCATTGGTTTGCGTTGTTGTTAACAAAGAGACTGCAGGCCCAGCACAATGAGCCAAGAAACCCCTTCTCTTTTCAGCATTCCTTGGGCTCACCTACAAGAACAAAACACATTACAGAACAGTAACACCATATAAAAAAAATTATGAAAGCTCTCAGTTTTATGAAATTATGAATTGAATGAATACACATGTATATATATACACACACCCTGAAGGAGTTCGGTTGACTGAAATGTTGGTAGTTTTCACTTTAAATAAAGGTGACGATAAAAAGAATACCAGTGTGCTCGAGTGTTTTCTATATTACTCAACATATTGCCGACTGAGAACCTGGATTACTTAATAGGTGTGCAATCTATGAGAAAAAGTCGAGATATATACTAAAACCAACATTTCAATCAATTTAGAAACATCTAAATTGCGCATCAGGTTTAGTAGATTTATATGTTCATAAATTAGCTACACAATAACACACAACAGGACATGGTATATTTAAATTATGTGAGGTATTTTGCTGGACATGCTTGGGTTCTAAGGAAGAAAATATTTAGGTATAGCTTAATAACAGCTACCTTGTTTCCCCAAATAAAAGATACAGGTAGCATGGCTTACAGAGTAGCTGAAGCATCTTCTACTGTATACTGAGTGTGGACATGTATGGCCTTTCTCTTTATCCATTTAATTTATTAATTACACAAAAATATTGAAAATATGCAAATGCAGTAAGTTCTATAACTCCTTATACCCCATGCAATTCTAAATGAAAGTGTCTGTAGACGGATATAACATGACTCTGATTAAAAATATATTCTTTAGAAAATAATACAGTATCCTCTGGTGGAACAGAGTTTGACACAAGTATACAGGTGCAAAGAGCTGCTGATTAATGTGCATTAAATCACACAAAACCTTTGTACCTAATAACACAACCTTGTTAAATCTCATAAAAATGAATCACTTTCTCTAAGCAAACACCTGTTGCATAGCTTCATTAAAAGTTGTAAAGGGAATGCTGTTTTTAAGTTTGTGTGTTGTGCACACTCACTTTTAACAAACTTACGTGGGTGCTTCCTGAATTTTAGGTGATGCTGAAGCAGCCTCAGAAATTAAATTACACCAAAATGTAATTACGTGTCAAATTTTTACAGACAAGATTAATTGATGCTGCTTTACATTGTTCTGATAGCCTGTCACTAACTCTTTGTCCTTTGCTACACTTCGAATGATTTTCACTAAGTAGCCTCTTCATCTCAATCATGACAGAAATTTCAGCCAAATAAGTTGCCCTTGCAGCTTTGTCCAGTGCTGGACTGAGGTCGCAGAGTCGTTTTAACTGCTATACAGAAATGTTTGACCTAACACTTAGGTCTATCACTTTTGGAACACAGGCCTAACTCTCTCCGAAGATGAGATTTGCTCTTAAGTTTCAGTCTCCAGAGATGCAGCATGTTATTCACTTTACTTCATAATAGATAGGTTCCATCCCCAAAGAGAATAGGGTGGAATCCGATGACCACTGAATTCTTATCTGTTACGGAGATTGTTGTGCTGTGTGTGAAGTTAGCCCCACCCAAAATACTAATTTAGCTATTGATAATCTATTTTGTAAATTATTTTACTTTTAACAGTTAATGCCAGAATTCATTTGAACCTTTCCTGGCTAGCCTCTGTGGAGTGCTTCACTGCCTTTGGAGGAGTTATTAAACCATTCTTTGCCTCAGCTGGAGATTCTGAAGAGATAAAGCAGCTGGACTCCTCGCATCAGGATACAGACTTCACAAGGAATAAGATGAAGAGTGTGTGTGTGTGTGTGTGTGTGTGTGTGTGTGTGTGTGTGTGTGTGTGTGTGTGTGTGTGTGTGTGTGTGTGTGTGTGTGTGTGTGTGTGTGTGCGCGCGCACGCAGAGCTGCCTTTGTGCAGGACCAGGCAACATAATACAACAATTTAGCAGTTGTCATGTTTCCACATGCTAAATACAAAACAACAGCTACTGTACATAGATAACCTAGCTTTTTTCAGTTAAGTTCGGCAGTGTAGCTTGACTCATTCTTTTTTTTTTACTCCGAGGCTGCAACAGTAGACACACGTAAAGTTCACCGACACGTTTGCAATTGTGCTGACCAGCTGCTAACACGGTCCAATGTTTTGATGAAGTGAATGCAACTTGGCAGCAGTCCTTATGACTCAGTCGAGTCTGCTTTGCTCTGTGATTACCTGTCACAGCACGCAGCGTGGTCCTAATGGAGTTGTGAGGCTCTCTATCGCGGGGCTCCCACTATAGACAAACAAAACAGTAGAAAAAGTTCCTGGTGTAAACTTAGATGTCTTTGACTGCTTTCACTTGAAGTTCAGCAAAGCCTACAAAACATTTTCAAGTCAAGCAACAACCATTTGGTCAATGAGAGTGGACAAAGGAGAGTGGGAGAGAGAAAAAAGCAGAGAGTAAGTTTGTTTGTTTTCAATTCTCACCAATCTATTATAGTCAGACGTATCTATCCATGAAATTACTGCTGCTCTATTTCTGCCTCACTGATTTTATTTATCCTCATCTGTCCTTCTCGGAACCCCTAAACAGCTACCTGACACCTTATGAACCAATCAAAAAGCCGGAAGTAAACACCACCCTAAAGATCCGAATCTGAGGAAGCACACAGAGAACAAACATTTACACATGAGCATATCTAATAGTCTAAAGTCATACAAATACACAGAAGAAAGGCAGCCAAACACACACTATATGGAGCAGTTTATCTGAAAGGCGCACTAACAAAGAAACCCCAAATACATTCATCATACATTCATACAAATGACCTTGCTATCTTGATTTTGCCTATTCGTTATCCTAATTAGTCCCTATATGTG
Organism: Aplochiton taeniatus; assembly: GCA_017639675.1. Lineage (NCBI taxonomy): Eukaryota > Metazoa > Chordata > Actinopteri > Galaxiiformes > Galaxiidae > Aplochiton > Aplochiton taeniatus. The sequence continues at coordinate 18,175,232 of CM030172.1, read as the reverse complement.
TTGGCCCTGTGATAGACTGGCGTCCTGTCCAGGGTGTACCCTGCCTTACGCCCTGTGTTGGCTGGGATAGGCTCCAGCCCCCCCGCGACCCTGTAAAACAGGATAAGCGGTAGAAGATGAGAGAGAGTGAGAGTGAGAGAGAGTTATCCTAATTAGACAGCGACTGAGTTGGTGTTAGGAGAGAATGGAATGTCCTTCCCATGGGACAAGTTAACACATAGTCCATTAATTACAGTAGCACACACGCGCACACATATTCTTTCAAATAGAGCAGCAATAAAAGAAAACAACATGCTTTCTTGAGAAGGCGAAAGTGAATACTAGCTCTTTGTCTTCTACCTCTTCTTAATGGTCTGCAGACTGCACAGTCAATCCATTAACAGATGAGGGGAGCAGTTGGACCAAGCAGCTGTGCAGCCTCCCAAATAGCACAGCTTCTCCCATGTCCCTCTTTACCAACACTATGACGCCGACCTTTCGATCGAACAGAGCACAGCTGGTGAGAGAAGCCAAGAGGCAGGAGGCAATTTAAGGTTTTTGATTGAAAAAGGAAGGCAAGCTATTGAAGGTTTTTCTGAATCAAATATGTAAGATTGTGTGTATTTTCATGACAGGAATAGATTTGAGATAATAAACCAGAGTGGATTTTTTTCAGAATGCAAAATAAAGATACGTTAAAGATAAAAATAATAGAATGGAGGCTGGAGAAATAAATTAATTAATAAATAAAGGCTTGAAAGAAAAGACAGCAATAGGATCGCGATTGGAGTTTGAGATTGTAGAGAAGGATGTACAAACGGATGGGATCCTTACTAAAATGAGAAAAGGCATGCCAAGCATTAATCTTTTGCTTAAAGCAATGCTAGACGTTTCCTTGCTGCTTTGCCACCTAAAAGACCGCCTCTCAGACAATCAAAGAGGGCCAAGCTGCAGCGCACAGGATTGACAGGCAGTCTTGATTGATTGCGTCACGTGATTGACAGGCAGTCTTGATTGATTACGTCACATGACTGACCGGTGGTATTTAACAGAGAACAAGCATCATTGATTGAGGGCATTTAGACCTAGAGTCAAGAAAGTGGATTTCAAGGAAAGGAGAACTCAATTTTTTCTTCTTGCAGATCATTCTGAATAATGTTAGCTGTCACTGTGAATGAAGTAAACAAATTACGAAAATTAGTTCATGATCATTTTGCTTGTGCTAGCTTTAATTCGAAAGTGACATAGAGGCAACTTTTTACCCTGGACATTGTACAACATATTTGTTCAAGTCTCATTTATTATGTTCTATAAAATGATATTCCCTTTTAACCCTAACATGTTTCAGTCACTAGAACCTGGGGCATGGGGTGACTCGAGATGACTTTGCTTTAGAAATCCAATCCAGCCTCAGGTACAATTCAATCCAAGTCCTTTAGATTAGGCCATCAAAGAAAGTTCTGTTCCCATTGATTTGTCAGCAACAAACCAGAGTGATAGGCTAGACTTAAACCCCCCTATAGAAGGACAGCAATCACTTTTCCAAAGTCTGCTACATGCCCCCTTTAAAAATGCATGGACATTTGAAAAGCGGGTTTTGAAACATGCCGTTCAAATAGCCCTGCTCTGAATAATGCAACAGGCTGCTCCATGGCCTCAGCGAAGACGGAGAGGGATAGTGTGGGAGTTATCTGGAGGGGCATATCAGATGGGAGCGAGTAAAGGGGAAGGTAGAGTTTGAAGCCCAGCAGGAATCCTGTTTAACTTAAGTGCACAACTTTACAGTTAAATCTCATGTTCCGATGGTTACATCTATGTTTTAATATGTTTGGTTTTGGATGCATCCTAGTTTCCCTAATAGTGAGAAGACACACTCACATTTGATCATATCAATGACGTTAGTTGTGTAAAATAATATAACTCTTTTGATTTGCCATTTCAAGGTTGGTTAAATGTGAGACACCTGTAAGGGGAGCTGCACTTGATTGGGCACCTTCCTGTTAATGACGGTTTTCCTGCCTATCTGGTTCAGATTTGTTTGTTAGCATGTCAGCACTGAGCCCTAAATCATTGACGGCACGTTTCCTTGTTTCTGGTTAAAACAGAAAATAGGCAAAGCCTCCTAACTTCCTACCTCTCGATTGAAATGCATAACGGTATTTGCTGTCATTAACTTGTCCCTGTGGAGCTGGTTGGTACACGATCCTGTCCTGTTGTGTTTCAATCAGCCGTGTCGCTAGGCAGACACCTGTTTAATTGGAAACCTGATCAGGTCATGTCCTCTCGCTCCTATCTGCCTGTGTTGTGTGCGTATTCTCCATTCCCTGCCTTGTCTTTTTTATTATCTACATCCAATCTCTCGTTCTCTCTTACACTCTTTAACTACATCTCTCTCTTTCTCTCTCTCTTCGCTCCGCTGTCACTGTCCCCTTACCCCGTTCTCTCCTCTATTGTTCTGTCCTTCCCTATCAAGTAGCTGCGATTGTCCTGTAATCTAATCAAGATGTCTCCTGCTCTGTTCTCTTTCCGGCTACTGACTGTTGTCTTGTCTGTTATTTGGTAGGCCCAGTCAGTCAGCATTAGTGACTGAGATAAAGAGAGAGAGAGAGAGAGAGAGAGAGAGAGAGAGAGAGAGAGAGAGAGAGAGAGAGGGGGTGATAATATAACAAGGCAAAATGAGTTAAAGCAGAGACAAATTAAACTAAAGATACAGATATCCATTGACTACAAGGGGAGCAAGACGGGACGTTAAGAAAAAACGGGAAAGAAGGTTGGCTCTTTGCAGGTAGCCCTTGTCTGTAACCATCGATACTCACTGTCAGTCTGTGTGTGTGTGTGTGTGTGTGTGTGTGTGTGTATGTGTGTGTGTGTGTGTGTGTGTGTGTGTGTGTGTGTGTGTGTGTGTGTGTGTGTGTGTGTGTGTGTGTGTGTGTGTGAATTAGGCCCTGACTGATGTGCAAGTGCAAGAGCGAGAGACAGTTCAGCTGACCATATAGTTAGATTAGAATAATGATCTGGTAATCATATTATCATATTTGAGAAGTTTTGTATCTCCAAGGTTTTAATGACCGGCCTGACCAATAATTATATTGTTCTGTTTTAAATTCATGAATAAAAAATACCTCACTTACATACACACATGCCCAACCTCAACAAATGCAATTCTTGTTGTTGTCTACAGAATCTGTGTACACAACACACACACACACACACACACACAGGTGTGTGTGTGTGTAATGGGGCATGTGTATGCAGATTCTGACGTGTCAGTCGACTGATAGGATAAATGCTATTGTTAATTTTATTCTGTCTCAAAGCCTAATCCTCTCATGCCTGAACTCACACAAGCACACCAGTTTTGGAAAGGCTTGATAACTTCAAGAGTCAGCAGTTGCTTAGGAACACCTAGTGGTTAGGTGTTGATTGCCTGTTTCTGCCAGAGATAATAAATAATAAAACGTAAAATCACACGAAAACTTTGGAACTTTTTCATAAACATTAGTTAATTCTCAAACTCCCTGATTTTGAAAGAAATGACAAAATCAAGGAAAATTGCCTGAGTTATCATGAGGGCGCGTATGTTTGTGTGTGTGGCTGGTGGCGCACCGGTTGTATCTTTTGATTTCCCACATTACACGACCTTGTGCATTTTGTTAAGACTGATGAAATCCTTTTTTGTTTACTTCACCCCATTACACCTTTCTATGACCTTTCTTCTCAGGCATTTAAAGGTGATGCTGGATGGTCACCTTAAAGTAAATATAGTCTGATAGAGAAATGTGGGGATGAAAGAGAGCTTTTGGATTTCCCTTTTCGTTTCGACTGACCATACTTATTCATTGTTTTCTTCACATGGAGCTGTTGTGTGTTTCCTCTCAAGTCATCTATTTATGTAAATCTGTTAACCATCCCTTCTAATCTGTGGCCACCATACTGCATGGCTGAGATGAGAATTGACCTATATTCACCAATCCAGCCACAGAACTGATATTAGGTCGGCCAACAGGATACATAGATGAAGGAGCCCAAAATAAAAACCATTTTATAAAAAAAAATTTAACATCTAATTACAGAACCTTACTCACCCACAGCAGAAGCCTCCCAACTGAAGAGCCCGTCGAGCGATCATAACGGATCTCAAAAGGATGAAATGCATTAGGAATGCTAATATATTTGCACATTTAATGAGCAATTATTTCTGATCTCTGCCATTAAAAGCGTTTCTGATGCAAATCAGATTAAGAGAGTGCCCGTTGATGTGTTTTTCCTATTTTGAAATAGATTTGACGTTGACTTCAGGCTTCCACACATTTCTGTGGGCTAAACATCCTCCAATTATTTAGGGATTCAGTTCAGGTGGCCTTTGCTCTACACTTATACAATTAAACTAATTTTCACCGTTATTAAACCAAGTCAAATTATTTGATACTGCCCAGATACAAAAGAAAGGTCAAGTGCTTCCATAAAATATGAAAATAGCATCAACTATTTCAGACACCGGAACATATCAACATAAGCAATTAACATTAATATGAATTAATGTTGAATATTTTCTATTCCATTTCAGACTCAGAAGCAGGTATGCAACCATAAATGAACATCACCTTGGTATTAGATTTTGAGCCCAGGGAGGAAGGAGATAATCAGACAGCTTATTACAAAGATAGAGGGGAAATGGAGCAGTTACCACGGCTATTTGGACCCATTAAGACTAATACACGTTAGTTCTGTAACAGTGGAACGAGTGAATATGTGTGTGTGTGTGTGTGTGTGTGTGTGTGTGTGTGTGTGTGTGTGTGTTTTTGTGTGTGTTTTCCTGTATATTTTGGTTACAACCAGGATGGCTACAGACAGACAGTCTACATAGGGGACAGATACAGACAGATAAAGAGAGAGGAACTGGGGAGGGTGATAAGGTTTATAGAAAAGAGGACAACAAAATGCTAGATAGAGTATTTCTAAACCCACGAGAGATGATGTTACATTATCCATTCTTCAGTAGTCCAATAGTCCAAGGTTAGCACTTTGGAGACCAATATTTTATTGTTGAGACAAAAAGTTGGTGGAGAGTAGACATGCCATTGGGGTTTTCTGGGCACCTTCTGGCCTGGATCTCCAGAAGGCATAGTATCAACTCTTGGCACAATATCTCATTAAAAAAGAGTTCCATTCTATCGTTTGTTGTGTTTTCCCACTGTATTCCGGCTGGTTTGCTCAAAGTGGAATAAAAAAAGCACAGTCGATTAGGAGGCTCAGTAGTTTGAGCATAGCTCACAGCATCAACACATTATCCAGCATGAAAACAGGTTTTCTGGCGCTCACATTTATTTCTGCTCTTATGTAAAGATTAGTTGTCATTTTGTCAAGGTTGCTGTACAGTACATATGCTGGTGGGTTTAAATTGCTGCCCACATTACAAAATCACTCTTGGTTCCCAAGGGAAATGTTGAGTGGAATTGTTCTTGTTATGTTGTTAAGCTGATTGTAAAGGACCAACAGAGATGAAGGGAAAACACGAAACACCAGGGACCACAAACTCTTGCCTTGAAATCTCCATTGGTTTTAGAGTGTTATTCACGCACATACACACACACACACTCACTCTCTCTCTCTCTCTCTCTCTCTCTCTCTCTCTCTCTCTCTCTCTCTCTCTCTCTCTCTCTCTCTCTCTCACACACACACACACAAACAAATTAGCAAGAACACACATCCTTTCACTCAGGCACACACAAACACTACCAATGGTAGTAACCATGACCTTTCACACGTCACAAATTGGCTCGTTAGTTGTTGTTGTCATTTTTCTGTTGATTATTGCAATTCGGGACCTTAGTCAAATCAACAGTTGGATATCTCACTTCTATCAGAAGAAAAGTTAATCTGATTCACAGCTGACATTTGGAGAAAAACAAAGGGCTGCCCGTGGTCTCTAATGGTCAGAATGCACTGGCAGCACAGGATGGATATCAGAAATGTCACCGCAATCTATTTCCGAATAGGCCTGTGTAAAATGTCCACCGGACTTTTCATTGGCCATTTGATATCTTAATTTATACATAGCTGCATCTTTTCAGTAGATGTAATAATTAGGTGCTTGTTAGTTGGCAAGCACAGCTCTTCACACATTATTTCAAGTCTTCTAGTTTTGGTTGCCAAGATTCTTTGCTTAGGGAGTCGACATGCTAAAAGCATAAAAACGAAAAGCTAAAAACACAACTTCAGTATTCAGAAGGTTTACAAAGACCTTTGGTCGCCCGTGCTTCTCAGGAATCTGAAGGATACAAAAGAATTGTTCCAAGAGCTCTTGGGTGCATGTCCTGGTTTGTGAACACACTAGCCTACTAGACATCTCTTCTCTCATCCAGCCAACCACGATCCTTGCCCTAACTAAAATGCACTAAAATATTTACACATTAATCATTTTCTTATCAATGTTTGAAAAGGTTAGCTTTCCGTATTATGTAATTACATATCTTATACCTGCCATATCTTATTCCTTTTTTCTAAACGTGTTTGAGTGGCAACTAGTTAGCTGGTCTAAGCTCATTTAAAGTCCAGATTCTAATCGTTAACAGCTCCATTTTCAATTCCAATGTGCCATTTTGCAAATACCATACCATTCCATTCCATGGTACCAGATAGTATAGCGAACTTATGGATGGTACCATGTGTTCTGAGCCACCCACCAGGGAGATGAATATTGCTGTGTGTATTGGGACCTGTGGTTGGCAGCTAACTCCACCACCGGAATGTCGACTGGCCATGGTTCATGGGACATGAAGGGGAATGTTTGTTCACCGAAACTTTAACAAACGAGCACCCTGCGGGCGGAATAATATATAGTAGGCAGCAAACCCTGCATGTTTCAAAATAAAAATAGAGATAGAGGGAGATCTGGATGTATAGGATAACTGTACAGCTGCTCCTGTGTTTATCCAAATGCATCATTACAATATATATTACCATAGAAACAAACACAAAACATAAAAACAAAGGAAAAACATAGTGTGATCCCCTTTTCTGGGGAAATACTTCTTTCAAAACCTCTTTTAAATATTGAATACATACTTTGTTGTGGAGTGGGGTGGGCTGGGTGACATGGCCGTCTCTTTACTAATTGAGTTCCATGTCCCTGTACCATACTGAGAGAAAGCTCTATCCTCCGGTTGTCTATCTCTCCCGGCTAAGCGGAACAGCATTAACACCCTGGGCGCCCTGAGATGCTCGCTGGTCCTGGAGTCCCAATAAAACGGGGGAATATTTTTAGCTTGGAACATGGCAACAACACGCGCGCGTGCACTCACACACACACACACAAAAACACACACGCACAAACACACGCAGACTTACAGTGACGCTGCACCGCTGCCAGGGTCTCCTATTGATGCGCCACAGAGAGAATGTCAGGCGTTGCCAAGGGTCTGGCTCCCTGATTGGCTTGTTGACTGGTTAAATACATCCAGTGAGGTGATGCGCTATATTACAACCTGAGTATCTCAAAATGGAAGAGGATCAAGATTATTAGTTGTATTCTCTCTGAGGCTGCAATTCGGATGTGAACCAACTGGAAAGATTGTTTCCTTTTGTTGTTTGCATTCCCTAGGGCACCTGATTGTAATGGTTATTACGTCTTCTACTCCTTTCTCTTCATGTAATCTGCTCCGGGGTTTTCTAACCCTCTCCCATTACACTGTGTCGAAGCCCTCTCGCTCCTTCTTGTGCCCTCAGATCCTGTCTTCTTTATGCCAGAGGTTCAAAAACTAAGTGTTGTAACTGTATGAAGGGACTGATGTTGCTTTAAAACTAAGCCGTTTTGAATACTTTCTCACCTGTTCTGAAGTTTGAAATCCATTTTTGTCCATGCCCTGGAAGCAAAATCCTGAACAGAAATGTTGGTAAATGTGACAGGGCTATAAAAACCCATGTCCTGACACTCATGAGTTTGTCAGTAGAAACATTGTGTCAGTGTGGCATAAAAACGGGCACTTTGTTGTTCAGTGACTCTACCCTGTCTAGGAGTATATGTGATTGTTTGAACAAAAGCATTGGTACTTACTGTATTCTAATTTGTCATGATATTTACAATTTGTTGGAAATAGCTTGAACTAATGCTTGATTCCACATGACTGACGGCATTGTTAAAATGCCTGGGAATGCAATTCTAATTCACCCGATCATTTAGAATATATTCTTTTCAAAAGGAGGTTTTAACACAAACGCTGGATATTCAGAAAGAAGAAGGTATTAAAGCTGATAATTAAACGTCTCTGCTGCAATATTACTAGGAGTCACTTACAGAAAAACTATTCCCTCAGAGCTCAATTTGTATTAGGGCAGGCGTAATAAATGGGATCTTTAAAATCCCTACCAACTTTTTGTGTATTTCGATATGTGTGCATGTGGCTATGCGCATGTGTGCGTGCGTGTGTATTCAAGCTTTTTCTTATGCGTGTGATAAATTGGACCTTTTCAATTCCCCAAAGTAAATAGTCGCTTCAAGGGCCTCCCTAGATGTTTGTCTAATAATAGCTCAACTATCTGACTTCTGGATTTAGCTTCTGGTCAGCCTTACAAGGACTCAGTCAGCTCTATGTGAAATATGTCCCAAATTAAACAAAACTAGCACAACGGATTTCGTTTTAAAACCGCAGATCAGAGAGGTACTGTTTGATAGGAGGCACATTCGACCACAGGTTCGAATCAAGGCTTGTGTAACTTAAATGATTTAACCCGTTTTTAAAGCGTATGGGTATACACGCAATAGCAACAACGAAAACCCAGTGAACAACTGCAGTGAAGTAAGGCTAACCATTCTGTTTACATTCAGGAGACATGTTTTAGGGCAAACAACTCAGTGGTGACGTGTGTTATTATTTCCTGTTACATAACCTTATTGACATAACCTTGTGTGAGTGTGTCTCTCTCTCTCTGTGGTTGTCTGTGTTTGAGAGCTGTACTGCTTTAGAGAACCAGCAGGAGCCTCGTGAAATATTGTCTGTTTAATCTCAGAGGTAGCCTAAACTTATAATGTGCAGGAGCTTCCCAACTTCCCAAACACACACACACTGTCCTAAACAAAAAGTATTAGAGATGGCTCTGAGTTAGGGTGAGTGTGTTAATGTGTTTCATTCTCACCCTCTTTCTGTGTGTATATATGACGCTGTCAAGGACTGCCTGCTCTCTGTCTGTTTATCTATTCAGAAAGCAGACAACCCTTATTATTGAGCGAGGGAGGGAGGAAAGAGCTAATGAAAGAGATCTAGAGTCTTATTGAAGGGTGAAAAACCGAGGGAAATGGAACAATTATCTTCTCTGACCTTTCCATGAGCATTCAAATGACGGATCAATCAGGATCTGAGAGTTTTGAATAGTGTTGATTTGATTGTTGCTCGGAACATCCTCTGTTGTTTTCTTCTCTCTCCTCTAAATGGAGTGATGATAAGTCCTATTCTTCGCGTCGTGTTTTTTGTGTAATTTATGAATACAGCTAATCAATTATTTTAGATACTGCAGACCGTTCAAGGCAATCACAAACAATGTTTTTCCAGCAAAAAGGACAATGAATTCATACAAGTTCATGTAACCCCATACTTCATATTCTCAGACCCACAGTCACATCACACACTCAAGCCTGGGCCACATAAGATGCTGCATATTGTGACATGCAAGTCTGAAGTCATGCAATCCATGCCAAAGCTACATATGATTAGCATTTCAACTTAATTTGGATGAATTAGAAACTACATCATAGTCCCATAGCAATAATCAAGTCTGGTGTCAGCAGTCTGGAATCCCATTGTAGTTCTCTGAACTTCCATCATGGCACCAATCAGCACCTCACTCTCTCTCTCTCTCTCTCTCTCTCTCTCTCTCTCTCTCTCTCTCTCTCTCTCTCTCTCTCTCTCTCTCTCTCTCTCTCTCTCTCTCTCTCTCTCTCTCTCTCTCACTGTCTCTGTCTCTATTCCCTTCCCATCTCTCTGTGAATAGAATAATGATGTTTTGTTATTAGGAACGTCAACCTTGAGTTCAATTGGGCACACAGGAAATTCCCCCTCTATCTTTCTTCATCTGCCGAGCGGGTGACCTCAGATCCCTGTTTAACGTGTGTGTGCGCGCACACATGTGAATAGATCTCAGAGAGAGCAGTAAGTGATTAGTATGATAATGAGTCCCTTCTCTGTATATCTAAATATAAACGGAAATTATTCTGAGGCTAGGTGGGCCTGTCTGTCTGGATGAATGTAACTCTGACATGGCCCTAGTAGTATTGTCTGATTACTGGGAAGGTTCGCCGCTGCTGCCTGTGGATTCAAGCTTTGAGTGCATTCAAATGGTCTAAAATGGCTCCTTTTCATGTGGTTTTTCCCTGGCTCCCCATGCCAATGTCCACGATGGAGGTCAAGGAGCAGCTGCAAGAAGAAGGAAAAGGCTACAGTTTTTAGACATATGGAATACTGCTGTGTTTAGCTGCATTCTCCACTCAAAATAGTTAAATGTAAACGTGTTAAATCCTATTCAAATTCCTGGTCTGGTGGGCAGGCCTGTATTAATACAAACATTGAGTTATTCCCCTGTTATGCACTGATATCTCTATTCTATTGAACAGAAAGAAAGAAAGAGAGAAAGAAAGTTTGAGTGAAAGGAAATAGGGTTCACTGTGGGGATGTAACAGGCTTTATTGTCAGGGTTTGGTTGTCCTTGGCTGCCAAGCAAACATCCGTTGGCTAACTACACCTGGCTTATCTCTGCACACACAGGCCTGGTCACCGACACGTTTATTTGTCCAAAGTGTGTGGGGACTGTATGTGTGTGTGTGTGTGTGTGTGTGTGTGTGTGTGTGTGTGTGTGTGTGTGTGTGTGTCTGTGTGTGTGTGTGTGTGTGTGTGTGTCTGTGGTACCTGGGACAGACAGATGTGTGCGTGTGGATTGATGGCACAGACAGGTGTGTTAATGCCAGCTGAATGAATAATGGCAGGCTAGTCTATTATGGCGCTGTCAACACACCTCTATCACTGACCTTTGGCTCAAGCCTTCCTGCCTTCCCATGTGGGATTGTGTGTGTATCTGTGTGTGTGTGTGTGTGTGTGTGTGTGTGTGTGTGTGTGTGTGTGTGTGTGTGTGTGTGTGTGTGTGTGTGTGTGTGTGTGTGTGTGTGTGTGTGTGTGTGTGTGTGTGTGTTTACATGTGTGTGTGCAGTCTGCCCTTATAGAGCCATTGAGTAAGGTATGTGTGGTACATAGTGGAGTGTTTTACCACTGCTCAGCTTTTTGTGATAGGTTGCCCTTTTGGAAAAGGTAGGCCTATTATATTTCAATCTCAAAGTACAATAGGCTGAACAGAAACTGCAAAACATAGTTTATACTCAGTGTCCTAGTGCTCACTGATTGTGGAATATAAAATATGAAAATAACAAACCCTTAAATCTGTGTGTTAAGTTAAATGTAAAAACTGAGAAAGTATGATTTAGATAAGTTAAAGTAGACTAAACAGATTTTTGTTGGATTTTAATCCACAATTTATCAACTGAACTGACAGTAGGAGGTTAGAATGTAGGGTATAAATTATATCTACTGAACATACACAGAAGTGGAGGATATGGCCACACTTTAAATTGTATATTATACAACCATAAATTAAACATTACATACTGACCTGGATAGAATCTTTGCTCCCTTTATATTATACCAAGACTGCAGCACAGCGTGACAGTGTTTGGAACAGACTGTGCCCACACACACACACACATACACACACACACACACACACACACATGCACAAACTTGAGCTCATGGCCTAGTCATCCTCATTGGCCATAAGTTAGAGTTGCCAGCTGTATCCGCAGATGAGAAGGATTTACCAGAAGATCAGAGCAGAGCAGAGCTACAGATGGGGATACACAGATTAGTCATACTATAACCAGAGGACCGTTGAAGGCTCCACTTGGCCGTGTTGAAAGTGGTTAAACCTCTTTGGCACATTCTCCAATGTATCAAAGTTTCTCAAATTTGAAATTGAATCACCCCTAGACTATCTCTATTGTAATTGTTTGAATATGAATTGCACTATGAACAACAATGGTTCAGCCTGACCTGAGCTTGTTTAGGAAAATGTCATATTTTGGTTTTCAACCTATAGTCCCGGGCACTAATTGGCATTCCTCTCATCCTCCCTCTTTATTCCTAGCTGTCTCAGTCTGCGCTCTTATCATTTCATCTTCTTTGAACAGGGGCCAGGAATCATAAATTACAGCCTTCCCTCCTATAATTTGGCTTTCTCTCCCTTTAGCCTCCCATTTCGATCCTGTCCCTTCCCCTCTCTTCTACTACCCTCCCTACTTTCTGTCTGAATCCCTTTCTCTCTTTGTTTGCCCTGTCTATCTTCAATTAATACGCACTTGTAGAGATTCGGAAATAACTTCCGCAAGTAATGGCTGCGCGAAGAGAACGTGTGTGGTGGTGTCAGCTTTAAAGCGCCAGACCAAATGAGACGAGCCAAACACCACATCAGGTAGGCTAGACCACCACAACCTTATTGTCTGGAGGGATGGCTTCTCAATGACCACGGGGGTTGTATAACTGGAAAAAACAGTAATGGATAGGTAAATGGTACTGTGCCTGGGTGCTTTGGGACAAAATCACACTTGTACTGTAGTCTAATCTGTTGTCTGGCTGTGAGTGACATCACATGTTTGCCGCCAGAGACGATTGCTGGAGCAGCTTGGAATAGTGTGTTGGTGTGACATGAGGGGTGCTAATCTTGGACGCTTCGGTGCAGTCACGAGGCGCTCTCATTCAACTCTCTCACTGGAAATTATTTACAAAGTGTGAGACTGATGATGCCAAACGGTGGGGATGAAACATTAGGCCATTCGTCTTGGCAGGAGATGGTTTAAAAATAAATGTTGCTGTGACAACATGGAGCTATTTCTCTTTCTCCCACTCCGGATCTTGACAAAAAATGGGGAAATCTTTTGTGTACATAAATGATGATGACATATACAGCCGCAGATAGTTTTGTTTGTTTGTGTGCATGTGCTTGCAAGAGAAAGAGAGTACAAGAGAAACATAGAGAAAGAAAGTGAGAAAGAGGGAGAGGGCCACCAGGATTCATCTTAATCATGAGAGGCCTTTTTAACAAACCTAAAACCTAAACCTGCTATTTGCAGTGCTAATAGTACAGTTAGTAACTTTCTTAAATATACCTCCTTTTATGGCCTTTTTATTGATACAGGACTTTTCTACCATGTCCTACTAGTCACATTCGACAACCATTTGTTTTGTTTTTCTTTTAATTCTTTCTTTTGTTACTGACTCATCTTTTGTGTATGCACTACAAAGGACCACAGAATTTTACAACCCATTCTTACCAAAGACGACCATTCAGGACAGAAGCTTTACTTCCACTGTGTACTAACTCTCAGTACACAGTGACTAGACGAATCCCATCTGTCACTCAACATCAGGAGGCCCTAGTAGTCATGGAAACATATTACGGAATAGACAGGTGGATAGAGAGAGAGAAATAGGAAGATGAGAGAGAAAGAAATAGAGAAATAAGGAGTGGGTGTCAAGCAATACGTAAATATTATGTTGTTTGCACTAGAATAATTCAGTCCTTTATTTCATTTCAGTCAGATGTGTTCTACCCTCTCTGAATATAATTCAATATCCTAGAAATTGATTTTATATTTTGAATTTTCTTTCTCGTCAAACAATATATGATCTTACGGCAACATAAAGAAATGACAATGCTTTTCTTTGGCTGCTTAAAACTATTCTAAGCAATTGTGTCCATTAGATTACTGCTTTGCCAAACTAGCTGATAACTTAAACGTATTTTAGATTACAGAATAAATATCTACTTTTAATGTTGTAGTCAGGGATTTACATCATATGAAGCTTTGAGTCCGTTTTTGTATTTGAGTCTGTTCAAATGTCATCATGCCCTTTCTGAAACTTTGCGATGAATCAATAGACTTTGAATAGATTAAAGCAATCAAGACTCATCTGCATATCCTACATCGGACGACACAGAGAAGGGGCTGGCTTGATAACTGCCACCGTCTGATAGAGTGCGTCTTAGTATGCCGGTGTGTGTCTGAGTGTGTGTTGCGTGTGTGTTAGTGGGGGGTGTGCGTATGTCTGGGTGTGTTTGAGGGATTTGTTTGTCTCCGGCCTTTGAGGGACGCCTCAGACAGCCATCTGATGAGCTCTGACTGGAAGTCAAGGTGGTTGGGTCACAATGTGATACCACCGTTACATCATCGTAAATATTCCCCATAGCTCATGCTTACACTGTTGCTTAAACCTCCTAACAAAACTGTTGACTGATAGGCCAAGACAAGGTTGAGGCCCTATCATCTCATCTCTAATCATGCGGCCAGTCAGCCTCGGCTACGTAACTTTTCCTTGCTATTGCCAGCATTGTTCTGTAAGGGAGGTCAATGAGAAATAACAAGGAAAGAATGACGTTTTTGAGGATCTGAACATAGCCAAGTGTTTTTTAATGACAGGTCAGTGAACTGGACTGCCATATTTAGCCCTTAGGGCCGTTTCCCCGCAATATCCCCTAGTGGCGGTTTGTGGTAGTTTTTCTTATTTGGAAAAGCCACACAATCAGAGCCACACAATCAACTTGTTTACATACAGACAGCTGTTGTATGTGAATGGCTATGTACATACACTTAGTATATTAGCATACATATTAAGGTTCTTAAAGTTAATTGAGCCATAAGTGGACAGTACCGTAGCTCAGTGGTTCAAACTGTTGCCTCACAGCTTTCTGTGTGGAGTTTGCATGTTCTCCCCAGGTTTGTATGGATTTCTGCCAGGCGCTCCGGATGCTTCCTACCATCAAAAAATATAAAATTAAAGACCTGTTAGGGTCAATACTTCTGTCAGGACCCTGTCCAAGGCACTGGCAAAGAACTGGAGATTTCAATTGCCCCCCGCAGGGCCAGATAGGGCAGTTGGACTCACCTGTTTAACTACTTAAGTGTTAAAAATAGAAATATGATACCTTTAGAGTGTGTAGTTTTCCACCCTTTGCTTTATATTTCAAACCGTACTTACTCACCTCTCTCTTTGCCCTTTGTTCATTCCACCCCACCTGTTTCCCCAACTCCTTTTTCCATTCACCCAATCTTTGCTGTTTTGCATGCTTTCTAGACTCCCACCTCTTCTGTATAACTTTCCCTTCATCATTCCCCTCATCTTTCCCACCTCTCTCCTCTCCTGCCCCCCACTTCTCTCATTATGCGTTTCTACCGTTTAGGAGCTGTTGATTACAAGGAGCAATTACCAGGTTTTTGACGCCACACAGCTATTTTGGCTCCAAATAACCCCTAAATGTACAGCTGATGAGATACACAGACACACAAAGCACACACCCAGACCCACCTGTAACAATATCATTTACACAACAACTAGCAGATACATACTGTACATACAGTAGAGCTATACACATACAGGTGTGTGCTCACATTCACACACATAGAGACAAATCCAACCAGCAGATACACAGGTACTCCAATAAGGAAGTAGATCAAGCTAAACACTTGAGGTTCCTTACAATGTGCTTCTCAAGAATCTCACACAAGAGGTTTTGTTGCTAATTGTGATAAAATATCATTATCTTTCTGAATTGTGTTTGTTAGTTACACAGAGCTGACAAAATTTGGATTTCATCTCAGGCAGCACAGCCACGATTGTTCAATTTAAAAGGCGTTTTCCCCTTTTTTAATCATAACACCTGTAATGAAACATTACTTTCAAAGCTTCAATCAACTGTCACATTAGCAGCTTGGATATTCATCCATTTCATTTCATTTTATCTTTTAAAGGCCTATGGCTCCGTGAGTCCATCATAACAGCTCTGATCTTTGTTCCATTTTTAAAGAAAAAGGTGCCTTTAGCCAGGGCTGAGCTGTTTCTCTTATCTATTCATACCTGCTGTTTGAGGCACTTGATTATAAGTAACAGAACCAAAATCCAACTATAGTCTGGTAATAACGCTCCTTTCATAGCCTGTAGGCATTCATTTCATGATTGGTTTTAAATGTTTTAATTAACTTTGAGTCCGTTATTTAATTTATTGCCCAATTTTATCTCAAGGCAGTAACTTAGCTTTAGTGGCGTCATAGAAAGAAGCAAGTGATATAAGGATTTCATTGTTATCATTTAGGGCTAGTGTGCTTTAAGTAAGCTGGACAGAGTAAGACGGAATAAAGGAGTCAGCCACTGACTAGCCACTCATTAAATGCAAAGGGAAGACAAAAGGGAGATAAGGAGGGAGAAAGATTCAGTTCAGAGAATACTTCTGAGCTTGCTGTGCTTCCCTAACTACCACGGCTCGTTCCCATGGCAACACCACATCCTGCCTGTTGGCTGACAAGAGGGAGGGAAGATTTGAGTCGACAGGTTTCAGCAGTTGGATTGGGAGAATTGGATGGTTTTTGATTTATTAATCTTGACAAAAGCTAGAAATATAGAATATGAATCTGTGTACTTGGGTCCCGTGTTACCAACTTACCTTAAAAAAAAATGACTACGCACCATTTTTGAAGGGGAAGCCGAAGAGCATATTTTCAAGACAAATCTAGACACATTTCCAGATTTTATCTTCTTTTTACTCTTTTGGTCTAATTTGGTCACTATTTTGAAATATGACACATGCAGGGACTTTCTCAAAATATTCAGTTCCCTGTGAACAAAACTTATTCATTACTATATTTCTTAGCCAGAGAAAGAGAGCGACAGAGAGAGAGAGAGAGAGAGAGAGAGAGAGAGAGAGAGAGAGAGAGAGAGAGAGAGAGAGAGAGAGAGAGAGAGAGAGAGAGAGAGAGAGAGAGAGAGAGAGAGAGAGAGAGAGAGAGAGAGAGAGAAAGAGTGAGAGACAGAAAGAGAGAGAGAGAGAGAGAGAGAGAGTGAGTGAGAGAGAGAAAGAGAGCTGAAGAGGGTGAGACGGAGGCCAGCCTAGCACAGCTGGTCCGTGTTTCTGCACACTTTGAACCTGTCCTCCCCTCCTTCTCCCTGAGATCTCTATGACAAGTTTGAGTGGGAAAAAACCCAATTTAAAAAAAAATGTGGAGTAGACCTTGGGATCTATATCTGCAAATATGAAATTTGTGATCGTCTTTAGATATTCAGAGCCCCTGACCACAGCAGTACTGCCTAGGTTTGTACTTTGAAGTGAGAAATTCTGCCCTTGCCAGTGTTTCAGTCTCCCCTTTGCAAACCCAGGCTGATGGTAGAAAATAATAAATGCGCTTTAGCATATTCATAGGTGCTGGGATATATACACACCCCCTCCCACCCACCCAACCACACACACATACATACACAGACACACACACCTAGCAACCTCAAGCACATGTCTTGCAGATTAATATGCATCATTCATTTATTTATTCATCAATGAAAACTGTGTTCTTTTTAGCTGTGGCACACCTGACAGACTCTTACCGCACAGTTTCTGTGTGCTTGCGTGTGTGTGTGTGTGTGTGTGTGTGTGTGTGTGTGTGTGTGTGTGTGTGTTTGTGTGTCTGTCTATGTGTCTGTGTGTCTGTGTGTGTCTGTGTGTCGTCTTCTTGGCAGATTCCCTTCAAAACTGAAGTACTGATTAACTAGAAATAGAAGGTGCACTTTTATGACAATGATCCAAATTCAATTTTTTTATTGTGACACGTTCAATTTTTTTGCGCATCCAAGCATCCTTAACCTGTGCCACAGGAATTCAGACAGGTGAACCTTTTGTTATCGTGACCAGATATGTAGAGCAACTTGTGGTGGTTTCGTGGTTTCAAGGAGTTTTTGCTGCTCCAGATCCCAGATCATAACCATGAATGTGAAATGCCATCAGTTATATTCTACAGGGTCATGTCAAGACAAGCACATTATAACAATTCACCATGAATTATCGTGTCTTGATAGAATTATTACATCTTTAGCGCAAGCCTAAAAGGCCTATTAATAACTACAAGAAGATTAGTCCTGGCCAACTAATACGAATTAACTTCCTTGAACTAATTAAGTGAACGACGAACTAACTTAAGATAAGATCCCCTTAAAAGTGAGGGTCTCACTATAGAAAAGGAATACAATTATAACCCCAAACGCCAGAAATGGATGGAATGAAAGGCGACAGTCTGCACTTTAACCTGTTTAATTCAGTGTGTTGCTCTCTTAACACCCGTGCCACTTAATGGCTGTGATGCATTTAGAGTTATCTGTAGACATAATGCAAACACACATTCATAGGTCTTAGTGGTTTTCTTCTAATTAGTAGCAGCCAGCAGTTTCCCTAATTAGATCTATTGGGCGGCCTCATTGATGTCTGCTACTTGACTGGCAGACTGCAAACTTAAAATGGATACACTTTTTTCTTACTTCTCATTCTTGTCTCTCTCTCTCTCTCTCTCTCTCTCTCTCTCTCTCTCTCTCTCTCTCTCTCTCTCTTTCTCACTCTCCCAACATACTCTCTTGTCTACCCGCCCTTTACTTTTTCTTTTTTTCCAGCCTTTTCTCTCTTTTTCTCCACCCACTCTCTTTTACTATTCATTCCATTCACTGAAGAAATTTCTCTGCTGCTCCAGTTCTCTCAGAGAGCAGGTCAATGTGTGGTTTGCCAGTCATTCTTTCACTAACACAGTTATATGAAGTAAAGAGCAACAATTCATGATCTCATTGACTCTAACTGTGGGGAAAAAATACATTTTGTAGATCTGAGCAAAGTCTATAAAACTTGAGTTCAAGTGAGGTGGCTTATAGTGACAGTGCGAGAGAGGTGTTAGATGTGGGCATCTCCCAATATCTAATGTTTTAGGGACTTGCTAGAAAACCAGTAACAGGTTAAAGTCCTGGTTTAGTAATCCAATGTGATCAGGTTTGAATCTCCCTGGTGTCTGCTTTAAAAAACGAAGCCCAGTGATTTTTATTCGCCTTATTCTACGTTTCGCCCTGAACCAAATTTTTGTACTATGGTCGACAAATTCTATATGAGACCAGGCTGGTCCAATTGGTCCCATTGTGTCAGGCATGACCAGTTTTGATAACCTATTCAGCTATTACACTACTTATAGGTCTGCTTCCAATTCATATGACCACTTTCACCATAACTTTAAGATAATTATTTTTGAGTAAGCGAAGGCCTTTGTTGCGCATTATTAGCACACACGTTACCCCCTAATGTGGGCTTTGGATTTCATGACTTCCATTTAGATTTTGTCTAGCTTCCACGCTGCATCTGACTAATTTGAGAGGCAAATGGTTTCTCTGCTGTCTCTGTTTCTCTGCTGTTACACTGTAACGACTTCATTTGACATTGCTGTAAGACTTTTCAATTTGATTTTCATTTCCCACATCTGGACAGTGGGATTTTCCCTTTAATATGTGTAGGTTGCATAGACATCCATTAAAATCAAAGTAGTAATGAATTGCTACCGTCCATACTCTCCATGGCAACTGACAAGGGCAAACCAGAAAAAACCTCAATTTGTTTTCAGTGAAATCATCAAAGACTGCCACTCTTTGTAATTATGGAAAACTGAGCAGCAACCCCCCCCCCCCCCTACCCCTCTCTCTCTCTCTCTCTCTTTCTCGCACACTGTTCTTTTATTTGGCTCTACTTGAAATATCTGCATGTCACGAAATGTTCTCCAGATCAATTTCACGCGCAGCCAAGAGTGTTACCCGGGTAACTCAAGATGTAAATCAAGGCATGAGAGAGAACCTACTATCTGAGAGCAATAGATGGGTCCAAACAATTCACTGTGAAGTAAGAATTCTTCCCACTCTCGCTTGGGAATTAGTGACCGTGCAATAAGATAGTGTCACAAAGGCTGTCAAGGCGACCACGACCCACGGCGTCGTGAAGCACATTCTGTGGCCGATTTTGTATTTTGGACTAAGTCCGACCACTGCGCTGCCGAGCAACCAATGTCTGTTTCCGGCCACTTCACTGAATTAAGGAGCTATAATAAGATCCTATTATGTCTCACAGAGCCTCCATGGGCTGTGGCAGATATCGAGGTGCTCGCTGCCCCTTATTTGCATGTGCACTGTGCAATGAATTATGGGCTATTAGATCTATCAGCCATGTCCAGTATGTAGATAAAATGATCCTATCCTAGATTTTAATCACCTTAATGTTCCCCCTTTTACACGTTTAACCTCTACCTTCTCCTTTGTCTCCTGTCCTGTCAAATCCATAGAAAATAGCAGGTGCTTCATGAGCAAGACAACCCCAAACGTTATTGTTGCTAAAGCAATGGAATTCCAAATCAGTTTGTAGTGTAATCAAATAATTTGAGCAAATTATAGGAGAGTAATACTCAAGGAGAGTATTACAACAGTATAATGATCAAGTACATTAATATAGTATCTTACCAACAATTAAGGGAGAAATATGTAAGTAATCACTATACCGCTGCAGTGAAAATGTAGACATTTGAAAACAATGCTGAATGGAAATAGACTTCAATCTTCCTGAGTGCCTGTCACCTTGCCTAGAGCCTGTGTACTATCCCTGACAGCCCCTCCAACTCCCACCTCCCTCCCCCTTATCCCCCACCTCCTGTCCTTCGTGTACATGAACAAGATTAGACGCTGTCAGCAAATAGGGGTGTGTGTGTGTGTGTGTGTGTGTGTGTGTGGGTGTGTGTGTGTGCGTGCGTCTGTGTGTCAGTGAGTGAGTGTGTGTGCGAGCGAGTGACTCTTAGTGTTTGTGTGTGTGTGTGTGTGTGTGTGTTTGTACCACAGGTTGTGTTTAATGACACATTTAATGAGAATGTTGGGGTATGTAACGGAACATGAGGGAAATCACTCCATCAGCTTCAGAGAACGACAGGGAGAGATTGAAGGGTGAGGTACAGGGTGGCAAAATGCAGCTCCGATTTTTTTATAAACTTTAAAAGTTGAGTGACTTACAATTCCACGGGGGAAAGTCTGCTTTAAAAATTCAAAACTCATCAGTTTGACAATCCTTTCACACCTACAAAGCATGAATGGGAAAAAGAGCTCCACACTGAGGGCACCCAAAATTCCTTTTATACCCTCCCTAACACAATTCACATAAGTACAAAACATAAAAAGATATTTTGTTACTTAACTAGTCGGGACAGTAAGAAGATACTCCATGAATAAATGTACTGTATTACAAACTCTAACAATCCTCTAAAATGTAAACAAATTGGGCCTTTAGAGACACAGGGTTATTCACTCAGTTAGCAAGAAAGCATATTAGATTAGATTATTAGATTATTAACCATTACGTTACTAATACTAGCAATGTTTTTAAAAACAATTCCAATAGTGGTAATACTCTGGTCTCTGCCTCTATATGTTATATTCAAGAATTGTCAGCCACGCTCAACCAAATTTGTCCGTTTTCCAGCGTAGTAGCGTACTTGACTTAATGATTTATCGTGCCCAGGTCAAGGCACAGCCTATCAATAATTTACCTGTCTGTTGTTGTGAGCCAATCAATAATGGATGGAGGCTGACGTGGCTTTAATGCGTGCTGAGTCGCTAGGCACACATCAACGTAGGCAGGGGACCTCACAAAGAGACAGCTATTGTTGGCCTTCACGGAACTGACCACAAACAACTGGTAATCTTCTCTTCATCTCTTCAATCCATCTTCACATCGCTCCCCTCCTTCAGTCTTCCTCTTTCTTTACTGGTCATTGCCCATCTATTAGCACATGATCCCCTAGTAATGGTAAATGTATCTGTATATCCCTCCGTCTTCTGTGCACGGAATCCACTGTAAACAATGTATTTCAGACACAGGACAAATATAATACCACCATGCTGTGCGAGTCTCTGTGCCAATCTAAAGACAGTAATACGTGCCTCAAAACGGATTAGTCCACATGCATTGCACGTTGTAGGCTACAGCCAAGAGTACTGCAAATCAAAAAAGAATACATGTTTGTCTGAAGAAAGAGGTATTGTTTTAGTTTTTTTAGACAGTGGATACAATGTGAGGCTGCTTACTCTCAAAACTTGGCATGCTCAAATTTTATGTGCACTACGCTGTTATACATCTTCTATCTTTATTTAAAAATGTAATGAAACAGTTTTGAAAGTAACATGTTTTTCATCATTAGTTTTATTCTTTTTGCACTAAGCTTATAAGACTGTTTAAATGTATGTATGTTTTTAAAATAGAAGAATACAGGGGGGGGGGGGGGGGTGCAAGGAAACACACAATCTCTGTTACCCATATAAATACTTATATCAGATGAGTGCAGGATCCAGATATCTGGCACACAGGATTACACAAGCAATACAAGCATGCCCTGTAAACCATCATTCATCTTGAGTGTGTTTGTGTGTGTGTGTGTGTGTGTGTGTGTGTGTGTGTGTGTGTGTGTGTGTGTGTGTGTGTGTGTGTTTGTCGGTGTGTCTGTGTGTGTGTGTCTGTGTGTGTGTTTTGTATGGTTTGTGTATAGGTCTATGTGAATGTACATGTTTACCGCTTAAGATTCAAGCTTTTTGCCAGAGGATGATCCACCAAAGCCGAAGAGGGAGACTAGGGAGAATGAGAAAACGTCTTTAAGTGCTGGGTGGTATGGAGGTCCAGTCTCCCTCCTCCCAAGCCACAGTGTCCCTCCTCCTGTTGGATCCTGTGGGATCATACTCAGGCAGGACCTTTTTCCCTGTACCTCCCTTTCACTGTGTCCCTGTAACTATTCAGTTGTTTTCTGTAGTGCTGGTTTGCATGTCTGTTTGTGACACGCTAGTAGGCTAACAAACAGGGGCAGTGCTAACGACTTCAGAAAGAAAAACAGAGGGAGAGAGGGAGTCCATGTGTGTATGTTTCAGACAGTGTTTGCTTACATTCTACCCTGGGGGAATCCCAAACATTACACCCGTCCAACCTTACCACCCAACCATTTTGCAGGTGTTACAGTAAACTTTGTGCTCCCCTGGCTCAGCATAGGGACACATTGGGTCTGAATGCTATCACAGTGTTTGATTTATTCATCGACTGAATAGGCTGCTGGTCAAGGTCAGGGGTCGTCCTTCACTAATGAACACATTAACTGTCCATGGGGGGCTGGTGCAGAACAGCCCGAGGGCATCCTTGGTGGCGATTTGGTAATTAAGTAATATCGCACAAGAGGAACCGTCGTCCTCAAGCTCTATTTTTCTACAACGTCATCGCACTGTTGTATTAAATGTCAGAGCAGTACACACTTGGTATCATACCATGTCTGGCAAGGTGCATGGGCCATTGTTAAGAATAAAACCAACAAGAAAGTCACTAAAACTATCCAATTCCATTGTTTCTAACTAACAACACAACAATTAAATCGATGGGTTTCAAGGCGAGACAGTGGAAGGCTTTCAGCTATGCAAGCCACGAGCCCTTCAGCTTGCCGAGCAAGGGAACCCCTCTCACTTTGCATCAAGTGGCCTGGGTAAGAGAGAAATAGAGAAGCTTTTCATCAGTCAAGCCCAGTGTCTAGAGGCTTGTGTTGTGAGGGGAAATCGTTTAGTTTCCTTCACTTAGCGGCTCCTCAGTTGTGGGCCTCATTTAAAATGTGGGGCCTTATCCTGATATTCATGCAAATCTCCTTCATTTCTGTTACCACACATATTTTTTTGTAATTGTAGGTGACTAGAGTGGTCTGCTCCCATAGTTTGTGTCAGGGTCCGGGTGCCCCTGCCACCACCAGAGGGCGCGGCGGCCAGGCACCTAGGACAGCACCTAGGAAGCCATCGTGCAGCCAAGCTGTGTAGTCATGCCCTACTCATTTGTTGATGGTTTTCACCTGGGCTCTATTATCTTTCTGTGTTTGGTTCCTATTTAAGTTCCTCTCCCTGTTCAGTTCATGTTCCGACATTACGTTTTGCTGTGCCGTATGGCCGTGCCTTGTAACCTGTTTCTTTAAGTAAAGCAAAAGCTCAACTACACGTCTCTGGCTTCGAATGTTTAAACGAGTGTCTGCATTTGGATCTTCACTGATAGAGATCATAACAGAATGTCGGAACCATCACCTGATCCAGCGGACTTAGCGACCGTACATAACGCTCTACAGCTCCAGGGAGTCATCATCGGGCAGCAACGGGAGGAGCTGCTGACTCTGGGCGGCCAGGTCCAGGCGCTTGCCCATGCCATGGAGCAGCTAGCGGCTTCCCAGGCCGCGCTCCACACTGCCATGCAGGCGGCGATTCCGGCCGCTGCAGCTTCGGGGTGGGATCCTTCGGACTCCTCGTCGTCTCAAGCCGTGGCGTCGCCTGTCCGGGAGGTGAGCCTTCCTGCCCCGGAGAGGTACGACGGCCGCCCTGGAGGCTGCCGGAGCTTTTTACTACAGTGCTCCAACGTCTTTCGCTGTCAGCCCGAGGCGTTCCAGAGGGAGTCGACACGGGTGGCGTATGTCATGGCCCTGCTCACTGGCAGAGCGTTAGCCTGGGCTACCGCGGTGGCGGAGCACCAGCCGTCAGCTCTCCGTGATTGTGCGCTGTTCATGGCAGATTTCCGTCGCACCTTCGACCACCAATGCAGCAGCGACGAGGCAGCCACTCGTTTGCTCCAACTCCGCCAGGGATTGCGTAGTGTGGCAGATTACGTGGTTGATTTCCGTTCTCTCGCAGTGGAGAGCGAGTGGAATGCAGCTGCTTTGATTACTTCCTTCCGCCGCGGCCTCAGCGAGAGGATACAGGACGAGCTGGCTGCTCGGGAGGACATCACGGACCTTGAGGCGCTCATCACGGTGTCTCTGCGGATTGACAAGCGGCTCCAGGAACGACGTCGGCAACGCCAGCTCGCTGCTGTTCGAGAGCCCCCCACTACTCAGGGGGATGCGCGTGGCGGATCGCTGCCTCAGGAGTGGTCTGCCTCCCCAGCGACTGAGCCCATGGAGGTGGGCCGTTCCAGGCTGTCTGTGGAGGAGAGGGATCGCCGCATGAGGGAGCGACGGTGCCTCTACTGCGGTGCCTCGGACCACTTCCGGGACCGCTGTTCCCGACAGCCGGGAAACGCCAGGGCTCACCAGTTATAGGGAGGAAACTGGTGAGTACATGCGTCCTCTCAACTTCTGTTCCGTCACGTCTTCTGCTCTCTGTTTCTGTGTCTTGGGATGGCAGGCGGGTTCCCGTCGACGCCTTTGTCGATTCAGGAGCGGCTGTCAGTTTCATCGATGAGACCTGGGCCAAGCAGCACAATGTGCCCCTATGGCGTTTGGACCGGCCCCTGCCGGTGGTGGCTCTGGATGGTCGGGCTCTGGGCACCGGGTCCGTGGAGCACATCACTGGGCCCGTAGAGCTGTGTGCGGCTCAAAGACACCGGGAGGTAATCCAATTTCACGTGATCCACTCCCCCGGCCTTCCCATTGTCCTTGGCTATCCATGGCTGGCCCAGCACGACCCCCGTATCTGCTGGTCCACCGGTACCCTACTGAACTGGGGGGAGCGGTGTCGGACCTCCTGCCTTCTGGATCCTGTTGCCGCTGACCCACCAGTGCTTGGTCCTGAGGCTGACTTGTCCATGGTGCCAGGCCACTATCATGACCTCGGGGCGGTGTTTAGCAAGGCCGGTAGCTGTGTTCTTCCCCCTCATCGCGATCTGGACTGTGCCATCAACCTCCTCCCTGGCACCATGCCACCCAGGGGGCGGACCTTCGCTCTGTCAGCTCCGGAACACCGGGCGATGGAGACCTACGTCGAGGAGGCTCTGGCAGCCGGATTTATCCGCCCTTCCACCTCACCTGCTGGCGCAGGGTTTTTCTTCGTGGGCAAGAAAGGGGGTGACCTCCGTCCGTGCGTGGACTACAGGGGGCTTAACCGGATTACCATAAAGAACCGGTATCCCCTTCCCCTCATGGACACTGCATTTGAGAGACTCCAGGGGGCCTCCTGGTTTACAAAACTGGATCTGCGGAGCGCCTACAACCAAGTGCGCATACGGGAGGGCGACGAATGGAAGACTGCCTTTAACACCCCAAATGGGCACTACGAGTACCTGGTGATGCCGTTTGGACTCACTAATGCTCCAGCGGTCTTCCAGGCCCTCATCAACTCTGTGCTCCATGACCTCCTGGGCCTCTTTGTCCATGTGTACCTGGACGACATCCTGGTGTTTTCTGGGTCAGAGAAGGAACACGTGGGCCACGTCCGGATTGTCCTCGGACGCCTGCTCCAGAACCGGTTGTTTGTAAAGCCCGTTAAGTGCGACTTCCACGTCCGGAGAGTGTCCTTCCTGGGCTATGTGGTGTCCAAGGGGAGGCTGGAGATGGACCTTGGCAAGGTACGTGCGGTCCAAGACTGGCCGGCGCCTACCTCAGTGAAGGAGGTCCAACGGTTCCTGGGGTTTGCCAACTTCTACCGGCGCTTCATCAGGGACTTTGGATCATTGGCACTTCCCCTCACGGAGCTTACCAGAAAGGCAGCGGGCCGTTTCGTCTTTGGCCCTGCGGCTGACAGGGCCTTCGGCGAGCTCAAGAGGCGCTTTACCACGGCCCCGGTCCTGCAGTTGCCCGACCCAGGTCATCCCTTCATCGTTGAGGTGGACGCCTCAGAAACTGGGGCTGGAGCCGTTCTGTCCCAACGTTGCCACCCTGATGGGAAGCTCCGCCCCTGTGCTTACTTCTCGAGACGCCTATCTCCAGCGGAGCGCAATTACAGCATCGGTGACAGAGAGCTGCTCGCGGTGAAGATGGCGTTGGAGGAGTGGAGACACTGGCTAGAGGGGGCCAGACATCCGGTGGTGGTGTGGACGGACCACAAAAACCTGGAGTTTGTTCGAGCCGCCAAAAGGCTGAACCCTAGACAGGCACGTTGGGCTCTGTTCTTTGAGCGGTTTGAGATCACTATCACCTACCGCCCGGGGTCGAAGAACGGTAAGCCTGACGCACTGTCCCGTCTCCCTGGCCCTTCCCCACCCCCGCCGGTTGACGACACCATCTTTCCTGCCTCCCACGTGGTGGCTCCTGTCCAGTGGGGGATCGTGGAGGAGGTTCACCGTGCTACTCGGGGCACCCAGCCACCTCCCGGGGGCCCTGCGCACTGCCTTTTTGTGCCTCCTCGGCTTCGACCCAAAGTCCTGGCCTGGGCCCACGCCTCACCCTGGTCTTGTCATCCTGGAAGGACTCGGACTCTGAGGCTTCTGCTGCGACGCTTCTGGTGGCCCAGCGCTAAGAAGGATGTGGAGACCTACGTGACTGCATGCTCCACGTGTGCTCGTAACAAGAGGCCCTCTACTCCTCCGGCTGGTCTGCTGCATCCCCTTCCTGTTCCGAGACGACCCTGGTCCCATGTCTCTTTAGACTTCGTCACTGGCCTTCCTGCCTCTCAAGGCAATACGGTGGTCCTCGTTATGGTTGACCGATTCTCAAAAACGGCACGCTTCGTACCCCTGCCCACACTTCCGTCAGCTCCAGAGACGGCCGAACTGGTCCTGAACCACGTCTTCCGTTTCCACGGTCTCCCGGTGGACGTCGTCAGTGACCGGGGTCCACAGTTCACCTCCAGGTTTTGGCGGGCCTTCTGCCGTCTGCTGGGAGCCTCTGTAAGCCTGTCTTCAGGCTTCCATCCCCAATCCAACGGCCAGACAGAAAGGGTCAACCAAGATCTCGAGACCTGCCTGCGCTGCCTGGCATCGAAAACCCCCGCCGACTGGAGTCGACAGCTGCTGTGGGCAGAATTCGCCCACAACACCTTGTGGCACTCGGCCTTGGGCATGTCACCCTTTGAGTGCCAGTTCGGCTACCCTGTTCCCCTGTTTCCTGAGGAGGAGCAGGATGTTGGGGTGCCTTCGGCCACTGCCTTTGTGAAGCGTTGTCGACGTGCCTGGACGGCGGCCCGGGCCGCACTGCTCCGCACTCGCAGGACCACGGAGAAGCAAGCCAACCGCCGCCGCATACGGGGTCCTCCGTACAGGGTAGGTCAGTGGGTCTGGCTCTCCACCAGGGACTTGCCTATTCGAGGGACTCCGCCTAAGCTCCACCCTCGCTTCATCGGGCCCTACCAGATCATCCGAAGGGTCAATCCTGTTTCCTTCCGGCTCCGGCTGCCTGCCTCTCTTCGGGTTCACCCAGTGTTCCACACCTCCCAGCTCAAGCCCAGGGTCATCAGCCCTCTCTGCCCCCCTGATGCGCCGGCGCCAGCTCCTCGTCACATCCAGGGGGGTCCTGCCTATACCGTGCGGGCCATCCTGGCCTCACGGCTGGTCCGTAGGCGCCGACAGTACCTGGTGGACTGGGAGGGCTACGGTCCTGAGGAGCGCTCATGGGTGCCGGCTTCTGACATTTTGGATAAATCTGTGATATCTAACTTTCTGTCCTCCTCCCATAGGGGGCCTCTGGCCCGCGTCCGGAGCCGCGCGTCGGGCCGGGGGTCCTGTCAGGGTCCGGGTGCCCCTGCCACCACCAGAGGGCGCGGCGGCCAGGCACCTAGGACAGCACCTAGGAAGCCATCGTGCAGCCAAGCTGTGTAGTCATGCCCTACTCATTTGTTGATGGTTTTCACCTGGGCTCTATTATCTTTCTGTGTTTGGTTCCTATTTAAGTTCCTCTCCCTGTTCAGTTCATGTTCCGACATTACGTTTTGCTGTGCCGTATGGCCGTGCCTTGTAAGCCTGTTTCTTTAAGTAAAGCAAAAGCTCAACTACACGTCTCTGGCTTCGAATGTTTAAACGAGTGTCTGCATTTGGATCTTCACTGATAGAGATCATAACAGTTTGATGTGACATGCTCGCAAGTTTCCACACTGGACCGTGCTGTTTGCATTATTCAGGAATTACAAAATAATTGTATTGCAATGGTAATAATATTTTACAATTATTTGTGACAATTAGTATCAGTATCAGCAGTTTTATAATATACATTGGTTGTTAATAGACATATTTTGTCAGAACCAATATTTATAATAATTCAGAGTAGTTCCTTTTAGGTGTGTTTTCTAGTTTTATGTAGTTCAACTCTCCTGTAATGACACTGCCATGCATTTGTTTTGACTTCTTTTTTAGGAAAGCTGCAAAATCTTCTATATGAATTACTTATGAAATTACAACGAATAATCCGAATGATAGCAAATTATAACATGAAACTCAATCTGCACATTATTTGAAAGGAGGACATTTATGGAGGCGATTGAATGTTATGACAAAGAAAATTATTATACATACTATTCCATAACAGGAAGTCTCCAAGGTTACCGTTTTGAGTTTGTTTAGAATCACAGAGCAGGTTCATGATGAATAATTGTAACTACAATGTTAATATGGGACCCTTTGAAAACACCCTTCTATTGTTGTTGAATAACCACTTGTTTTCCTGACTCATAGTTGATTTAGTTTAAACCTTTTAAGCGAATATGTGAATTTTGTCAGCATTGTCCTCT
The DNA here is from genome assembly GCA_017639675.1 of Aplochiton taeniatus. Lineage (NCBI taxonomy): Eukaryota > Metazoa > Chordata > Actinopteri > Galaxiiformes > Galaxiidae > Aplochiton > Aplochiton taeniatus. Next base: position 18,145,908 of record CM030172.1, on the reverse strand, counting down.
CAAACATTAACCAAACGTGGATTTAATAGTAGTCACGACATATTTATTTTAAAGCAGTACGACCAACTTGTTGCCTCAGAAAACATAAAAAATATTGACGAAGGTCCACTCCAGTGATGTAGCCAAACTGTTTAGTAATTAAGTCGCTCCTTGCAAACAACACATTGGTTTACAATAAAAAAAATTTAAAAAAAAACAGTCAGCTGTTAAAATAATATCACAATAATTGCAACTCAGACATCTGCTGCTGTTATGACAGACAGTAATGATATACTAGGTTCTGATTACATAAGCAGCCGTTCTCTGGCTCCTGGTAGATGTTTGTTTTAAACACTAGCCTGACGGTTTCTCTGCTGGCTGCAATCCTTACACCTCTAGGATACTCAGTTGAAGGTAGGAATGTGTTAGGGTGTGTATCTCAATGTGTTTGGGCTTTTACGTGTCTGTATAGCTTTCTGCATGTGTCCCATTAATGTGTGCTTATATGCCTGCTCTCAAATGCTGTAATGGTGTGCTCTGTGTGTGTGTGTGTGTGTGTGTGTGTGTGTGTGTGTGTGTGTGTGTGTGTGTGTGTGTGTGTGTGTGTTTTTGTGTGCCACAAAGAAAACTTGGCCAATGGAGCACAGGATTTCTGCTCAGGCCAGCTGTCATACGCTTCCAAGAACAGAAGAGCAGGGCACACAGCTAATTATTTCATAGCACACAAATACACACTCATACATAGTCTACTGACCCTGTATCTTTCTCTTCATAAACCACGGAAATGATCACAATCAAGATCTATTTCAGACACACTAACACACACAACACAACAAATGCAAAGACGAAGAATGTCACCCACTTATCATAAGGCTTAAGTAAAACACACACACACACACTTACACACACACACACACACCTACAAGCAGCAGGTCCCGTGTATTCGACACAATCAAAGGCAACACGCGCTGGCGCTCGCTCTCTTGCGCGCTCAACCACTCACTCCTGCTTCATCTTGCCCCTCTCTCACTTTCTCTCCTCCCTCTCTGTCCTCCCCCTCCCTCCCTGGCTCCAGTGAGCACTCAGAGAGCTGGAAAACCACACAGAAGGCAGGAGTGTCTCTAGCTCCTCTCCTCTTGTTTGTTTCTTCACGATGCCTCCAGCGTGCCCGGGCAGTTGGACTTGGGGAAGGCAGACACAGCGGAAGAACCGCTGACTTGGAAAAGGAGAGAAGAGTAGGAAAAAGGGGACTTTCCTCCTCCTTCACAACATTGGATGTGTGTGGTGAGTACACAAAACACATGCCAGCAATTGTTCCGTTTTTCCCTTGCCGAGTAGCAGTATGCTAGCAAACACACCCACTGAGTGTGTCTGGGAACGGTCCACTGTATTTGCTTTCCTGTTCTGTCTTTGTTAGGTTATTCATATTTTTCTGTAACTATTTTTATCCTAATAGTTATACGCCAACTATATGGTATTAACTGTGGGCAAAACTGGAACGAGTCACAGGAAGGAATGGTTACCCTAGCAGTAGTGCGGGGGAAGTTATCTGACTTAAGTTTTTGAGTGTACAGTTGTTAGTGATATGAAGGACCAACAGCCTGTGAGAGTATGTGTTTGTCTGTATGTGCTTTGTCTGTATGTGTGTGTGTGTGTGTGTGTGTGTGTGTGTGTGTGTGTGTGTGTGTGTGTGTGTGTGTGTGTGTGTGTGTGTGTGTGTGCATGCGCGTGCGCGCGCGCGTGTGTGCATGCGTACGTGTTTGTGTGATGTAAAAATGAAAGTTTTCCTATTGGTATTTGATCTGCAATGTCTTTGTGTTGTTGTTTTTAATGTTTTTATTATCTGAAGCAGAAGGGAATCAACAGTTCCGTATTCAACAAATTGGATAAAAGACTCTATTGAAGACAGGCTGTTGCCACCGTGATATGCAAAGGAAAAGAAGGGAAGGAGATGGAAGCATAAGCTTATGTTTGCTTCTCTTTGCTCTTTTCCCTTGGAGCGCTGCTTTGAGACTGTCTGTGTATGGAGTGTGGAGCCTGCTTGTGTGACCTGGTAACTTAGAAACAAGAGCGTATGGAACAGTGTCTGGTGCTGGAACATAATGAACACCATCCCTGATTTGACCAGCCATAATGGCATCCTCTATTTCCTCAGTGCCTTATAAAACACTGTGTGTGTGTGGGAGTGTGGGAGTGTGGGAGTGTGTGTGTGTGTGTGTGTGTGTGTGTGTGTGTGTGTGTGTGTGTGTGTTAGAGAGAGAGAGAGAGAGAGAGAGAGAGAGAGAGAGAGAGAGAGAGATAGAGAGATCACTGACCAGAAATACTAGAGGAAAAAATAAAGAAACCTGTGTAAAGAAAAAGAAGCTGTGGCTGATATCCAAATAATATGTATGAGAAACAAACAGAAAAGAACAGATGGATTCTTTTCTCTTTAGCATTGACAGGAGAGAGACTTGACTGTACAAGTAATTGGATGGAGAGACTCATTAAAGAAGTCATGTCATCTAGATTGGGCTCTAGTCTTCCTTCCTGTGTTCCCCGCTTTTTCCTCCCTATTCATCTGTATTACGGCTTGATCTCCTCATCCATTTCTCTAAGCCATTCAGCCCTGGAGAAGTTAGTCGCACATAACTTCTAATATTTTGGTTTGGTACATCAACTCCCCAGAGCAACATAAAGGCGAGTCAGTGGAACGTACAGGAGGTGGAGAGAGAGAGAGAGAGAGAGAGAGAGAGAGAGAGAGAGAGAGGTGTGAGATCTAATTCCAGATCCTTAATATAATTTCTAGATTCTTTATTAATCATATTTCCCAGACCTTTCTTTTCCCCTCTCCATTTTTAGGAGTCTCTCATTTAAAACCGGACACCTCATTCTTCTTGGGTGAGAAATGCATGATGGGAAAGGGACGAAAGGGGAGGATTAATGATAGTGATATTTCACCCTCATCAGGGGGTGGGTTAGTGTGTGTGTGTGTGTGTGTGTGTGTGTGTGTGTGTGTGTGTGTGTGTGTGTGTGTGTGTGTGTGTGTGTGTGTGTGTGTGTGTATGTGCTTGCGTGTGTGCATACATAAGTATGAGTGGTGTGTGTAAGTGTGTCTATGAGCCCGTGGGGGATTGATTGTCTGTGTGTGTGTGTGTGTGTGTGTGTGTGTGTGTGTGTGTGTGTGTGTGTGTGTGTGTGTGTGTGTGTGTGTGTGCGTGCGTGCGTGCGAAAAAGTTTTTTGTTTTATGGTAAATAAGTGAGTTTCAGATCTACCTCCCACTGAGTAGAGGTAGGTGTAATAAATGTCAAAGTCAGCTCCAGTTCCAGAGCTCTATTATCTCATTTACTCTTTAGAAGGCTTGTGTGGGTGACCATGTACCGCAGCATTGCAATGGAAATGGAAAGGCATCCATTGAATGTAAAAAAAATACAGGGCAACACAACACTCAATTCAATGATAATTTCCCAGGATGACTCTATGTATACACAAATAGTCTTGTCTTCCAGCAATGCAATTCTAAATCAACACCGGTGATACGGCCAATCAGGTTGACAGGTCTCACAGAAGAAGAGTGGCAAGGCGATCCGTCCCAGGTGCTCTGCATGCAGCTGAAGCAGAGGGAGCCACCGACACTTACTTGTAGCTATAACATTCAAATCACCACTTAGAACAGGTGTGGGGGCAATGAGCTGTCAGTGTGTTTGTTCAAGTGAACTGCCCAGGTGTGCTGTGTTGCTCAGCCATTGTTTTCACACAGGCAAGTGTAGCTGTCTCATGTATTCTGTACGGTAATAGTAGACTGTGCTGTGCAATAATGCAAATTAATCCGTACCCAAAAGCGTTTCAATGGCCATCCCCAGCATTAGTGAAGTCAATAGCCCAGGTGGCTCCCCTCCCCTCCCCTCCTCTCCTCTCCTCTCCTCTCCTCTCCTCTCCTCTCCTCTCCTCTCCTCTCCTCTCCTCTCCTCTCCTCTCCTCTCCTCTCCTCTCCTCTCCTCTCCTCTCCTCTCCTCTCTTCTCTTCTCTTCTCTTCTCTTCTCTTCTCTTCTCTTCTCTTCTCTTCTCTTCTCTTCTCTTCTCTTCTCTTCTCTTCTCTTCTCTTCTCTTCTCTTCTCTTCTCTTCTCTTCTCTTCTCCTCTCCTCTCCTCTCCTCTCCTTTTGGAGTAGTGGATGTGACACTTGAATGTTAAAATAGCATTATTATTTTGAACACTGTAAGTGAGATCAAACGATGACTGGATAGCGGGAGGTTTAGTCAAATGCATGGGTGTTTGATGGACGAACAGACAGACAGATGAAAGGATATGTAAAAGGATGAACCTTGATCAGCCAAACAGACCATTCTACTAAACATCTATCGTGGATATAAGAAACCATGGATACAGGAAATCTGATGTTTTAATGATGCCAAATATCTGTGATACTGTGTCTGATTTATGGCATTGAAAACAAAGTTGATAATGTAGCGGTTTTCAATGGCCATACCAATAAGCGTGTAATATGTACTTGAACTTGGTATCTTGGTTTTTAAGTTATCTTGGTTTTTCAGGTGCCAAACCTTTTAGTGCATTTTAGGCCCATGAAGAACCAAGACAGAAAGAACCAGTGAGAGTTTATCTGTCTGTGGGTGAATATTTCTCCAATCTGTCTCTTCTCACTTTGCAGGTAATTTCCTTTTCTTCTTTCTCCTTCTCCTTTTTCTCCCTTCGACATCCTCCCCTCTCATCAGACACTGTATGTATTACAAAAGGATGATTACAGTTCAGTTTGAGTTCAGGATTGACTGAAGAAAATGCTGTGTTTCATTCGCAGTCATAAGAAGCAATGGCAATTTATTAAGTCCATCTTATTTGTTGACCAAGTCCGCCTGAATTGAAGTGGTTACACTGAGCACATTCAAGATTCAGTGGATAATACTATTCTGGGTGTTGTGTTTGATCATTGTTCATAAAGCTCTCTCTCTCTCTGAATCTTTCTTTTCCACTTTTGGTTTCCGTCTCCCTCTTTGTCTGTCGTGTACATTTTGACAAGTTGAAAACGAAAAGACAGAGCCTGCATGAGAAGTAAGTTATTGAAATTCGGGATCATTTTGCTTTTAGCCTCTGGCTGTTTTTTTAAGTGGATGTTTGTGTGGAAGTGTAGTGTCTCTGTGTATTGCTCTCCCTTACTTCCTCTCCCTGCCTTTCTCTTTTCCTGATCTCTCTTTTCCCCTCCTTTGCTCTCTATCTGTGTCTCTTATTCTTGCTCGCTTTCTTTCATTCTCTTGTCTCCAAGGCCTCTTTTCTAGCCTTTTCCTTTTTTTTTAAACCTCCATCTACTATCAACAATCCCTATACAATGACACTTAATTATTCATTACATCGTCGGTGTTCAGCACATTTGCCTAAAATGTGTTTTTAAAGAGCTTTGTCCTTGTGAACAAAACAAAAACAATTGAATAGAAAAAACAAAATAATTTCACTACAATATGGCCAAAGCAGATTTTTTTTAATTCTAATTTGCTCATCTATTAATCTTCTCTCTGTGATAAACAAAAAACCTTTTAAACATTTGTTCAGAATTCCAGCCTCAAACTTCATGTTAATTGTTTCAATTAATCTTTGGTGACTGTGCTGGATGTTCCTTTCCTAATCTCCTCCCAGAAGTGCGATTGATTTATGGGTAGGCAGTATTAAGCTTACCATCAATAACCTTCTCTTGGAGAACGTTGTACTCACCTGGTCTACCCTGTGCATGTTCCAAACTAACTATACCTCCTGCTTCTTTTATACCATCACACAAGTTCAACGATTAAAGTCCAAGTGGAAAATAGTGTTGTGACTGAAGGAGGTAGGTAACCTTTAGCTTAGAGATTGATCTGTTGTGGTGTATCCCTCTTACCTGAGTGGCATTCAACATGAGCTTTTTGTCAAAAGCATTCTTGCGACTGGATCATTGGAGCAAAAGGGGAAGAGAAGTCTGCTGGCCAGAGGTCATCGGTTATGTGCTGTATGACTAATACAGTGGGGATGGTTCAGTCATAATAATATGAGGTGATAGCACTCAATTGTATTTGTAGACGCTTGGGTTGCATGCTGAAAATAGTGGATTGAAATCAGATTTATTTATATTACTCTATGAAGTTTATTTGGGACTCAACGCTTAGAACATCTGTTAATCCGATTACCAATTCTGCATGTGTGAGTGTGTATGTGTCTAGGATTGAGCAATAGAAACAGTCAAAAAAATACCCCCATTGGCATTGGCATTGGCCCAAAAGATTGTAATGGGAAACAACACTGTGGGATATATACACCACTCCATACCGGCCAACACACACACACACACACAAAGCAATTATAGGGCCTATAGCACAGTATCGTTATATCTACAGTAGTTTAGGATCCTCAGAGAATGAAGGACTTTAAAAACACAACACTTTATTTCCTTAATTGACATATGCATTTGACTAGACACCAGCAGCATTTTATGGTATGGAAATGATCTGTAAAGTTATACAGGCCTTCATAATTTGCTACAGGGCAGTTACAGTAGCAACTGTCTGGGCCAGCCATATCCCAGCCTTAATTAACTATGTCTGTTTGGGCGCACGTGCCTGTGTTTATGTGCACTGCTCATTGATCAATCGGAAAAGATAAAGAATATCCACTCTGACCGAGAGAAAAGCAAAGAGACGGCCGACATTTTAGAAACTATCGCAGAGGTCTGGCCATCTAGCCAATGAGAAGGGTCATTGCACCATCGCCTCGTTTGGTTCACACAGGGAAGTTTTCATATGCAGATGAGCCATTCATTGGCCCTTGGGAGCACCTTAAAAGGCTGGTAAAAGATATGGTTAACATTGACATGGAACACACTGTGCACACTATGTAACGTGCAAAGAAGGATACGTCTTTGGTGTAGCCTACAGGTTTTAGTTAAAGCTATTCGTTTATCGTCAAACTGTTGACATATTGTATGGCATTGACGGTTCTTAAAGGACCACGGGTGGTAAGATGATGACGTTGAATATGAATGCCAACTTGTTCGTGTTTTCCTTTTTATCTCCCTTCCTCCCCCTCTCCCTCTGTCAGATGCTATATATGGCGTATGCTATATGTAATTTATTTACATTTTTCTTTTCAGAGCACTTAGGTTTCCACAGAGAACTCACACATTCTTACATACACACAAGTACGCACACACACACACACACACACACACACACACACAATGTACATTCACATAGTAGTTCCTCTAGCACTCCTTCCCCACTGAGAGGGTTAGAGGGAGCCTCTGTGCTGCGCGGAGTGTAGGGTGTGTGTCCTCTCACAGTGATGTGTGAGGATGAAAGGCTTCATGACAGTGAACAGTTGGCTTGTAATTGGTGTTTGTTTATAGCAGAGTTAACAAAGACTGACAAGAAGAAATAACAAACCTTGCTTTGTGGCTGACAATGGAGGGGCACAGATTAAGATTTCTACGTGCAAGCTAGACAAACACAAGCAGACCCACAATAAATATTCCGAAAGACACCCATTCCACAGACAGGGACACTTTATCTCTCGTTTGGCTTCCTTTTTCTCAGTATCTTGAATGAACACAGCGTCTCTTCATCATCTTAACTTTGGTGTACTATCAAACAGTAAAGGGTGTCCTTTGCTGTCTCAGTAGAGATACGGATCACAGAACACAACAGCGCCTTACTTACAAATTACACTTACACTCAAGCTCAATCTAGCTATTCATCTTTATTTGTTTTTTATACACACATATTTAAACACGCACGAACACACGCACACACGCACACACACACACACACACACACTCTAACACTGAGACACAAACACACTATTATTACGAGACAGAGCAGCCTTTCTTATCTCTCTTTAGGTTTCCAAGGTAACAGCAAGCCCTTCTCCATCTGCTTCATGGCATATTGTTTCTTTCTTTTCTTGTTTCTTTTTTCCGTTCTCTTCTCTTCCCTATTGTTATCTCTTCATATTTCTCTTCCGCTGTACTTTCAAAGCTGTGTAAGACATGCTATCTAGCTGGGTGCTGAGGAAGAGAGACTGCCTTTTTCTGGCACACACAGACACTTCTAATGATTCCCCTCCCCCAACCACCCGCCATCTCACACACACTCACTCCTATACGTACATATAATGATGCCTATCTTACTCTTAAATGTATGAGGCCATGCCTTTTCGGCTAGCAGGATTAGTGTCTTACTGTATCCATGGCAACCTTCTCGATACCTACTAGTCCTCTCATTGGCCCGTCTGTGACCTTTGATATGCTGACTCCGAGTAAGGTCTTCACTCTGTATTTACACCCGTAGGTGATTGGAGAGAGGGACCGGCATGTCCTCTAGAGCAGGAGAGTAGGTAGAATAGACACACAGTAATTATACCGCCACCAAGCAATACAGATTGTGTATTTGTGAAATATGTCTTTGTGTAACACAACAACCATTACATAGCGACCATTTTAGAATAGACCGATGTGCAGCCTAGGTAGTTGTGAGGTGAACGGTGTAGGGAAATGAGATTTCCAATCCGACACGATGTGATTAGATCCCCTCCTGGTCGTGTGATCAGAAGCCAATGTGCTAACATCCCGGCCAACATATGGCGCACACAGATCCAGAGAACATGACTAACCATTAAATCATACACGTTGTGAAATGATACGATTATAGAAGCAGAACAGCACAGTCTGGTTTAGAGGGATCTGTCTGGAATAAGGAGAATAATGACCCCTGTCTTGCCAAGAGAAATCACTGTGCAATTTTAAAAGGCATACTGGCACGGCTTCTGAAAACCATCACTAACCATTTTAAAGAGAAATTGCGTGTGTTGGGAAGACACCTAGGCATTTTTAAATCAAAATATTGTGTCACCACTGCATGGGCTTACAAATGTGAATATGCAATTAAAACTGCGCATACTCTATTTGGAAGGTATTAAAAGACAATGTGATCGATTAACTTAAGGACAGCTCAAAATGTTATAGTGTCAACGCAAATAACATAGTTCAAACGTCTAAAGCTTTCCTATTCATTTAAGACAAGGGGCCATTGTATTGCTTTTTTATCGAAACTTGATAATAGAAAAGTCAGCACAGCAAATCCCTTTTTAGTTTTCAAATACTCAGTAATAGTGACCTGGTTTACAAGAGAAGAGTCGGACATTGGGAGGAAATAAATAAAACAGAGCTTAGCCTTGTTAAGAGCCATGCAGACACACTGTCAGTGGTATTCCCATCGTGGCCATCATCTAAGTTGAATTTATATTAATAGAGATAGGAAAGATTTGGGCATAAACTCACAAACTATTATTGCCTCCTATGTACGGTTAGTATGTGTTTGCATGTGTGTATGTGTGAGCCTGCATGTGAGTGTGCACACGAGAGGATGTGTTACAGTGTGTATACGTGTTGACATACCAGTCAGCTAAGCTGTGATTGGTTTACACAGCACAACACACAACACTAGCAGCTTTGTCGCTCCGGGGTAGCCCGTCCATCTTGTCTTAGACACACACACACACGCACACACACACCCACACGCACACACACACACACACGCACACACACACCCACCCACACACACACACACACACACACACACACACACACACACACACTCACAAATACATGATGGAATGGGTGAGGAGGCTGCCCTGCAGAATGAAACAGACTGAACAAGGAGCTGACTCTCTCTGGTTCCCTGTAACTCAGCCTCAGTACCTCTCATTAGTTACGGCCGTACATGAGCGTTTGTCGGATAAGCTTTTCAACGGTGATACTGTAATGATGATTAGACATTTTAGTCAAAAGTACATTTTCAAATCTTGACTTTGGCTTTTGGGTTCCTCGTCCATTGCGTTCTGTGTGTGTGTGTGTGTGTGTGTGTGTGTGTGTGTGTGTGTGTGTGTGTGTGTGTGTATGTGTGTGTGTGTGTGTGTGTGTGTGTGTGCCTGTACTTTGGTGGGAGAATCCAACCTACGCACTTACCCATCCGCACAGTATTTGACACAAGCACTGGTGCTTTCCTGCCTAGGTGTATTACCATAGTGAGGTTCCGCTTCACTACTGCTCCTCTCATTACTGCTGCTCTAAATCAGATTTTTCCACAGAAAGTGTGTGTTTGTGTGTGTGTATGTATCTGTTTCTCAAAGCGAAAGGAAGATGGAGAGAGACAGGAAAGATGATGTGTGTATTTGTATGCACACGTGTTTCAAGTTTACGGAGGACATAGGCATAGATGGACACTGAAATATTGATACATCTTCAGAGTCACACACCTACAAGCAACAGAAGGGGACATGCACAGAAAAAAGGAGAAAGTGTGTGTGTGTGTTTGTGTGTGTGTGTGTGTGTGTGTGTGTGTGTGTGTGTGTGTGTGTGTGTGTGTGTGTGTGTGTGTGTGTGTGTGTGTGTGTGTGTGTGTCATAGAATAACAGTGCAGTGGACAATATGTTTGATGGAGGTAGCATTACATGAGGGAAAGCCCAAACACTGAGACATCTGAAACCTCCTCCTGCGAGGATTGCCTCTTCCATCAGGTAAAGATTTTCCCTCCATGGCAGCTGAGCACACTGCTTCCTCCCTCCTTATAAACAAGCAGCATATGTTTTCCCCATGCCGCTCGTCTTTCACCTGATTTCGACAGTAGCTCCTGGCGCTCCCCTGCACGGCTCTGATTGGTGGCACCACATCCCTACGTTCTATAACTCAGTAGCTGCGTGCGACAGGGATTTTTGCCAATCTCTGGAGGATAACAGTACACGCACTTACACACATAGACACACACACACACACACACACACACACACACACACACACACACACACACACATACACACACACACACACACGCTTACAGGAACCACACGCGCTCGTAAGCGCAGACTACTCTCGGTTCAAGTCAAAGAGCAGGGCTTCCTCCTTCCATTCAAAACATTCTTCATGGATTGAATTAGGCAATTCAACTTACAAAAGGCCAATTGATGTGTGTTTTCTTCTGAACTCGTTTTTGTGATATACAGTATGTGTAACTATGTGTGCTGCTGTTTTGTTGTGCCGCAGGCAGACTCTGTCCACAAGGACAGAGGACTCTCCCTCGTCATGATGACTGGCTTTTCAAGCTCAGCTGCTCCACCAATGTATTAAACTGGTGGATAACTATAGACCAGCAGCTGAACTGACCCTCTGAAACAACACGTCGCAGCTCTGGTTAGGAGCTTCTCCCGATCAGCTGAAGCAAGTCGTAAACTACTGGAACAGCGGTTGGACCTCGGATCCCAGCTCCGGCACGCAGTCCCCCCTGTCATAAAGATTTGTTGACCCACTGAACGGATACGCCTGGAACGTTTGAGCAGACAGCAAACCCCCACCGTTGGCTGTGATCGCCTCTCCCCTCCCTCCATGTGGAGCCCGAGATGACCATGAACCACCGCTGGTCACGTCACACCCAGGCGGTCGTCTTTCTACTGCTGTCCACCGCAGGTATCGGACTTTTGTGTTCTGTCCATTTACTTGATTAACCTCATCTGAAGGAACATAATCTGTCCATCTGTCTGTTACATGGAGAAGGCCTTTGGTGGGTAAAAACCCACAAACTACTATTCAGGAACGTAAAAAAGTCAATATATATATATATGTAGCATTGTAATGAAACTATTGTAACGTTTATGCAAAAAAAATATGTGGCCAGCACAAAGGTACTATGTGCACCTTCCCCGAGGCAGAATCCAAATGGAATTAATTGTATCTGCGCTGAAATATTGTATTACATGATGTCACATGGCGGGTTGAATGGGGATCCTTCTATCGTGTCAAATCGGTGTCGCGGACACAAGAGGTAATGGTGTGTGTAATGTCAGGGTATTAAACAAGGCAAAATGGCCTTTTAAAGAAGTTGATACAGCTGTTAGTGTGAGCGAACCTCATACAGCCTGATGGGGGGAAGGCATGTCATTATAGGAGAGAAAGCCCTGTGTAACTTACAACTGACATGATGGAGGAGGCAAATGCTGGGAAAGTTTAATGTACAACCCAGTCACTTTATATTCAAATGGAATTTGTCCAAACATTTCCAATCTGAAGTTATGGCCCCAAACCAATTTAATCTTTAGGTTATTTACTTTGGATGATACTATTCAATTTCAATCTGTGTCTCTAGTGGTTTGATTTGTTTACATTTGGACTCATTTTAAACTCACAGTTTGTTTACTGAACAATTGTTGCGGCACTGCCTCTTTGTTTGTTTTCTCTTGCAGATTCAACTCCTTAGACTGTCAAAATGACTTCCAGTTAGCCCTATTGATTTTGTTCTACCTCTATCCATCCTTCATCACTTGACTTTAACAGGGGGCACCCTTTGCTTTGGTCCTTTTCAGTGGCTTGCTAACCATATATTTCTGAAACATCCTGGGGAGTGATCGATGAGCAGTAAAAGTCAATTCTCCCTAGAGCAGCAGTGGGCATCTTAATGTCTGCGGGAGATAGTTGTACGTGTGGGCGCACACAAACACACACACACACACACACACACACGCACGCACATACTCACAGAAGTACGTTTCTACCAGGTCTTTTAAGGACAGATTTGAATTAGAAACATATGGTCTTTTTAAAAACTCAAAATACCCTATTAACGCATACAGTTTATTGGTAATAATCCGTGGAGTGTTCATGTAGGTGTGTGTTGTACAAATGAGAGAGAAACACAGCCGAGAAAAAGAAGAAAAAAGGAGGAAGGGGCAGAGAAGTTTGAGAAAGCATGAAACACAGTAATAGTTCAAGACCGCACAGACCAGCGAGAGAAAGTGAGACAGAGAGAGGAAGTAAGACAGAGAGAGAGAGAGAGAGAGAGAGAGAGAGAGAGAGAGTCGTTTGGCACAATCTTGGAATCATAACAGCCCTTCTCCCCCGCTGGGTAGCCAGCCAGAAGTGAGTGTGTAAGGGTGTATGTTTGTGTGAAAGGTGTGAGACTTCTGGTCCTGGGAAACAATTTGAACACAACAACAGAGAGAAATAACAACCCTGCCGGCCCACTCTAAGTGTGTGCGTTCAATTGTGTGGGTGTGTACTCGTAGGAGTTTGTGTCCAACAGAGAGAGGGATAGTGAACAAGAATCCGTGTATGTGTGTGTGTTTGTGGGCATTTACCTATGTGTGGTTAAAGAGGTGGACAGGTGCCCAGGAGTTTGGCAAGCAGAAGCATTAAAGTATTAAGGCAGCAAAGACACAGAAAACGCACACTTTACACTAGTTCTAAATGGGTTCAGTGTGTGCCTACATGCACGATGACCTTCTCTGTCAGTTACCTGGGCTGATAGCGGCCACTTAGCGAAGTCAGCAGTGATTTACAGACAAACTGAATGGAGACGCGCCAGACAGGCTCTACTCGTCTTTGCTGCTCCGAACAGGTGTCTCTGTGCTCTGTTTTCATTTACTCTTCAGAACATCCTGCTAAGATACGGAATGAAAAGAGAAAGTTGTTTTACTACTTGTGTGATTAGGTTTGAACCAAGCTGTGAGCTATTTAAATCCTATATGTCAGGTGTTAACTACTAGCAACCAGCCAGCAACTGAAAGTTTAGATTTTACTGCCATAGAGAAGTAGCTAAAGGAAGAAAGAATGTGCGCATGCATGTGTTGGTGTTTGTGTGTGTGTGTGTGTGTGTGTGTGTGTGTGTGTGTGTGTGTGTGTGTGTGTGTGTGTGTGAGCTGGAGGAGATGGCTTAAAATAGCCAAACCAGGTGTTTCTCATTTTATTGCCTTTTTCTTTCTGTTTTTCCTCTGAAACCTTCAAGAGAAATTCATTTTTATTTCCTTGTTCCAGGGCCTATTTGCCTGACTAATGCCTAGTATGCCCTCTGCCAAATAACGTCTACCAGTAACTCAGACTTCTCCACGAGGTCATAGGTCGACACTGAGAGGTCTTGGCAGCTGTCCTCAACCTTCATGATTTATTCAGCCAATTAGAGCTTTCCATCTGAGTCACTTTGGCAGCTGATTGCATAGTTATGTGGGTCTTAATAGGGGTCATATGAGGTGAACAATAAATAGTTTCCTGTGCTAAAGATTTTTTTGGGATCTCTTGCATCTACTCTATATAAATTGGTAAGCTATTTAAACTTTCTCTGGCGTTCTCGTACTACAGAATCGACTTTTGCCAAATCTTAATATATATATATATATATATATATATATATATATATATATATTTGCGTTGCGTTGACTCACCAAATAACTTCTCCTATTAGTGGTCAGTGTGTTTGATCTCATTGGAGGTGATGGTGACACTTGAACATTCTTATGCCAGTGCTATTTATCTGTCTCTCCCCTCTTCATCCATCCTCCTCCTTTCCAGTTAACACTCATCTATATGCAAATTGCAGTCTAGACTTGCTTAGACCACTGCTTTGGACAGATATGAGCGTATGGGTGTGTTTGTGTGTGTCTGTGTGTGTGTGTGTGGTGTTCATTTGTGTTGTACGTGTTGTGCGTGTATGTGTGAATCACGTTTTTGGTAAGTCTAATATGAGGCTTTATGGGGTTGTGACAACATGAACAAAATCTTTTTTGAAGCCAGTTCAGGAGTTCAGTTAGAAGCCAGTAACCAGGAGGGCCTGTGTGTTGGAACATGGCTCACTCTCTTTGTCATATTTATTCATTATTCATTCCTAATATCCTGTGTCTGGTCGGTTCTTTGTTCACTAAATAAAATTGCACACGCACACATGTGTATTACAGGATGATTTGATGCTTGTTGATGAGGTCCTTGCCACAATCTTGGCCTATATTATGTTATGTCAGTTATGGGTTCTTTAACCTCATCTAGTAACATTTATTATTCCAGACACACTTTTCACAGACATATTCTAGCACTCCAACTTCGTACTCACATGCTCTTTGTGTCTGATTTCCCCCAGCTCTCTCGGCACACTTCCGTGTGTGCGAGCCCTACACTGACCACAAGGGGCACTACCACTTCGGCTTCCACTGCCCACGCCTCTCGGACAACAAAACCTACGTGTTCTGCTGTCACCATAACAACACGGCCTTCAAGTACTGCTGCAACGAGACCGAATTTCAAAACGTCATGCAGCTCAACCTCACTACCAGCCCTGAAGGCTTCACACACAAGTTAGTAATGTACAAGCACACAGCACACACACACACACACAGACACGCATACACACACACTCGTCCCATCGTACTAAGAGTATACCTCAGTCATCCTCTTATTTGAGTGTTATAGAACTCCCAGAAGTAATTATTCACACACTTAGTGTGATTACTTTGCACAATATCTCACACTCAGTTAATACCTTCAAACACCAATAACACCGGTTTAAAGTTGTTACATGGTCTATCATTTTGGGTCATTACTTTTCTAAACAAGCACAGTGAATAAGATAAATCCTTCCTGAACGGCACAGTGAATAAGATAAATCCTTCCTGAATGTGGAGAATGTTCTCCTCAAACCTTATCTTCCTTCTGAAACAACTGCATCGATTCGAGTTGTTTGTCATGAAATGCATTTATTTTCAGAATGGCGAGTGACTGTGAGTGCCTCTATAAGTGTAACTGCCTCAACCTAATACGTGGCATTGAAAAAGAGTTTCCTGAAGGTAGCCAAGTATGTAAACAAGAGGTCAAATGAGTAGCCTGAGAGCTTTTTAAGGGGCCGGAAGAGGACAACTCCCAGCAAGCACTTTGCCTTGGGTCTGTTCTGAAAAGACACTCCAGAGGCGTTTTTGGACACAGCTCTAAGTGCTGCTGTCCGCTCGGAGTAAGGAGTAGTCCACTTGATTTCTCTATCGCTGTTCATTTCTCCCCTCTCTTCCGAAGTGAATCTCTCTCTCTGCTTCTTCTTTCTGTGTCTAACTTTCCTTTTATCTGCCACTGTCTCTGCCACTGTCTTTTTTATCTCCCTGACTAGCTCTTTTTTCTCACTCCAACTTTGTCTCCTTCTCTTTCTTTGTGTCTTTGTTTATCTCTCTCCAACCCCATAATTCCTCTCCCTGATGATAGCAGAAGAATAAGGCCTGCTGGCCATTAAGACAGAATAGGTCAGAGAGTTCAGCAGCCACACAAACACACTCACTCACACGACCACACACACACACACACGGCCACACACACATCCAGCCACCCTCACAGAGGTCTTCTAAGGGCTTTAATCCCCCTCTTCATTGTGTTGATGTTTACCCCTACAGCGACCATAGTGAGAGGTGAGCAGAGGCCGGGTACAAACCTACCTACTGCAGGCAATACATCTGCGAGAACTATTCAACTCTCCTCATCTGTATATGAATGGATGTGTTGGTCATAAAGTCCAGTACAGAGCACACACACTCACGCATATTGATGAAACCTCTCATTTTACCTCGATCTCAGATCTCATCCGGTTTCGCAAAGTTCATTTGGCAGATGGCCGGTTTTCGCATCTCTAAGATACTTAGGAGATCCTTATGAATATAGATGTGATTTCTGCCGCATCAGATAAGCGTCTGTGTCTGTCGCTAAAGAGGCTCCTCTCCCCTTTGCTGTGAAATCCATCCACACCTTGCAAGGGCATGACAGAGCCTGATAGACTAAGCCTCTCTCATTCACACAGGATCACACTCACACACACGCACACACACACACACACACACACACACACACACGTGCACACACACACACACACACACACACACACACACACACACTTACTCACACACGCACGCACATGGGCATGAAAGAGCCTGATACACCAAGCCACTCTCAGTCTGTTTGATTGGAGTCTCCTCCCTTACACCCTCTTAGGGCCTGTCACCCATGTATGGATGCGCACACAAACACCCCCACATGCAAGGAAATGTTCACACAAACAGAGCACACCAAACTGGATTTATTGATAAAAGGGCACATCAATAATAGTAACACAAACTGTAAGGGTTGACTAAGCAGGTCAATATTTCTATGAATTACATAAGGTGTCTGAGTGTGCGCGCGCACCAGTGTGTCTTTGTGTGTTGGTTCCACATGGGGACCGAGGCATAAAAATGTCATTTCACGCCCCACACCCTGATTGGTTTGACTCACTTGAGACTACACTAAAGCTTAGCGAGCCATTCTCTCTCTCTCTCTCTCTCTCTCTCTCTCTCTCTCTCTCTCTCTCTCTCTCTCTCTCGCTCTCTAACACACACACACACACACACACACACACACACACTCCCACACACACACTCCCACACACACACAGTGCTTTATAAGGCTCTCTCTCTCTCTCTCTCTCTCTCTCTCTCTCTCTCTCTCTCTCTCTCTCTCTCTCTCTCTCTCTCTGTCTTTCTCTCTGTCTCTCTACCTCTCTTTTTCCCACTCTGTTGCTACCTCTGTTTTCCTCTTTGCTTCTGGAGAGTTTTAAACTCTCTTCATTGTCGCCTCAAGAAATGTTTCCTGCCGTAACCTGACCCCTGCTACCTGGCCCTCTTCACCTCTCTCTCTAAAACTCACAATGCATCCCCCGAACCCTCTCCCTCTTTTTCTCCTCCAATCACTCTGCCCTCTCTCCCCACATCCTGCCAAATCAATCTCCGTGGCCAATGGAATCCAATTAAGGCACTTCGGGTCTATCTCACAGCGCACTGACCTTCCCTCTAATTGGTGCAATTGATTTAAGCAGAGAAGAATTAAGGTCCATTTACACTGGCACAGAACATCCGTCTTACACACACACACACATACACACACTCACTATCTGTACTCTCTCTCTCTCCCTTCTTTTCTTCCTCCACCCTTGTTTTTCTTTGTAAGGTCTATCTGCTGTTCTCAATCCCCTCCCCCTCCATGTACCACTTGTCCTCCCCTGCTCCCTTTCTCAAGCTTTTCCCAGCAGAGGTGAATTAGCTGTTGCAGCATATTGGTGTTTGTGGGTTTTAATGCACCGCAAGAACAAAACCTAAGGGCCAATTTGTGTTTTGCATCCTGAGTGCATACCGTATGTCAGTTAACGAGACCAGCTATTGACTCCGATGTTTTTGTATTCATTCTCTCACCCTCCCTCCCTGTCTTTTCTTCTTTTACCTCACCCTGACCATCCTTCCACTCCACCCCCTGTAGTAACTACACAGCGCTGATTGGAGTGTGGATCTATGGGTTCTTTGTCATGGTTCTCCTCGCACTGGACTTCCTTTACTACTCGGCAATGAACTATGAACTCTGCCGAGTCTACCTGGAAAAGTGGGGACTAGGTATGGCCTTGCGGTTTTCCTCAGTGCTGTTTTCTGCTTTTACAAACTGCTGTAATACTTTGGGAAAAACAAACAGTGGATTGATTTTGTTTTTCTTTGCTGTTTTAAGACATATTTTAATCTTTCATTTGTGTTAGTTACCTCACATCCTTTTTTTTTTTTTTTTTTTTTTATCTGAGATACTCAGACACACTCCTCAACATTTCCCAATAAAGATTTAAATAGTGTAATTATTTTACTTTCAATTCAGCTGGCAGGTTAACTCAAGTTACTTCCAAACAACGTATAAAACACTAGTTCAAATTAAGGTTTGTTTACGTTCAAGTATTTTATTTCGTCTGCCGTGTGTCGAACTATCAAAACTCTTGGATGCGCATATATTCACCACATACTGGCGCTCAGCACTAGAGAGGCATGCTGGAAGATAAGAGACTACTAAAGAAACTGTTTCTATTTTTTCCCAAATATTTTTTTAAATAGCTGTGTGCTTTGCTTTCGTTGGTTGCTAAACAACATAACCGTAAATTAGATTTAGCCAGGCAGTTAGGTGGAGCAGCTCAGAAAGAATCCAAATAAAGATTTGAACTCTGAAGCTCTTCCATAAATGTCAGTGACTCAAGCCATCTGCCACCCCAGCAAACCGCCTATTTTTAGTGTTCCGATATCAGGGCAGTGTCAAAACAAAAAAAGTATCAAGAAATATTCTAGTTCACCAACTCATAAGTTAGGTAAGATTAATTTGCTAAAGTAACATAAAGGAACTCATAATAGGCTTATTAATCTATGATAATGCATAGCAAGCCCTCAATTTAATCCTTTACAGTGGTGAGGCCCCATGTGTATTTCTGAGTAAGCATGTTGAACCACTGCCCCCCTACAAAAAAAAACAAAAAACAATGACATATGTTAACAGTTCCTTTGATATCATCCTTCAGGGGGTCGTTGGCTGAAACAGGCTCGTAGCCAGTGGCACAGCGGAACTGGCCATGCCCAGGAAGGAGAGCTGTCTTTGGGGATACTGGCAGGCTCTGGCCCCATGGGGCCTCCACTGGCTCCACAGCACCACCAGCACCTCCAGCAGGGAGCTGCCCCTCCGCCGCCTCCGCTCTCCCAGCTCCAGCACCATAGACACAGCCTCAGAGGAGGGGAGACCCAGGGCCACCAGAGCCCGTCCTCATCATCCTCACTACATACCTGCCACACCTCCACAGCCTGGTGGGTATGACCTACACTCTCTATTGCACAGACACACGCAAACACACACAGACACACAGACGTACCGACACACAAATATAAATCATCATCCAACGATTAACAGAATTGACCCATACACTGGCAACCTGCTTCAGTTTTTTTGCCTCCACTGGCAGCTCCCATATCCCCCACACCTCCTTCCTCTCTTCTCCATCTGTCTCAGTTAGCTGATTGAATCTGCTGTGGCACCAAGGGCACAGCTGCCAGGCATTTTAACCGGCAACCTCTCCCTGTCAAACAGCAGGTGTTAGCCAAATGGAAGCCCTCCTGGTCAAATTTCATGGTCCGCAGAGCAGGACCTCTCCCTCTTTCTGCTGGTCCATCCCTATTCTCTCTACGGCACTTTATCTACTGCTCTGTCAAAGCCCACTTCTCCTCCTCCATTTACCACCCCTTAGATCTAAACTCTACATTTTAGTCTTTACCCACTTTTTCCTACTATCCCTTTGCCCCTGCCATCTTGCCATAATATAACCATACCCTCTTAATACTACAGCCATATCTATCCATTACCTCCATCCTTCCCATGTTTTCTTATTTCTCCATAATTTGTTCCCATCAACCCTCTACTATCACCAGTCAAAGACAGACAGACAGACAGACAGACAGACAGACAGACAGACAGACAGACACACACACACACACACACACACACAGACACACACACACACACACACACACACACACACACACACACACACATACATACATACACACACAGTTATGGAGGTTTTGGAAATGTAAAAGTTAAAAGCAGAGCACTCCCTTCAAAAACATTTGACTACAGTCTCTTTAGATTGGTGTGTGAAAGTCAAGAACACACACACACACACACACACACACACACAAACTCATATGGAGTAGAAATACAATCTTCTTGTTCAGTCAGTCATATTAGACAAGAACCTTAGAGAGAGAGAGAGAGAGAGAGAGAGAGAGAGAGAGAGAGAGAGAGAGAGAGAGAGAGAGAGAGACTGGGTGAGAGAGAAAGAGAAACAGAGAGAGAGTGGGCGAGTGGGCGAGAGTGAGACAGACAGACGCTAACAGGAGGAGAAAGAAGGATAGAAAGAGGAAGAGAGTAGGGAACCCTTTGGTGAAGTTAGACAGCAAACTCAATCATGCGTATAAATGTTTGGGTTAGTTTATTCCACATGGCTGGTTGAATGTCTGAATGAAGAGGTGGAGACAATCAACGTCCGACGTGAGCTGGTGTGCATTCACAATGGAAAACTGGCTGCTGGAAAGATGTGGGCAAGACAATATGAGGGAGGAAAAGTTGAGGGAAAAAACTTAGTCTATGACATTTATAACTTGAAATATCCATCACTCAGTGTCATACAGTTTTGGTTTATAGTAGCAGAAGTATGAAGAACATATTTTGTGACTTAAGACTTAAAGACTTAAAAAATCTCAGTCTTTTAGTGAGCTCTTGGCACCTGTGTGATTTTTATGGCACCACTATAATTTTCAACAATGATATCAAAATACAGGGAACAAATGTGTGTTGCTGTATCCAGCGACGTTTTTGCTCCTTCTTTTTTCAACATAAAAAAATCTCTGTGACAGAAATAACTGTTGTTTATGAGGATTTCTGTGTGTGTCATGAGACTACATAAATCTTATCTTTAGACGTTAGTGCTTACACACACGCACACACGCACGCACACACACACACACACAAACACACACACACACATACATGCATATATAAATACCGAATATACACACACACATGCTTACATAAATACAGAACACACACAAACAGACTCATGCACTCTTATTGTGGGGTCTGGGAGATGAAAGCAGTGATGTGGGTTAAAGGAGGTAGTATAAAATACTGAGGCTTGAAATAAGTTGAATTAGATACTAATAATAACTGTGTTGTGAATAGAAAATAATCTGAGTTCTTCAATCTTATTTTATATCAGGACACAATAAGACATCATTGTATTAGACTATTAATCATCTAACTAACATTGACTTTACTTTTCCAAGCTATAATAACATCTCTAGCATTTTGAATATAATTCACATTGTGAATTTCTACAAATGTGTCTGAGCGGATATAAGTCATACTAAAGAACGGCCCTAATAATTACATTATTATATTGCCAATACTTATTACGGTTTTAATGATTAAGCTTTAGATTTATTTAAACTAAATAAACTGTCACTTACTGGCAGTAAGATGAAGACCCATGTGGGCTCCATTTTGCAAATGTAATTCATTACTATGCTATGGCTATGCAAGCTGAATGTGTGTATTATCATCTTTTATAGCCATTGAATCTAGAGCAAAAATAAAGAGAAAATGTTGATAGAGCATACGATGTAAGTTGTTAAACTTTTGACTTTTGAAGAGGGAGGGATGGGTGCCCTTTGGGACTCACAACACCAAAATCACATCTGTTCCTGGAAGCACTGATAGCAGCCATTTTCCCTGTAAAAAGCTTTCTACACGGAAATATTTATTAGCCTAGGCCCTTGTCTGTGTAGAAATACAAATTGGTGAGACATTCTGTAACTGAGATACCAGAAGAGTCTAGTCATGTTTTTGCATCACTGGGCTCAACCTACACAGCATATGTTCAAAATGTAACTGGTCACATACAAACACACAGTTTTAGTGGAATTTCCACACTGCGGTACCAGACTAAAATGAACTGAATTCTGCCAGTCTGGGTGCTCCTCCATAGGAATTGCTGGAACTGCGTAGTTAAAGCAGAAATAATCCAGGAAAATTAAGACAGCGCATAGTTGATAATAATAGGACAGTTTCCACATAAACTGCAGCTTGTAAACTTTAATATTCAAATCATAATGGATTTATACTGAGCCTCATAAACCTTGTTCCACTCTCAGGTCTGTGCATCTATCTCCTTCGCCCACCATGTACAAAGGGCAAAGTCCACTTCTGCTCCACACTCCACTGGTCTCTGGACATTAACCATCTCTTTGAACCGCGTTCTTTGGGCATTCATCATCCTTCTAAATGGGGCAGTACATCTGCTAATTGGGGCTGCTGTCAGCTCGTAAATGTCTGGGCCAGATCCAAAGGAAACTGGTTGGCCAGAGTTAAGAACCCTTGGACTTTGACTGTGCTGCAGGTAGAGGTGGTGGTGGTGGTGGTTGTAGGGGATTGTGGGAATATAGGAGAAAATCAGAGTATGGTCAGAGTGTAAAGACTCATTTTCAGCTACATTTGTATGTCTATGACGTAGTTTCAATGTTTTTTGATCCAGGTCTGTATGTTTCTTTTGGTTTTGTGAGGTTCCTCTTCCCCCCTACACATATTCCCTAATTTACTGCACCCTTCTTATTGTACAAAAAATATGTTGTGCTTTAATAACCTAGACTGTACATTTGATTGCATGATTATTTTTCTTTTTTTTTTTTGTTGGTAGAAACGCCTCTGATCAAAAGAAGCAGAGTCAAGCAGAGGAGACAAGGAGCCATGGGAGAGGAGAGGCAGGGACGTACAGTATATGGACAATTACCAGCCCATGGGGACACACAACCCTTGTCTTCTGCCTTATCAGAACTATTCCAGGAATGCTGTCTGTCTGCTGACCTGCTTTGTAACCTTTGACCTCTCTCACAGACTAACTGACCACTATCACACATAAAGGCTTAATACGTCTGGGAATCCTAGGATCAACATTTGAGGGACAGATTCACACGGACACATTCACACTCAAATGCATTTGTGTAACTCAAAGAATATACAGCACACTTCTCTGTCATCAGTTTTACCCAGCTGTTCCACAAAAGAGAATAAAATAGAATGAGACTTTGACTCAATGATGAAAGACTACCTTATATGAATATCTTCTTGGTGTGTGTAATTTGCACTGTGTGTGTGAAGTCAGCCAGGTCTGGTGTTTTTACTGAGTAGCTAGCTGAAGACTTATTTATATCTCAAACCTAATAATGTCCCTAATGGTTTATTAGTTAGACATAACCAGAAACCGTTATGAAAGGTCAACATAATATCTGGCTGTCCTAACCTACTCATGAAAATCAGACAGGAGAATTGTATAATTTTTTGATAGGAGACATAAATAGCCCTAGATATATTGGACCGGGCTCCTGGTTTTTATAAAATCCACATTTTCAATATTATTTAGTGAGTGCCGCTGCCACAGATGTGGTGGAAAACCTAAAACTGATCCAAAACATTCATCATGAGGCTGTTATGTGAACATGTGTTAGGTGAAGGTAAACTACACACCCTGCAATACAATTAGCTTAACTACTGATATTGTGCTGTCTGAGGTGACTGACTGAGTAGAGAGAAATGAATGATGAAGCAATATGGTCATAGAATAGTAATGTCTACTTGAAGTCAAATTTTATGGATTCTTTGTGTAGTATTTCTGCAGATGTTTCACATTTAGCCGGAAGCTACAGTATAGTAGGAGTTAATTTTCTGTAATATCTGAAGTAACCATTGTGCAACGTAATGTCTTGTTTTAGAGGGGTTACAAGTTTTAATAGTAATTAACTTAAATTAAAATATCAAGTAAATTAGCTACATTAGGGTTTTAATATTTACTTAATTTTGAAAACAAATTGTGCATAGTGAGTGCCACAGGCCCAGCTAAGCCAGTAGCCTCTGATTGTTAGTTACTTTTGATTGCAATAATGTTCAAAATAATAATGGTCAACAAAGGTACAGCACAGTATGGTATAGTTGGGTATAGTGTGGAACTTTATAGTACAGTACAACACGGTATGGTATAGTTGGGTACAGTATGGACAATATAATCTGATACAATACACTACAGTATGGTACAGTGTGGCATGATACGAGTATGGTGCAGTAAAGTATGGTCTACAGTTCAGTACAGTATTACTGAACAGTTCTGTAACGTAAAGAACAGTCACTTTTGATGCTTGTTCTGATTGTAGTGTTATTTTGCAGTTCTATCTGACTGAAATGACGAAAAGTAATTATTCACACCACAGAACTGACTACATTTGAAATGAACTGTGCACATTCACCAAGTCAAGCAGTCTGAAGAAGAATAATTTGGGCCAGCACAGAACGGGTATATGTTAGTGCTCGAATGTGAAAAACTATAAGTATATAAGAGTGAGAGTGTTTATTATATTGAAAAAATTGAATGAATGAAATAATGAATGACAGAACACTGCTAACGCATCAGCTCTCTTTCTCTGAGATACTTTGTAGATTTTATTGTAAATGTTTTTATTTACATGATTTACCGGAGTGCTTAATATCCGTGTGTATTCCCTGTCTAGCTAGAATGTACCTGTGCGTATGTGGCTAGTTGATGGAGTTCAGTGTGTAATTGCACTTATTCAACCTTGTACTGTCACAAGCAGGGAGAAATAAAGACCTATCTTTTGCAGTGTGCTTATAGTGTTCTCTT
The DNA here is from genome assembly GCA_017639675.1 of Aplochiton taeniatus. Classification (NCBI taxonomy): domain Eukaryota; kingdom Metazoa; phylum Chordata; class Actinopteri; order Galaxiiformes; family Galaxiidae; genus Aplochiton; species Aplochiton taeniatus. Next base: position 18,121,063 of record CM030172.1, on the reverse strand, counting down.
GAGTGTCTATCAGTAGCACACACACCAACCAGCAACCTGCCTCTGGGGACATTTCATTGTCAACAATACAACTGCAATCATGGGAGAAAAAGCTCCCGTCTGCCCTGTTTGTTTTGTTTTGGGTCTCGTAAACAATAGGTAGACTGTAATTGTGAAAAGCAGTTAATTAGATATTGTTTACTGCAAACGGAGGCTGGGCTACTAAAACAGAGGTTGGCATAACTTTGGACCAAGTTGCCATTTTTAAAGGCTTTTAAAAATCCATGAGAAAACAAACCCCTAGTAGAATAATGCAATACATTTCCATGTTGAGGCATCCATAGATATGTACTAAATATATTTAGAAGTTTTAGGAAGGATTAGTAATTAGCTAATGCTAATTAGGTAAGAGCAAGCAATAAGTTAGCTCATGAAGTGCTACATATTAATTTCTGCCTCTACTTTGTCAAACAAATTGGCAAACGTGCATCATATCAAACTGCAAGTATAGCTGTGCAGAGCACATTATATTTATACGTTTATTGATTTTTTAGTGACCAGTTCACAAATACTTTATTAATTACTTTGACTAGAATGTCTCAAAAATATACCCGTCATCTGAGATCTGAACTGCACTTGTTCCTTGGATGTACCATGTAAAAGCCCAGCAAAAAAAACAGTCTCAACGATTACTTTGACCTATCAAGTTATCTACCTGGACTGCCCCTCTTTTCAAGAAAGAATAGGAAAAAATGAAGTTGAAAATTATTTTTCCACAGAGGTAGTTTTTGGCAGATGGACAGACTAAAGCATTCAACCATTTATTTCCAGCATTCTCCCTCAATAAGATGCTGGATTTAGACCATAGCTCATATGCACAAGCCCACTTCAAACTAATTGCATGGATGAGACCCCTGCACTTCTCAATTCTATTTCTCATCATCTTCCTGCCTTTCATATTCCCTTCTTTCTTTCTCTTTCTCTATACATTTCTGCATATTTTTTATATATAATTTTATTGGCCATCTTTTAGCTTTAGTATATATGTCTTATCTGTGTGTCACTGTACTGAAGTGCTCCAAGGCTAAGTTCTATATCTCCTGTTCCAATCCCTGACAGGCAAGGTAATCATTTTCCCACAACAGGGTGTACATGATCCCAGATTGTGTGAGACGCATGATCTCTCTAACCCTCTTCCCTCCCACTTCTGCTTGCGTATGTCCAATAATCCCCCTGTAGGAGACATGCCACTCACCACTGATGATCCCAGACAGGAAGACAGCTGGGTCTTTGACACACACACCTCCTCTGTGGCACCCAAAGTAAAGAGATGGTGTCGGTCTGAGAGTTATGTCCTCAAACACTACAGTAGTTTGATTTAGTGAAGACAAAGAAATATAATGGGAAAATGAAGCATCATAGCTGTGCTGACAGTAATCACACCTCTCTCCTGAGGGATATTGTTTTCATGAACACTGATCATTTAGGTTCTAAATGTTAACAGTACTGAAATATGAATGTTTGCATACCTGAAAACTGTATAACTGTATAAACGTTAAGCCAAACGTGATTTTTTAAAATCAATTTAATTCAACGTGATTAATTTAGAGAGTGAAGGCCCACTTACTGATTCAGTCAACCCCCCCACCACCACCCCCACCCACACACACACGAATGCACACACACACGCTTGTTAAGTCCAGAATGGTGTGGTCCTGACCCGGGTCGTACAGCCTGCAGCTGGTGCCTACCCCTCTGGTGGGTGTAACTCCAGTCGTGCACTAGTTGTCCAGCCAGTGGGGAGGCCTGACCAGGCTGTTCATTAGAACTAAGGGGAGATGACAGGAAAAGAGGAATGGAGGGCAGGAGATCAGGGCTGGAGACAAGATGGGGGGAGGAAAAGGGGATGGTGGGAGTAAAGTAAGAGAAAGTTGGAGAATAAGCATTTGAGAACTTTTGTTGTAAAAGTTGTGGGATTACAGTGTGGGTAAATGAAACGTTTGTCTCTGTGTTCATTCTGCAGGGAATTCATTAACTTAGACGACCAGAGGGACAAAGAGGAAACACAAAGATAGAAATAAGGTAAGGCTGTAATACAGAGATGAGACACAAAATAAAATAAAAAAAGATGGAAAAAAGAAGAAAAATAAAAGAAGAGAGAAAGAATGGGAAGAGAGAAAAGAGAAATTCTTGGATAGAAAGAGTAATGATAGTAATCTATGTAAACTTATCACCTCCATTTATCACTGTGTCTAGATTCACACATACAGTCCTTCATCCAGTAAAACACATACTTGCACATGGACTCTACATCACCCAACCTATAATTTACTCTGTTAGCCGGTGACCCACTGCCACACGCACACCACACAGGGTTATTCTTGAAGGAGATATAATACAAATCGGATATCAGAGAGGGTGGTCGTTTTCTTCTTTTGGCTTCTCGTGAGTTAATTGTCACTGTGATACTGGGGGAATTATTAGGTTGGCTTCAGAAGAATGGGAGCTCATTGCATTTAGCAATTTACTCAACTTCCCGTCAAGTGCTTCTTTCTCCTTCTACTCCTGTTGTTCATCATTGATTTTTCTCAGGGTACAACAAATGCCAAAAGGATTTTTCAACAATGGGCTCAAATTGAACAGCATGAGAAAAATGTATTATTCAGTCATACAACTGCCATGGTCTTTTAGATTCACAGCTGGGAACTCACTTTTAGAGTTTCAGTTGATTTTCTTTCGACTCAAAATTATTCAGTGTTGTATGATGAACAAAGGTTTGTTGAAAGTTACAATAACTTTCTTATTATTAGACCGTGCATCACCCTCCTCTCTTTATTCTGTAATTTCTTCAATTCTCCTCCCCTAATTTTTTCCTCTCCTCTCCCCCATCCTTCTCTGCTCTCCTTCCCTATCCCTTCTGTTCTTACAACATCCCTATTCTTATATTTTTATATTTCTCATATTTTGTTCCTATCTACATCCTCCCCTCCCCTTTTTTTTGTCTCCATTTTGCTTTCCTCCACTCTTGTCCCCTCATCTTTATCGCTCTCCAACTGACTCCTCTCCCTTCTCTCTCCTTTTTTCTCCCTCCCTCCCATCTCCTCCCCTCTGCTCACTTCTCTGCTTTAATCCCCTCATGTGTCCCTCTTTTCAGCCTCCCCCCACCCCCCTCCTCCTTTTTCTTCTTGTCCTCAGTCATCTTTTCTCCTCTATCCTCTCTTCTCTGATCCTTTCTTCCAGATGGTGTAACAGCTCCGTGTGATTTCCCTCCAGGGAGTTGGGCCGGCCCGTGAGAGCTTTCGATTAAGGCATGGAAGCCCCTAAGAACCATCACCCAGGGCAACATGACCAAGGACAGCACTCCATCAGCCTTCAAGGAGAATTATGATTGAAGGGTTGATGCGTGAGACAAAGCATGAATTAGGATAGACAGGACAAGGTCACAAATAGCAAACAGGTTTCATTTTCTCACATACTTTTTATTCTTCTCTCCAGCAAAGCTAAGGGGATAAGGCTGGGAAAAGATGAAAAAGATTATACAAAGCTGCCTTTAGTTTAAATTGGGTTATAGTTTTAATTCATATTTATAATCATTACAAACATAAGTTTAACAAGGTAGGCCAAACATTGTGCATTCTAATTAAGTTATCTGGCACAAAGTATAGAAGACCAATATTATCAAGCAAGGATTTAGACCGGTACAAAATACCTATTGACCACCAGGCATAACAAAGATCTAAACACAAAAAGAAAATCCATGTTATTTAAAGACTGTGTATCGGCTTTTCATGCTTCAAGCAGAGCGACAAATTCACGTCAACATCAGTTACACTAAAATGATACGATTTGAGTCACATCAATGAAGGTCTTCACCTTTGTGTGTCACTGAGAGTATACTGACTTTATCTCCCAGCTATCTTCTGCTATTGTATAGAAACCTTTAGAAATGCGACCTTCACTTGGGGTAATCCCCTTTAGTCGCCTCTGTTGCCGCAGAGGCAATTTCCAGCTCAGGGCATTAAAAGATTATTTCTCACTAAATTGATTGTTAGAGGAAGGGTCAAGTTGGATCAGGGGTTGGGGGGTGTTGCCATTGTTTCCCTGTTTGAGTGAAAAAGAGTGCAAAAGGCAGCTGCAATATTAAACGAACATACTATATGGCTAGACAGTCAATGTCCAGTACCAGCTCTGCAGTTTCTTTCCAATTAGGTTTATTAGATTTTAAATTGTGTAAGCACAGACATATTGTATAAATAGCAGATTAGAGTAAAATTTAACAGAGAATATTACAAGGTAGATTAATGTCAACAACATTTTAAGGTGCTATTGTAACCATTTTAATCTTGATATTAACTGTGTACTGGAGACATGGGTAAGACAAATGTCGGGAGACAGAGTAAGAGAGAAAGAGAGAAAAAGAGGGAGAGAGACATATGCAGGGACACGGGGTACATCATTTGTTTTTAAGGGAAAAATGGCTACATTTCCATCCAATTTAGGAATCATATCACAGTAGCAAATCAAAAAGAGTACCAACTATATCAGCATATAGCCTTTATATTAGCCCTCATCATTATTTGGTTATGAGGTTTGAGTAGATTTAACAACAGTCATCGAGCAGTATCAATAAGCCTCTTTGAAGTACACCAATTAAAAATATCTTCCCTTTCTCTGTCTCTCCTTTTGATCAATAGCTTTGGACGGAGAACATCATGCAATTTTAATAGCCTCCCCCTTCATCAAAATCAATACAGACTGCTAGGACACGCTTTACTTGTTTGTTTTTTTCAAACCTGAGTGCCATACCTTTTCATCTTTTCAAACAGTCCTTTCTTTTTTTCATCTCTCATAAACATTCAAATTAGTATGTGACCATCTCTATTATGTAACAACACTGAGCAGTACTGGACTAAATTAGCCTTCCTTCAAACAATAAACGGTCGACAGATTTGCAGAGGCCCCAGGCAAGGTCAGGTTTTGTATCATTCATCCCAGTCCAGTAAGAAGGGAAAACTGGGATCAGTTTGTCATTTCAGTTAGACAACAGTGAATTAAAACGGTCAATGGCACTTGGTCAAGGTCACTGGATCATTATTCCTATCATTAAGGAAGAAAAATAACATTATGAAAATAGTCCAATTAATTGACAGGATAAACTCTTACAGTGCCAATATTCTTTATTTTAGCAAAGTGAAATCAGACTGCCCACTCGATGTTGTTTTCCAGAGGATTTAGTCTCATAGATGGTTCTACATATATCATTGCAAAGGAAGGAGCCTGTTATCAAAGAACACTATATCTTTGCTGAGGGCATCATCTTTTTCAATCCGGCAGCTGTTTTTCAGGCAGACTTGAAGTGTCAGAAGAGTATTGCTACTGTACTAGTCCTAAGTGTGTGCTGTGTATTTTCTCGTTCAGTTCATTCTAGTGTGACTCCGATCTTAACCAATAAATCTCTTGATGGTAACCCATGTGGAGTAACCTGCGGCCCCCCTTTCGTACAGTCGAGTTCTGGCAGACCAAATGAAATCCCAGCACGGGATCAAGAGTACAAACACAGGTTGGTAACACGCATTGCACCATTCAAATCCACAGCAGACTTGGGAACCTGAGTCACTGCCTCAGTTTAAAATGGCAATTTGTGTTTCTGTCACCTTAGCAGCTAGATAGCTTTTTCCTTGATCTGGAGTGACAAAAGTAGGCTATCCAACTTTACAACAAGCATTGCAAAGTTGTAGACCAGTATCGGTCCTTAGAATTTACATAATTATTCATAATACATAGGGGTCAAAAGGAAGTGATAAGGCAGCAACCTACTTGAACTGCAAACTGAAACATAGGTCATACTCACTCAGCAAAGGGCAGTATTGACTAAAAGTTGATATTTTTTTGTCTTGCTGTTTGTGGACCAATGGCACACATACACCACACAAACACACTTCAGGGGGTTGGCAATGCAAGGCCCTCCACACATTGGCGTTTGCCTTGGTCAGCCTTTGGATACCTTTGTTCTCTAAAAGGGAACATTGATTGCCAGAGTGCAAAAATGCTGTGGGTGTGATGAGCCTTTCACATCTCATGTTTTCTGAGTGCACTAAAGAGAAGGTGTCGTTCTCCGTTAACTTCAATGTTGAATCCATAGGGAGGGTCAGACCTACAATCTAATAAAGTCTGAGACATTTGCTAAAGGAGGACAACAGCTCAAAAGTAAACTTGAAAAAAAAACATGTAGTAAACATAAACAGGCCATTGTATGGCGCATTGCAGCACAGGCCAAAGTAGGCTTAACTCCACTGTGTTTTCAGGTGATTCACTAAGAGAAATACATTGTGAATCACTCCATTTTGTCACCTTCAGAAAGTATGTCTCACGGTGTGTATAGGAGGCATGTAATAAAACACGTTTGCTACCCACTCATTGTTGGCACGTTTAATTGGCTTTGGCACCTTGGCACTTGCCAGGCTGCCAGCCATGTCTAGGTCTGCCTTAACGTTCGAAAAATAAGCTGGTCCTATGCACTCGTGTGCAAGACAGACTCGGGATAAGGTCTCCCTCTAGTGATCATCTAGTGGGCAAAGAACACAAGTGACATTTGCTACCTTACTATTAAACTTAGGTACAACAAGAAGGTTTCTTACCATTCTCCAGAACTTAAACTACTAGCTAGCAATTTCGTCGGCAGCAAATGTTAAATGTTAAACATAGTTTGAAACCTAGTATGCAATAAGTCTTTTTTTCTTTTCTTTTTCGTCTGAGCGTCGTTTCTATGGAAACGGTTTGCCTCTGTCCTGCTGTCAACAACGAAAATGGATCCCTTGCCAGCTTCGTTTTATGGCGATATTGATCACAGAAATCCAGTTATTTCAGCATTTGATAGAGATATTAAAGAGGTTATAACTTGTATGAAACAACTAAACAATTTGCCTCACTTTGACAATATCTCTTATGCAAAAGGGTGAGAGAGAGTTTGCGTGCATTACTATTACTAAAAGCTAAAAGTAACGTTAGCGAGCTACCCAATGTATTTAGTATTACCTTGCTTTAGCTAACGTTAGTTAAAACGTCAACTTCCTTTCCAGGCATCTAACGTTACTTAACTTTAGTTAATCTAGACATTTACTCATTAACTTAACATTCTCAACCTTTAATGGCTGGTAAAGTTAGCTACTCACACTGTAGCCTTTAGTTTTACTCGGATTATATTGATATTAAATTGACACTTGTGTTTGAAAAAATTAAGGGCCAGAAACTTATTAGAGATATGGAACAAGAACAAACCTCGGCTACCAACCACTTACTACGATGAACATGTGCTGAAGATAGCCGATTGTCTCTTTGAACTGAAGGTATATTTGTTTTAGCCTACCCAGTTAGTAACGTCATTGTACATCTCTCAATGATCTTACTCGTCTACATCATGTCCGTGTCTTCGGGCTATCTTTGTATAAAACCTGACCCCAACTCTTAAATATAACAATTTTCCCTAGTTCTATAACTTGGCAATGTGGCAGGGCTATAGTCTACATCTACAGCAGTTTGGTGTCTACAACATATTAGACATCAGAGATGCCGATCACTTTAGAAGATGCTTCTTTCCCGAGGGGTTTGACCCGAACAAAGCTAAGTTGGCCGTGAGTCACTTTGTGTGTTTGCAAAATGTGTCTTAATGCGGTACTGTGTTGTGCATTGCTAAATTTGCTTTAAAACAGATAGAAAATGAATCAATTGCTTTTTATTTACATACCAAATTGCTCGCTCAATTATTTAGACATACACTCCCATCTGACTTTCGAACGATCTCTCTCTCTCTTATATCCTGAATGCCATAGTTTCGAGCGATGCAAGGCTACATCCAGTGTGTGTTTTACCTGGAGAAGGAGAAACCAGGGCCACCGAGCCAGGAGGGAGTTCAAACACTCGTCAGTCTACTCAGCTTCATCAGAGTCATGATGCAGGCCGTTCTGCCCCATGAGGACCTCTGCTGGCTCCTATATAATGGTACTGTAGGTCTCTGCTGCTGATATAATGTAATCCGTTTCATCTACCAGGCTGCTGAGCTTCATCAGGATCATGATGCAAGCGTTGTTGCCCCAGGAGTATCACAACTAGCTGCTAAGTAATACCATCTGTAGAACTATGATAATAAACCACCGTGCTATTCTGTGGGGTCAGATGAGATTTGTTAAGATGCCGTCTTTTTGTTCAGTGAATTTACACACCTTGCCCCCTACACAAAATACATGTGTATCTAAAGAGAGGCATGAGTCAGCCACAGTGCATTTGGTGGGTTAGGGTCATTAAATACCGGCAGCTTTGCCCCTGACGAAAACCTCTGCTTACTGTTATTCAGTGGTGCAACAGTTGTTTTTCAGTGTCAGTTCATTAGGATTAAGTTGAGGCAGTGTGGTAATATCATTGCATCCCTTTTGTTTATCCATGTCCCCTCCCATGCAGGCTCCTTGCACATCTACAACATCAGCCGCTACCTGATGGCCATGAATCGGACGGCACAGGTACACATTGTAACAGAAATCCTATACTCTTATTCACATCATCTTATTTACTGCATTAGGGAAAGGGAAATATTTCAGGACCAATGGAATGGACGTCTGCAATCCTCCCTATCTCTATGTGACAGAGAGCAAGCTGTCCTTCTTGTCAGTGTATTTTTTATGACCCTTTACCAATGTATGAGATTGCCTCCGGCAGGCCAGTGCCTGTCCCTTTGACTCAGTGTGCGTTTGATCTTCTGATGTTGGGAGTTTGTGTCAGTGTGGGCCTGTATCTGTCCCTTATACTCAGTGTGTACCTACAGAAGGTTGGTCAGTGTGTGCCAGTGACTGTCCCTGTCCACTCGGCACACAGTACCCCTGTGTTCTCCAGGTTTTAGAGTTTCTGCTTTGGGCCTGTATTTGTCTGGAGACCTCTGTCCCTCTGATGACATCAAGCTTCTTGTCCTGGAGGGCTACGCTGTACTGCGCTGTCTGTCAGTGCTACTATGACAACCAGGCTGGCATACAGGCTGAGGTGCCACACACACACACACATGCCCTATTAAAACACATAATACATAAAGCTATACTAAGGCAACTTCACACCATTTGCAATTTTATGCAGCTGTAGTGCATTACTTATGTTGTGTGTGTGTGTGTGTGTGTGTGTGTGTGTGTGTGTGTGTGTGTGTGTGTGTGTGTGTGTGTGTGTGTGTGTGTCGGTGTGTCGGTGCGCATGTTAACTAGGTGTTTGCCAGGAGAGCCCTCGGTAAGATCAGTGACCTGGGGAAGCTGGAGGAGATGAGTGCTCTTCCCACCAACTTAGATTCCCAGAGAGCTTATAAAGAGGCCACCGTTAAGGTACAGGGCAGTCCTGCTCATCTGTCTTGTCTGTCAGTCTGTCTGTCTATAAGGATAATCTGATAAAACGGGCTCAACTCTCGATTCAAGTTACATAAATATATAATGGGTGCTGAATCCTGGATGTGTAAAGTGAGAAAAGAAAAACTAGAATAGCACTCCAAATATTACGTTAAATTTAGTATGTGTATCTACCAATCTGTCTGTCTGTATTTCTTTCTGTCTGCCTGTCTGTTTCAGAGTATGTTTCAAACCAGGAAACAAAAGGAAGTAGTTATTGTCTCTCACATACAATAGCACTGTCACGTGATGGTGGTGAGTGTTCTCTGTGTTCTTTGTGTGCATGTTGGTATTTGCAGCTGGCTGTCATGGTGTTCAAGCGGTCAGTGTATGAACCCAGGAGAAGACCTAAGGGTCTGTTCAGACCCAAACCGAAGGGGATGCTCAGAGAGTTACCAAATGTGAGTCTCCCTGCTCTGGAATCCAGTCGAAGATTGGGATACATGATCACATAACAGTAATAATAATAATAGTGTTTTTTTGTAAAATGGAACTCTGTGGGTGGCGGAATGAGTCGGCATATTTGTGTCATGTTTGTGCCCCCCAGATGCCGTGGCCCCGGACCACTACAGAGCGTGTCTTAATGGAGCTGTTTGAAGGTAACGCAGCTCCCCAGTCACAGTGGCCCTAGGTCTAATGAGACAAGCTCGGCTCTCTGCTGTCTGACAGAAACTGTTTACTGCCGCTCCCTTTTCACCCAGCGTATAGGGAAACGCAGTCTAGCTCAGAGGGTGTGAGGTTCTCTGAGGACTTTTATCCCTCTACCCTTTTCCATTTCCCTGTCGAGGAAACCCCCCCTCATCCTTTATTCTCCGTCCATCCTTTTTTCTCCTTCCCTGTCTAAGGTAACGCAGCCCAGTTCCTAGCCGTGTTGGAGGCTCTGTGGGACAGCTCCAGACGTCCTCTCCAGTCCGGCCTACCTGATGAGCCTGAGGTGCAGGACGTGGCTCTGGAGCTCATGTCTGCCGGCGTCAGCTTACTGTCGGGTTAGTGGGCGAGGCGTCGGTACACTCACATACACACACTGTTGAGCAACGTGTTTGAATGAAGACTTACTGAGTAAGGGGTGTTTAAACAACTGATTTAGTTCTTCATTCATTCATAGCCTGGAACACATGCAAATGCAAGCATCATTTTAATGAAGCCTCTTTTATGTGTGTGTGTGTGTGTGTGTGTGTGTGTGTGTGTGTGTGTGTGTGTGTGTGTGTTGTGTTTGTGTCTAAAGGAATGGGAAGCTCCTCTGAGCGTGTGCGTGATGAGAGCCTGCCCTCTTGCCTGAACGGCCTGACCTTAGTCTACACCCTGATGGAGATGGCCACCACAGGTCAGTTCCACAGATAGAGAAACAGAACTAGAGAAAGACAGCCAGCCTCTTCGGATGCTAGGTTTTCCTGTGGTGCCACCGTCCTGCCCATGGATTTGTGGTGTAACTGTGCTGTGTGTGTGTGTGTGTGTGTGTGTGTGTGTGTGTGTGTGTGTGTGTGTGTGTGTGTGTGTGTGTGTGTGTGTGTGTGTGTGCATGTGGGTGGGGTCAGGCCAGAACAAGCTGTCTGTGGCATCCGCCGTGAGGTTCCTGAGACTGCTGTTTCGGTACGAGCAGTGGGACATGTTTGTGATGCTGTCTGGACAGCTATTTGCTGTACTGCGTGTGAGTAAAAACACAAGCGCACTTGTTATCCATACGAATCATAATTACATTTTCTTTTGGAAAGACCCTGATTGTATTACTTGTTTATATTTTAACTATTGGTATAATAGTATTTTAACTATTAGTAACAACGACATTTGAAGGTAAGTAAACAGTCGCAGCGCTCAGAATGGGGGTTGGAACTTGTTAGTCATTAATTTGCCTGCCTGGAATATGAGTCTTTAATGTGAGGGCTAGTAGTGTTTCCAATCATAGTAGATGCCTGCCAAACTGTTTCTAATAGGTGCTTCGAAACAAATCTATCCTCTTATGGCCCTGATTAGAATATGGAAGGTGCTGGATTCAGGAGGCTGGAGTTGGAGCTGGGACTGTTGGACTCCGTGGTCGCCCTGACCACCTCCAACAAGGCTCGCTTCTACACCAGGGATGACAGCACCAACATTGCTGGTACACACACAGACACACATAAACAGACGCTCACAAAATACAGAATTTTAAGAATCTCTACCATAAATGTCTAAAGTAATAGACAAGTATGTGCTACTCTATGGAAATACCAACGTTTTTTCTACCTATTAAGGGGTTTGTATGCTTGATGCTAATAATATTTATTTACCCTGTACAGGTGTCATACAATATTTAGATGAGCTGTGGAAAAGCTTATTTTTATCAGTGTATGAATTAGCCTTTTTCATAATTGTTCAACAGAAAGAGACAGACCTGGGGCGTACATGTGTGAGGAGTTCATCAGCCTGGTCCAGGCCCTGCACACTTGTGTCTGTGGTAACCCACAGGTTGGTGTCTGTGTGTGTGTGTGTGTGTGTGTGTGTGTGTGTGTGTGTGTGTGTGTGTGTGTGTGTGTGTGTGTGTGTGTGTGTGTGTGTGTGTGTGTGTGTGTGTGTGTGTATGTGTGTGTGTGGTAACCATTCTATATGTGTTTGTTTAATAGGAGGTGCAGCCAGACAGAGATCTTGTGCTGGACACGGTGCTGTTTGTTTGGTCCCGGTGCAAGGTTGTGTTTCAAAGAGCTCAGCTTTGCCATTATGACCCCGTGCGCTTTCTGGGCAAGATGGAAAACCAGGACAAGGTAATGTCCTAGAGTAGACCCCAGATAAAATAGAGCAGACCCCATTAGAAAAGAATACATTGTCAGTAGACAAGTGTAGTTATTTAAATATTTAAATGTTGCAGCATTTAAATGTTGTCTTTTCTGTCTTTGTCTCTTTCCGTATGTGTGTGTGTGTGTGTGTGTGTTTGTGTGTGTGTGTGTGTGTGTGTGTGTTTGTGTTTGTGTCTGTGTGTGTGTATGTATGTGTGCGTCTACGACCAGTGGGTGTGGTGTCTGTGTGCACTCTGTGAGGTGTCCCACGCTTTTGGCCTGGCTGACACAGACCCCATAGTGCTGGCTGAGATGACCATCAGACTGGCCATGGTGCTGGAGAGCACTGCTGATTGTGCTGCCGTCAAAGAGACAGGCAGGAAAACAGGTCCGACACACAAAGTCACACACAACGACGGAATGTCAGCCTGATTATACAGCTCCCGGGAAAGTCGTGTCACAGGGCATTTCCAACAGGTAGCACATTAAGAGGACAACTTTTTGTGTGTGTGTCTGCAGCCTCCAGCGAGGACAACAGTGCAGCATCTACACCCACCCAGCAACAGGAAGGCCCCTCTGTGCTCAAGGTACCTCGTAGAAAGATGGACGTTTTCAGTTCAATTTGGTCTCAAGGGAGTGCCCCACCTTGGCTATGGTTAACACATGTTGACTTTCCCCTGTTTGGCTTAATACTGTATCATTTTTGCTTTGTTAATGTGTGTGGGTATGCGTGTGTGTGTGTGTGTGTGTGTGTGTGTGTCTGTGTGTGTGTGTGTGTGTGTGTGTGTGTGTGTGTGTGTGTGTGTGTGTGTGTGTGTGTGTGTGTGTGTGTGTGTCACTGTAGAAGTCCAAAAAGGAGCTGCTCCACACAGCTTCTGAGGTGATAGACAAAGGTCTGGAGGGGCTCAACAGAGGATGGTCCAGACTGCTGCCCTGCGACGGATCTGCTATTGCTGACAACACCTTCATGCAGGTAGGCCTTCCAGTGGTCTCTTCTGTTCTGGTCTACTCGGCTCCACTCTATTCTGCGGACAGTCTTTTCTCTATTCGGCTACATATTGTTCTACTGCTCTATTCTATTCTACTCTGCTTTGCTCCCTGTACACCACCTGATGAGTCATTTTGTTTCTCTCAATCCCTCTTGTATTGACAGAAGCATTTGGCTGAGGGCCTGTGCTCCCCCCGAGCCGACGCCAGAGGAGAGGAGGCTGACCAAACGAGGAGTTCCCCCCTGCCTCCGTCTCTGTCTCTGGTTCCGATAGACCTCTATTTGGACCTGTTGGCTATCAAGCACCGGGTCAACCTCAAGCTGTTGCGCGTCTGGCCGGGTAAGAATGAACCTCCCCCTATTCTAAAAGTATCTCCACGCTGATCCGGTTCAAACAGGTGAGAAGGTTTAGCCACAGTGGCTTGAGATGGCATTAGATGAAACAAAACGGTGAGAAAGCTCTTAGATTCTTCCTCCATACAATACAGCCATGTTTTGTACATGTTACTATCCTCTGGATTGTGTGATCAGCTGAACAGCATGCTAGCGGGGTTAGTGGAGGCTCGAAGCCCCCTGGTGGCAGGGCGGACACCACAGAACCGTCAGCCTACACGGCCAAGGGAGGTGAGGAGTAAAGACTGTTAAGTTTACGGTTCAATTTCAGTGAAACGTATTGTTGAAAGTGTCTGAACAAACATTCTAGATTTTGATACAGATTAATATAAGGGGCTTATAAATCTGTCTACTTTTTTATACTGTAGATTATAGAAATCCAAGATTTTTTTTTTAATTCATTTTTGTGTGTTGTTTTTTAGAGTCATTGCTCTTAGATGAGATCAGAAAGAACAAGTTATCCAGGGCTCTGTTTCTGGTCCAGAAGGCCCTGTTGGCTCACAGTGCAGAGCCGGGCAACAGCAGCACCAAAAGGCTGCTTGAGGTACTGCTGTCTAACTGACTAACCAAACTCAAGAAGCATACAGAGTTCAGAGACCACGCGCAAGTGCTACCCCCCTACAACAAGTTTTTTCACTGCTCCTCTCATTTAGCTATTGATTGGTCATCTTTTTTATTTTTACTGATCCCCTCTGTGGCTTTTTACAAGATCCACTATTGTTTTTGTTTTCCTATTGTTTAATTCCCTAAAGAAAATACTCCTGTAAGTTTCCAACTGTGAATTATTTGCGTTGAAGCCTGAGTGCAACTAACTAAATTATAAACTTACAGTAAACAGTAGAACAGCAGCCTCCCATCAGGGTCTTTGGGAGATGTTATTACTGTATTTTTCACATCTAACTAATAATTGTGAAATTGTGAAATTGGTTGAAATGCTATGTGCTGTGGTTTCTTCTCAGGATGCAGTAGTCCTGATAGAGAAGGCAGAGTTGGAAGAGAAGAAGCTGTTCACTTCCTCTGCACCCCCTACTCCTGCTCCTCCCTCAGAGAAGAAGAATAGAGGGAATGAGGAGGAAAAGAAGACACCTCCCCCTCCTCCCCTTCTCCTCCACCGCACCAATCACTCCATGATCTTCACCCCAGCCCCCTACTCTCTGCAGGGACAGGTGATTGCTGATTAGTCATACATCAGACACTATCTCTCTAGGTTTTAACCTTTATCCTGTATCTAAAGCACTGGAATTGAATACTTTAACAAGTAATTAGTGTGCATTTCATGGTGGTAAGATTCTTACCAGAAATCCCAAACTACTTTACTGTTGTTTCTTTTATCCGTTTCAAGTTTGATGTTGTCACTGCTAGAATGCTGTTTACTGTTTTCATTATGTATCCTGTTTCACATCAAATAAAAGTTGCATGAAGACTTTTTATTTACATTCCACGATCACACTGTATACTGGCAGTGGACCCTAGCAATGCATCACAAGGCCAGGCTTAAATGTAAAACGATAAACAACCCAATTCCTAACCACCTTCCCTGTGCCAGGCGTGCTGGTATCACATCTACGGGCGGGTGGCGGGGAGCGTCGACTTCAAGGTCCGACTGGGAGACTGTCATCTGATGGGTACTGGAAACCTGGTAGGTTGCAGCTGTACAAGCGTTTTCTACTCCACTTTCTTGGCAGAATGCTGCCTACGGGTACTGGTGGACCATCAAAGTCCAAACCAATCATACTTCGAGATCAAATTGAATACGCTTTTTGAAAAACATTATACATAAGCTGGTGCGTTTTAACTGCCAGTGAGTATTTCCTGTAAACATTTCTGACGGGGATTTTATTTTGTCATGGCTGCCTGATTGTCAGTATAAAAGAGTCATGCTCAAAGATTGCTGCTTGTACTTACTGGGCCTACATATATATTCAAACAGTTTTTATGAAGGATGAAGATCATCTTTCCCTCACTGAAAACCATCTGTCAGCAATACTGTGTGTCCACATCAGAAAGCACAATCAGCTTCCCTGCTCTGGTCTAAGCCCATCAGGGGCTCCACTCATCCAATAGAGTGAGGACTGATAGGCCCTTTTATGCCCATGTAGCTAGTGCAATGTTCTGCCCTCCGTTTCAAACACACACACTCACACATTTTCTCTTTAGTCTGTGATGTTTACTCTGTTATGAAAGGGATGTTTGATAGAAACCAGTATGTGAAAGAGAAAAAAAATCCATGAATGGCTCCCAACACAAGATCAAAATACCCTGCCCCCAATGGCATTCTGGATCATTATTTAACGTAATATCTTTTTTGTATTTCTTTTTGATGGAGACAATGACCAAACAGTTCTAGATGCTTCATCCACTTCACTTTTCCTTTCAATTTATTTTCCAAAGATACTATTTGTGATTGTTGTCATCAATACATGACTTGATGATACCTGACTCAACTCCTCCACAAGTTTTGGATTTACTGTTTATTGTATTCAATCCATCCCTGTATCTGTCTCTCTTCCTCCAGATACCTGCAGCTGGAACATGTCTGCTAAGGGTGGAGGGTTTGGAGCCCAACCAGAAGTATGTGTTTGCCGTGGCAGCTTACGACGCTCAGGGCAAACTGCTGGGCCACTCTATAGGAGAGAGCACACGTCCCATACTGGCCTCTGTGCCCCTGCCCATCCTCACTGCCTGGGCACGCCTGGCACAGGTAAGGCTGTTGGCACACTACAGAAGAAGTAACTCCTTGTCCTTTTTCCATCCGTACGCACACTTCTAGAGGTCTGTGTTGTTTATTGTAGGCAGCCTACCAGACAGGGCGGCACGCTGTGGCTAAGCGAGCCTGCAGTGAGCTGTGGAGTCACTTCACCCACCCAGAAACCCCCAAGGAGAACGGCGCTGCTCATGAAGGACTGGCGCACACGTGGTGAGCACGGACACAAACAACATGATTGGATTTCAGACAGCCTTCCCGTGGTGGTTTCCTCTAGGAGACTGAAATCTCTCATTCGCTCTCGCACACACACGCTCAGAGGGACTCATTCCATTAAGTTTACTACGCTTTATTGGACTCAGTGCTTTCTCTATTTCACTCTCTCTTCCTCTTTTGCCCTTGCAGGTTGCGTTTGGAGACCCTGCGTCGCTCCTCTCCTGTCCTGCTCCAGTTGTTCCTGTCGTCCATCCTGATCCAGACGGAGGTCCACATCCAGGAGGGAGCCCTGTTCTGTGACCGGCTGGGCCATGATGTACCAATCATTTGGGGACAGGTGATGATGATAGGCCCTTTATGACTTGTGACGAACATTATGTCCCATGATGATGATGATAATTAACAAAACTCTCCTCCTCCTTCTTATTGTATTGATATTGAATGACTTTTTATTTCCATGCTTAATTGGGTCATATCACAAAATCTTTAGGAATCCTTTTCCCTTTAAATTAGCACCTATAAGAGCACACGGTGGGTATATGCTTTTATTTAGCTGTTGATTATAGTATTTATTCCCTCGCTTCCGGTGCACACAGGAAGCCCGTCTGTCAGAGTGTGATTGTTTGATAGTGGCTGTGGACCTGGCTCTGTGGATAAACGACAGTAGTGCCGCCCTGCAGGCTGTAGTGGGGTGTTACGGCCTGCTGGCTCCACTCATGTTCCACCAGATACCGTCAGAGCCGGTGGTGCAGGTAGGCACTTAACCCACAGATTGTCTATTATAGAAGGGATAGAGTTGGGGTAAGGAATCACATCGCGTCATGTGGTTGTGGAGAAGTAATGCATAATGCAAGCAAATGTATTATTCTGTTCTGCAGCTGAGTGCGTTATTCTTGATACTCATACAACACATAATTTGTTATTCAACTTTCACAGTTGCCTTTCCTGCATTTACTGCTGTGTATTTTGATTATTAGCAAATATAAATGTAATGCTTTGTAATAAGTTTCTTCCAAGGTACATCCTTGCATTTACATTTTGAATAGGACTATGCTGCACCTTTCCTTGCGCTTAAAACTTTTACCCCAGAATAGACCTTATCTAAACTGTTTTAATGATATGGTTACTTTGTGATGTTTTACATTTTGATAACAGTTTTTTGCTTTACATTAACGTAGTCAATTTGATTCAGGAATTATGTTTAACCTTGTCTGTGTGTGTGTGTGTGTGTGTGTGTGTGTGTGTGTGTGTGTGTGTGTGTGTGTGTGTGTGTGTGTGTGTGTGTGTGTGTGTGTGTGTGTGTGTGCGTGCGTGCGCGCGTGCGTGTGTCCTAGGTACTTCTGAAGTGTCTGGTGGTGCTCCAGGAAATCTCACCCGTAATCAAACAGAAGCGCTCCAACGATGCCACGGAGTCTCTCATGCACATGATCGCCTGCATCACCGGTTACCTATCCAAGGTGGGGGTGTGGATGTTTGTCTGTACAGTCGTTTATAAAGTGTCTGTGAGAGCATGAACTACTGTTTTGTTTGTGATCTTAACGTTTAACCACTTGCTGTGAAATGCTTCAGAGGCTTTGAAGGAAATCATTTTTGGTCATGTTTTGTGACGGTGTGTGTGTGTGTGTGCGTGTGTGTTAATGTCTCTAGGCCTTGCGTTGTCTGAAGGAGCCCAGGATGTCCTCAGCAGCTCTGGACCAGGGCAAGAGGCTGCTGCAGGAGGTGTTTGAGGCCCAGCAGACTCTGTTCAAGGAGCCAACAGAAGAACCAGAGGGGGTGAGAGGGGTGGGAGCAGACTAGAGAGGGAGAGGATTGGAGTGAGAGCCCATAGTTACTATCGGAGCTGCAATTCATGCTTCTCACCCCTTCTCTCGCTTTTCTTTCAAATGTTTTCCCTTTCCCTCCTGTTACTCTATTTCTCTCTTTTCCTGAGTTTAGACAAAGAAGGCGGTGGCAGGGGGAGAGGAGGAGATGAGCGAGGAGCTCAGGGCTCTGGAAGGGAGCTTGTTAAAGAACAAAAGGAACTGGGGAGCCCACGAGATGAGAGGTGACACTTGTACACACACACACACACACACATACACACACACACTCACGCACGTAGAGACTCACACAGCACTCAGAGCAGACCTGAAGGAAAAACTTGAAGGGCTGCTGGGTTTGATTTGTTTGCTTTTATCTTTGACTCAATAGGCTGGTCACAACTGAATCCTGAATCCTCCACCGCTTAGCTGGAGCTCCATTTAGGCTTTTAAAACAGTCTCCAATGCATTTTGGATGTAGTATCTCCTGTCCAGTCCTCACCCTAGAGACTTCTACGTATTTCCAGGGTTTTCCCATTCTCATGAGCTGAGTGGACAAGAGGATCCCCTCTTGCTGTACAACGTGGTCAGCAACAGCACCCTCAAGGCTGCCTTCAGAGACGGTACATTTTTGCATTCCGAGCTCTGAGATCCATCAACTTATCTGTCGTTTTAAAGGCGTGATGCTCACTGTATCTTTAAAGGCTGAGTCTTCATGTCGCAACAGTTGTAGTTAGTCTATGTGTTTTCTTTTTACACACAATTCCTGTTTAACTTGAAATGGTGGCTTTGGAATATAAAAATCATAGCTTTCTGCATGTGCGTGGTAACAGTTTAGTGTTGTATAGATAGTAAGTACAAAAAAAGAGTATATTCGTAGTTTCACGGTCAACAAAATTAAACGTGTGTTTGTGTTTGTTTGTGTGTGTTTGTGTGTTTGTGTTTGTTTGCGTGCATCTCTTAGTAATGAAGTTCAAGAGAAAGCCTTGCTTCATGGAGTTTGCAGCCTTGGTGCTGCAGAGGTCCATTCAAGAGGACCAGCTAGAACTGTGTGTACAGTGGGGGCATGACATCTTCCTCTGGCTCGGCAGGTAAATTGTGTGTGTGTGTGTGTGTGTGTGTGTGTGTGTGTGTGTGTGTGTGTCTGTGTGTGTGTGTATGTGTGCATCCGTGTGTGTGCATGTGCGTGTGTGTGAACCAACTGGTGTCTCCAGCCAGTTACACACAGTACATACAACTGTTTGCTTGTTCCTGCATTTGCACAATCTGTAATTTGCAATTTGTAATCTTTGTAAATGGCAGGAGGGACGATGGCTTGGGACTGATAAGCCCTGTCAAAGACAACAAGGAGCCGAAGAAATTACCCTCTGTAGACAACCCCACCAACAAGGTAACAGCACCACACCGATGTGCTGGTTCTCGCTATGGATTTTGTATTTTTTCATTGAGTATTGAATTAAATAGGGCTCAGACTATGTCTTGCACTTGTGATCCAAAGTGGATGTCTTTTGATCGGTCTAATTTTGGCTTTCATCACATCTGTAGAAGAGCACTAAAGGGACTCGGCCTTCCCAGCAGAGCAAGAAGATGAAGGATTTTCTACAGAAGAAGCAGCCGTCCAGTCTCAAAACACAGACCGTTGACCAGTACGAGACAGACCTGCACACATGCAGTACATTCGCATTCACACATAATACATCACGCAGGCCCATGGTTTCCCACAGTGGCTTTGGAATATGGATTTAAACTTACGTAAATGAATGAACATATTCTAGGATGGGGGTCAGTGGGTTTATTAAGATCTGATCCATGGATTTCTGTGCGGGCCTACTAATTCTGTGTGTGTTTTCTCTCTCCTGTCTTCCTGTCTGTCTGTAGAGAGTCCAAGGCAGTGGACACCTTGCTGACCCAGCTGGCCACTCTTCTGCGGGCCTACCAGAAGAAACGTCAGCGCAGACAGTTGTGTTCCGAGGAGGGACTCTGGAGGACTCACATTAACCTCAGCATAGGCCAGGCTCACTTAGGGCTGCTGAAACGCAGCCTGGAGCTGTTCCATGGACCAGCCCTGCTGCAGAGGTTCTACATGCGCAAAGCGCAGACATACTCCCAGTCTTTTTAACCCCACATCTGTTTTAGAGTCTATAGATTCAGATCTGTTTAATAATGTAAAGACCAACAATTCTGAATGAAGTCTACAGTATACATATACAGTATTTATATACATTTTATGTGTGTGTTTGCCTGTAGCTACAGTCAGTTGGCCCCCTCCTTCTTCTCCCTGGGCCATGCTGGGACCATGGTCCAGTGGAAGACCTCCCCACATCACCACCGGCCCCCGGACACCATGCTCCGCCCACCCAAAGGCACACCACGGGCCCACCAGGAAGTCTACCAGAAAGCTTTGAACCGTGCCAAGGGAAAGGAGCAGGGTATGTGTGGAGTCTGTGGAGTGTGTGTGTGTGTGTGTGTGTGTGTGTGTGTGTGTGTGTCGGTGTGTTGGTGTGTGTGTGTGTGTGTGTGTGTGTGTGTGTGAGGCTGTTGTCATCTTACATTTTACTTGTTAACGCTGCCTTTTTTTCTCGCTCTCTTTAGAAATATGAGTTATCTTCTCTTTTGTTTCTGTGTGTTGACATGATAAAGAGCATTTTGTGACTTTACTTTACTTTTTTACTTTTACTCTTTACTTTTCCTGGTCACCTGCCGGGTTGTGTAGAGGGGACGGGAGCCAATGGAGAGAACCCCATGGCTGCAGACAACGAGGTCGACGGAGGAGCGGACTCTCCTCGCGTCCAGCAGCCCAGCGAAGCAGGCACCAGTGACATCTTTGTGAACACGGCCTCTCAGATGCGACGCAGCACCGCTCAGCTAATGGACTTCCTCAACAAGGCCTCGGTGCATCTCCGCAGGGCTATGGTACATATGCAAACACACACACACACACACACACGGATATTAAAATGAAAGCTGCAACTTTATGCCTGCCATCAGATATTATCTTTTTTCATGTGTGTGTGTGTGTGTGTGTGTGTGTGCTTTGCCTCCAGGTCCTAGCACACCGTGGGGCCCACTGGACCACGCTGCAGTGTGTGTGTCGTGTGTTCTGGGACAAGGCCTGTGTGATCTCTCTGCTGGTTGAGCGGGGGGCACACGCAGAACCCCAATGCCCCCTCACCATGGACCAGCTCTACAACGTCCTCACACCCCTTCTGGTGATGGCTACTGACCTGCTCATGGACATGATGGACAAGCTGAAGGTGTGTTGAGGCTGGACGCACGCTCTCTCACACACAATGTAGTATCAGTTAGCAGTGGTCAACCTTTTCTGCCCTTTCTTTCCCTGTAGTTGTCTGGGGTAACAGTGGATTAGCATGTCGTTGTGGAGTGTGTGGCTGATAGTTGTGGTGGTTGGAGTAATAACATGCAGTTCTCCCTGGATTCTAAGTGCGATGCCAGTGTGGATTCGGTTTACGAGACAAGAAGTCCCAGTTGTTGTTATTACATCGCTAATGTATTTTCTTACCTTTCTTACCTTTTCTTATCTTCTTCTCCCTAGTTATGGAGTTTGTATGACATCAGGGATGGTGAGGAGCATGAAGCCAGTCTCCACTATTCTCCCACTCTGGACGATGGGACCATGGTGGACATTCGCTGGATCAAAACACTCGTCCTACACACACTCGAGTTACTCTACCTATGGGGAAAATTTGAGGCGCTGGTCCACTTCGCTCTGCTCTTTAACTCATATACACGGTATGTTACACACACAAACACACACACACACACACACACACACACACATACACACACACACACACATATTAAAGTTCTACTAAGGTTGTTTAGGGACGATCTTTGTGGATTGTGGCGCTCAAAAAGGTGTGTGTTCATGTCCCCAGAGAGCGCTACGCACACATGGTCACCCCTCTGCTGGTGTATGCTCAGAGGAGACTGTTGGAGAGGGTCGCCTACTTTGGAGGACCCCCGGCCCCGCAGCCACACTACGTCAAGACACAGCAGCTTACTGGAGAAGAGGTAAAACTCACGACCTGCAGTCCGTCAACCCTACCACACATACACAATAGCACGTTGGGGATGGGATTAAGCTGGCATATTCTCACAAACACACAGACTGAAAAATAAGTCAAACTCATAAGGCAAAGAAAACTTTAAATGTTCAGATAGATGTGTCGGCTTAATTTATGTACAATAAAACGACTTATTTTTTGTTAGGCAAATCTCTTATTTACAACCCCTTAAACTTGAATCGTGTTTCATCTGTTCAGTTTTGGTCACTACAAAACAGTGTGTTTATTATTCGCCCTTTTTATCCCGTAATCTTTCATATTTGTATATGTTTTGTGTGTTTGTGTGTATCAGACCACCTGTCGGAACTATCCCAGATGTCAGCTGTTGAGCGGTTGGATCCCTCCCCCTCCTTGCGTGGACGTCCCCCGTGGTCCTAGCAACAGCACCTCACGATCCAGCAGCACCTTTTCAGATTCCCCCAGTCAATCCATAAACTCTGACGTAGACAGGGTTTCTGTTGACATCACTGGTATGGAAACTGCTATTAATACTCGATTGCAGAAGTGTGTGAAGATTGTCTTTAATCTGATGTATGTGAATCGTGTTTGGTCTTATCAATCTGAAAGACTATAGGTTTATAGTGGTGTGGCTGTGACAGATATAGGAGCACATCTTCCTTATTTAATCATGTACAAGAAGTTATAATTGATGATGAAAAAGTTGTTTTTGTTAATCAGAAATGCACTTAAAAACCAGGCATCATGATAAAAAGTAAAAACCAAAATTGTTTGTACGTGTAACGTCTGTTTAAGCTTTTCAAATCCGCACACTCAACATTCTTTGTTTTATGAGGACAATGTTTCTTTACTCTTTACTGTGTGTGTGTGTGTGTGTGTGTGTGGGGGGGGGGGGGTTCCAGTTGAGGAGCTGCGCAGTGCCTTGAGTTTGATATGTGTGCCGTTGGACGTGGAGGACACGCTCCGCTGTTTCAGGCAGGCGTTGAAGAAAGGACAACACACACTCCAGACCTTCACACACAGCCGCACTCTTCTGATACTGCTGCTGGCACACACTCAGACCCGTAGGTTAAATGTGTGGTTCGTTTCTGGAAGAAAGCTGTGTTTCATACCAACCAAACCACAGTTGTAAAAGACACTGATTGTTGTCCTCCATCCCTTTTTCCCTCCATCCCTCACTGCAGCTCCAGAGTTACCGTTCTCTAAGGAGTTTGCGGGCCTCCCCTCCCCGGGCAGGGTGGAGTTCAGGTCAGCTGCGGTCGCCTTACCAGGGATTGGACCTCCAGACCTCTCCACTGAAGACTATAGCAGCCTGGGTTCTGTCTACAGCTGCCCACTGGCTCCTAAGCACATTAATGTTGTCATCAACTCCTATTCCAACTCCATCAGTGAGTCCCTGTTGACGACGCACACAAAAAACTTTCCGGAATGTTATTATGTGTTGTTGTTCTCTCCTCGCTCTGACAGAATGATATCGGCATGCTTTCCCAGGGCTAGCTTTGTCTCCTCTGGCGTCTGACTGCATATTGTATGGTATTTAAGGGAGCTGCCTGTGTTTCCAGAGTACCTCCAGGCCAACCAGCAGGACTCCCTCAGAGTCCAGGCTCTGCATGACCTGGGCAACCTGCACTACTACAATGGAAACAGGAGGTCAGGGAGCATCGACTGTAACATTCCTAACTAGATACCTACACAATACCCTTATTCTCTCTTACTTTTCCTCAACCTGCTCTTCTTCCTCTGCTTTGTCTAGTGTGTTCCTTTTGCCATGTGTATTTGTTGCATCAGCATGCCATTAAGCCTCCATAGAGGGAAAATGCCAAACTCTATGGCTGCAAAAATGTGAGTTTGTTTGATTCCTAGGGCGGCCCACTCCTTCTGGAGCAAGGCTGTTGACTGTGCTTTGCAGAGTTCGGAGGTGTTGGACTCTTGGGACGGGGCGTCCTGGGGGAGGAGATCCCCTCTGCAAATCCTGAAGAACGCTGGGATCTGGGGCTGTCTGCAGGCGGCCGTACTCACCGCCAAGATAGCACAGTACGTATCAGGGGTTGTGTGTGTGCCTGTTTGTCCACGAATGCGGAGGCAGTTTCAAAACCGACGGTTCAAATTACAGTTGATTTTATCCTATACAACGCAGCACTTGAATAGCCCTTTCAGTTTAGAGTGAAACCTTTGTCCTGAACTGTTTGTGATTGATTTAAACATTTTTACCCAACGAGAGATAGGCCTACTTATGTGAGTTTCTGTGTCTGTCTCATTGTGTATTTTGTACTACAGACACATCCTGACCACCAACATCACCCAACGCTCCATGTGCTGCCTCCTGTCTGCTCACCTCTTCAAGGTAATCAGGGCCCAATCCGTATGCACTTTAGTCAAACTGTATGCACAATAATGGAAGTAGTATTGAACCTGATTAAAGTTTGTCATGGTGTTGTCAGGTTGCTTAACCTCAATATAATTCACTTCAGTGGTCATAAGGAAAACTGTAAGGTTGATTGACGATGTTTTGAAAATAAAATGTGCCATGACTAGAATACAGTTGTAGGTGCCATTGATCATTTGTTGCGTGTGCTTGTGCGTTTGTGTCCCTCCCACCAGTGTGCGTTGCGTGCCTCCCTGCCCCACCCCCAGTCAGACCTGCAGTATGCCTCCTATTCCATTGGAGAAGAGCTCATCCCAGGAGTAGACCTGTTCTCTGAGCCCGACCGTGGACAACTGGGGGCCACCGTGGCTAGTCTGGGCTTTGTCTGTCACTGGCTCTACACTGCAGGACAACATGTCAAGGTACGCACAAATTAACTCACAGATATATGCACAGAAAACTAAAAATGACTTTAGCCAGTGTGTGTTTCTTCAACAGTGCTGGACACCTCACCACAGTACGCACACACAGACCTAGGCCATCAGGGCTTACATGGTTCCAGGCAAACTAGAAAGTCAATCAACTATTAAGGCTCTGACAGTTATTGAAACCTAATAAATGAAATGACATGCTTGTATCTGTGCTGTATTTTCTTTCAGGTTCTGCCCATGCTGGCTCTGTACCAGCACCTAGTTTGCACGGTGTGTCGTGACCCAAACCGCACAGTAGAGGGCAGGATTCTTAAGGTCAGTGTGTATCAGGGAAATTTCCTTGTCAGCAATTCACACATCTGCTTTGTGTTTCTGTTTTTGTATGTGTACTTTTAATGGTTGGGTTTCATAGCTAACTTTGTGGTAATCATTGACATTTTTTATCTGACCACAAAAAAAGGAAAGGAGGAAAAAAGAATAGAATTTTTAACAAACGTATTTAACTGTCCTGTAGGTGCAGGCTTTGACTGAGCTGGGTCTGTTCTCCCTGGCCGTGAAAGAAGTCAGTGCCCTCATTCTGGCCGAGGAGCTGCCACAGCCTTATGGACGCCACAGCACCGTAGAGAAACAATCGGTGCCCAGCCACACACACACGCACGCAGAACTGTATAAAGACCCACACTCACATGGAACTGTATGAAGACCCACACTGTATAAACACACACACACACACACACACACACACACACACACACGCACACAAACAGGGAGACAATAGACACACATGTCAGCAATATAATATTTGATGCAATTATGTATGATGTACATGCGCGACTAATGCAGTGTAGGAAATCTCATGCACAAGAGAGAAAAAAAGATACACTCTTTATATTTTTCATGACTATTACTTAAGTTTTATGTTTGCAAAGATACAGTATTACCAAGCATGTCTTATACCTGTTTGATGTAGTGTGGATGGTTTGTTTACACTTGCAGCACAAGAAGTTCAATCCCAACAAGACTCTCCTGGATCCATCCAATGCCCAGGTGATCCAACTCACCCCTGCAAACCTTGTGTCATACAAACTGTACATGAACACTCGGTATTTGCGGTATTATTTATTTATTATTATTTATTTATCTACTTTACAATTCAGAGGCCCTAACATTCTTGTCTCACTCCTAGAATGATCTCGTACGGTCTTTAAAGTATGAAGGTACTTTCTCTGTGTGATAAGTTACACTGGAGTATCATTTAGCCTGAAGGGTGCGTCTTAGTGTTAATCTGGCGTGTGGCATTCCCTCAGGCGCTGGAGGAGCTGATGAACCGTCGCCTAGCGCCCGAGACCACCGCTCTGTACGGCCCCAGGCTCAGCAGAAGAGTCACGCTGGCCCGCGTCCAGCTCATCCTGGCCCTCAGCAGTTCACTCTGCACGCTGCCTGAGCCAGTGGGTCAGTTGAAGGTTTAAATAAATTTGTGTGTGTGTGTGTGTGTGTGTGTGTGTGTGTGTGTGTGTGTGTGCGTGTGTGTGTGTGTGTGTGTGTGTGTGTGTGTGTGTGTGTGTGTGTGTGTGTGTGTGTGTGTGTGTGTGTGTGCGCACTAATTGAAAAAGAAGAGTCTATACACTGTTATCTTTTTTTGTCATATACATATACATTATATGTAATCATTCTTTTCTTGGTCATGTTGGCAGACACACAGCCAGAAAGTGTGAGCTGCGTTGCAGAGGTCACTCGGCCCACCAGCTCCTCCACCTTGTCCTCTACAGGCAGGGTGGACAGCAGCAGTGACAATGACAGGTCTGCACATGCTAACCCTAGAAAAGTTAGATGACTTGAGTGGACACATTGTCCAGCACCATGGGCTGTCTCAATGATGGTTGCTGACAAGTGTGTCTGTGACATATCTATGAGTAAACGTGTGTATGTTTAATGTATGTGTGTACTGTATTTCATAACATATGTTATATGTGCAGAACATATACAGTACTGTGCATACGTTTTAGGCAGTTGTGTAAAGTAAGAATGCTTTCAAAAATCATCAATAAAAAGTGTTAATAGTTTGTTTTGATTAATTAACTAAATGCAAAGTGAATGAACAAATGAACAATCTAAATCAAATCAATATTTGCAGTTTCCACTCTTTGCTTTCAAATTTTTGCCAGCATTCTTTCACACCTGCCTAAAACCTTTGCACAGTACTGTAAATCTACTATGCCATTTTTCTGTAAGTAGCCTGCATTATTTTTCCTTAAAAACGTACTGTATTTATGTAATCCCTCTATAGTTTTTGCCAGTGGATGTATTCACCGCTATGTACGATAGAAGGTGGTTGTGTATCTCTATAAACATACGCTGGACATGTAACCCACAATCTAGGTGCATAATATTATAGCTACAGTAAGTAACAGTTAAATTTACAGTAATGTTGTGTTGCTGTTGCCAGATCCCCTCGGAAGGCCAAAGAACCAAAGGGTCTCAGCTTTGATGTGCTGAAGGACAAAGTGACCCCGGGCAAGGTCAAGGTAGGGTGGCATGGCTCAATGCTCATGGTGGTGTTTGTTGCCAGTACTACGGCCACATCCTTCCATTTTCTTACCTCTTTGCTCAGTCCTTACGTTACAGCCATTACAAACTTTGTTTTATACAAGGTGGCTTACAGACTGTCATGCCTGCCATTCCCATGAAATATCCCCCATCTAGACACGTTGCTGTTTGTTTTAGACTGAAGAGAGCGCTATTCTGCATTTTATCAGACTGTTCAACACTGATGAAGGTGTTATAGATTTAATGAAGATGCACACACTAAAGCTTGCACTTTCTAAGGATGACTTTGAAAGCAGTGGGTTGAAATAGTACACTTCGCTTTTTTGCTCTAGACTCTGTTGCTTCGTGGGGCGTGCGGTCTTCTGAGCCCCAGCTCCCAGCAGCACCGCCCCCAGTCCGCTGTCCCTGATGCTGAAGACCTGGAGCTGGCCATAGAGAGCTGCCTACTACTGTCTGACCTGTGCATGCAGCAGGGACACACTACACACAGGTGGGAGCAGTGATGTGTTTGTATGTGCATGTGTGTGGGGAGTGAGTTCAAAAGAAACAGTCTATAGAAGTTTACCTAATACGATCTGATACTCTCCAGCTATTTCCTCCTCCTCTATTTGATACAGTGCTTTTTGCCCCCACTTTTATTCTGCGTGTGTGTGTTGTTTGTGTGTCTGCGTAGCACTGACATAGCGGTGTCAGCCCTGGTGCTCTTGCAGACCTCTCCTGTCATCGTAGAGGAGAACTCTTCTCCCAGGCGTCCACCGGCCAGACTCAACACCAAAGTTAGACGTCTCCCAGTCAAGGAGCTGGTAACACACGCACACGCGCGCGCACACACACACACACACACACACACACACACACACACACACACACACACACACACACACACACACATACACACATATACACACACATTAGCAGAATACACAGTTGCCTTGCTCTATCACTTGAATTTAATAACTACGGCTATTTGGTCAGTCTACTATTGAATGAACTTCATGCTGGGTGGAATCTCTCATCAGTTGGTATTTTTGTCTCTGCCTCAGGGCGGTGTGCGTGACAGTGCCGTTCGAGGGTTCAGCCCCAAGCCGGGCGAGACGCCCCAAGGGGTGGAGTCCAGAGAGCGGTTATGCCACGCCCTCTGGCTCCGCTGTCGGGTGGCTCTGGTCCGCAGTCTGGTGCAACACATCCCGGGGACCACCATCTTCCCAGGTAAGATTATGGGGTTGCAGTTCCCCATCTTTTTTTTATGTACTCTTTACTTTTTGTGTATTTCTTTTTTTCCCTTTTCTGTATGCTGGAGCATTTTAGTTTCTATTTACTTCCTTTCTCTTCTTCTTTCCCCCACTTTCGTATTCACTTCAGTTTATTTATTTGCTATCCTTGCACATATTTACCTCAATGAGTGTTTGTGTGTGTGTGTGTGTGTGTGTGTGTGTGTGTGTGTGTGTGTGTGTGTGTGTGTGTGTGTGCAGGTCTGGACAGCAGTGTGGAGGCAGCCAGGGTGCTGGAGGAGGGCCTCCAGGAGTGCGAGGCGTGGGGTGACCCTGACACCCGTGCCAGTCTGCTCTTACTAGGGACCTCAATGGACACACACCGTGGACTGCCCCGTGCGGAGAGTGCAGCGCAACTGCAGGTCACACAACACACACACACTGACGTATAAACAGCAGAAACTAACAAAAGATGGCTGCATCAGATATAAAGCCACATTGATTAAGCTCTATTTGTTATTAAAACTCAAAGGTAATCCGAACGAACCATGATACATCACTCAACAGGTCACATGACAGATCATGGTAAAACATCACGCAAATCAAATGAGAATCTGCTGTGGGTCTGTGTCTGGACTGTGTGTGTGTGTCTGGACTGTTCGTGTGTCTAGGAGGTGGTGTCCCTGCTGTCAGGTCGCACCGCTCTCCCTCCAGCCTCTAGTGTAAGGTTGGCTGAAGCCACGCTAATGCTGTCCGATCTGAGAGGACCAGGCAACAACACTCTGCTGCTGCTCACACAAAAACTCCTCACGCAACAGGTTGGTCACACACACACACACACACACACACACACACACACACTCACATAGAGTGTGATTTTGGAATCATGATCTACTGTTGCAGGGCACGGTATTTCACCTTCTAATAAGATCATTATCTGTGTCTGACAGCTCAGTGTATTTGGAGAGTCTGTGGTGTTGGAGGAAGGAGGGAAGATCACTCTGCTTCCCGCAGGCCTCACCAACATCTACCTCCCACACCTCCCTCTGCTGGCCAAAGCTACCTTCCAGCTCGGTAAGCACTAATCATCGTTGATAGGTTATCGATCGTTTACCCGGACCTATTATAAGTAAAGCTTAAGTATCGTAACTGATGGATAAACAATCAGTCGATCAAAAACGCAATGGCAATGGTTATGAAAGTGAGGATGAGGAGGAAAATGTTGACGTCCAACCTGCTCCGTTCAGGCCACAGTAAGTGCGTCCATGCCATGACTAACTCCCCCGAGACGGTCTGCGCCGCCTCCAATCAGAAGCGCCCCTGTCCCCCCAGCCCTAACCCTGTCCACCACTCAAGGTACGTACCCTCTCCGCCACGTGTGTTCTGTACAGTGTTATTACTCTGGGAGATTGTTTTCGATTTTTACGATTCTTAGATTTTTCTTGTAGTGAATCTCTACAACAAATACGAGCCTACTTCAAATGGCTGGGCTTGCACCAGAGTAGAATAGCTGACAGTAGCCCTGGAGGGAGAGTTCGATTTGCAGTGGTAGGGCATGTGGGAGCATACTGAGTGTTCAGGATGTCTGTTTTCTGTTTGTCTCACCCGTGCAGCCACAAGGCAGCGTTGCTGAAGCAGTGGTGGGCGGTCCACGAGGTGGTGGGGTCGTCTCTGATGCTGCTGCAGGCCTGCTCCTTCACCGACAGACACCTGGAGGCCGACGTCCTGTACTGCAGAGGTGGTTCCAACACATACACTCCACACCCACATGGCTTGGCGCTGTGCATTTCTAGAGACTCAACTGGAGGCCAACAGCATGTACTGAAGAAGTGCATGGACACTTTTCATATGAATAAGTCTAGGGATTCGTATGAAGCTAGAGTCGGAAGCAGGACTCATATTCTGCCAAGCCGGCGTGGCAAAAAAAAATGAAGCAGTAAAAGTCAAAGCCAATTAGACCCAGGGGTATTTCTTTGAACATAGCCTAGCAGTATGTTAACATTTGAACCAAACCAAACCGATACAGTGCAGTGTGTGTGTGTGTGTGTGTGTGTGTGTGTGTGTGTGTGTGTGTGTGTGTGTGTGTGTGTGTGTGTGTGTGTGTGTGTGTGTGTGTGTGTGTTCATCCAGGCCTGGTAGAGCGCTGCCTCTATTTTCTGGGGGACTGCACCAGAGACATGGTGGCTAAGACCTTCATAGAATGCATTCAGCTTACCATGAACGAAAGCCACAACCTGCCGTGAGTACACTAATCCAACCACACACTAATATGAATCATAAAGTATAAACATGAATCTGCATGTCTGCATTCATTTATGTGAGTTATCCTTTTGGGTGGTGTGTACGCGTTTGTGTGCACCAGGCTTATCCGTAAGTGCTACCTGGAGATAGCGCTGCTGTTTTTGAAACAGTGGGAGTGTGCCCAACTGCAGAACGTAGCGCCTCCATCCGTCAAGAAAGGAGAGAGTAAGGTACAAGCCCTTAATCGAGCTTTCACATTGGGCTGTGCAACATTCTTTGTATTACACAATGTGTACCAAATCAAAAGAGTAACCAATCAGTCTGCATAATTGTTTATGATAGTTCAAAACTTTAGGACTCTTATGGCTCAATGTTTACCTGTTTTTAAGAAACTAAGCAAATATTTCATGCTGTAAGTGTGTCTGACTTGGCTTAGGCATGTTCTCTCACTTTTGCCCTCTAGTTACTATTCATTTAATAGTATTCCCTCTCATTTTATCCACCCCTTATCTTGCGATCCCTCATCTTTCTCTCCCATGCCAGGCCTCAGGGTGGAAGCGTGTGGTCACGTGTCTTAATCGAGGCCTTAGCGGTCCAGAAGGATGCCTACTGCTGTTCTGGGTCTGTCAGAGAGGAGCTGCTAAGGTACGGAGAGGGGCGTGGGAGAAAGAAGGGGAGAGACTGAGACAGAGAGAAAGTTGAAGAATGCAGATGGATGGAGGGACAGACGGAAGGAAAGATGGACAGACAGACAGAGAGGAGAGGACTGGTAGATAGACAGGCAGAGGGGCAGACATACACTGTCACTGTCTACAATGTGTGCATGTTGGTGTCTCCCCAGACTTGGGAGGCCATGTTGCGCTGTGGCCAGCTGAGTGGGAGCAACGCTGCCAAAGTGGGTCACCTGCCCCTGCTGTCCCTGAAGCTGCTGCCAAAGTTTGTCCTCAACGACCTGCTCGTTCCCTGTGGTACATTCTTTGTTGGCGCTATTTTACCACACACTGCTCATTAGCTGAGCTTCCCAGACATTACCCATCAGAGCATTATTAGGATTGCAGTAAACACAAACATGCCTACACATCCAAAAGTCTTTGTTATTTTGATCCAGGTAACATTCAAAATATTCATTTTTTAAAGTTCACACTGTTTCCTGTCTGGATAGTGATGGCAGGTTTACACTCCTGTGTTGTTGTTGTGCGGCTGTTTGTCCACCAGGGGGAGTGGAGCAGATGAGTCGCCAGCAGTCCAGCTCGGCTGCCTTCCCCGAGTCAGGGCCTAGCATCAGTGTTAGGAAGAATTCCCAGGTCACCTGGGCTCATCTGGTGCGCTACTACTCACACCTGTACAACCTGCTGCACATCGCCACGCGCCCAGGTCTGTATGGTTGAATGTAAGCAAACACTTTTTGAGAGGGCTGCAGGAAGACACGCACGCTAGTCAAAAAGGCATTCTTCAGATCATAAAGTTATACATGTCTCTTGAACGTGTGTGCGTCAGTGAGCTCCCTGGGCGGGGAGAGACGGCTCTGGACGGTAGGGCAGTTAAGTTTGGCCCAGCGACTGGTCCAGCTCCAGAACTTCTTCAGCGCTAACATGGTCAGCTACCAAGACCACTGCTTACCCCCCGAACCAGCCCCCAAAGACATCATCTGCCAGCCCAGACTTGCACAGGTAAGAACACATGCACACACAGTTACACATACTGTGCCATCAACCAGACCAGCACTGGCTTGCACAATGTCTATAAGTGTAAGAACCTACATTAGCTCTTCCGGCTGCTGTTAATATGAATCACTTTGTTTGTATTCTGTTGGTTTATATTTTGCCTTGTTCTGTGTCAGTGTGATTATGTATTGCTGGCTGGACTCCAG
Source organism: Aplochiton taeniatus (assembly GCA_017639675.1). Classification (NCBI taxonomy): domain Eukaryota; kingdom Metazoa; phylum Chordata; class Actinopteri; order Galaxiiformes; family Galaxiidae; genus Aplochiton; species Aplochiton taeniatus. The sequence goes on along the minus strand of CM030172.1, from coordinate 18,088,116 downwards.
CCAGTGAAAGTGCACCACCATGCTCTTCACAAAACTTCAAAGATTAGAATAGATTACAAATAATTGAGCTCTTGAGCAGTAGCTACATAAATTACCTAGTTAAGCTTTCAAGCTACATTGACGGAATCATTATGCAATGGAATGTTACCATGGCTTGTTGGATTAGAATGGTTGCTAAAGGCGTAAGTAAGGTGTCTCCATTTTGTACATTCTTCTGGCTTTGGGAATTTGGGAATCTGTCTCAATGGAAGCTCTCTCAGTATGAATGTATGGAATTAACACATTTGCAGTGTGATATTATTTTAGATGAGTGTCAGTCAATGTGTTCATTGATACTGAAGATACTGATAGATAATGAAGATAAGAAAGGGACAATGATTATGGTTGGCCGTATGTGTGTCCCAGTTAAGTGCCACAGTGCGGTTGTCGGTAGACCAGGCCACTGAGCCCTATCAGTGGTCTATAGCCAGCAAACGGCAGCTCTGCATCCAGTGGCACCAGCGTGACATTGACCTCAATCTGAACGACCATGATAAGGTACTGTATAAACATTATAAAACAGATAAATACGTTTATTTTTGCTTGAGCATATACATGACACAATAATATCGACAATGTGTAACATTCCACCCCTGTAAAGAGCGGAGCTTTGGAAAATATGATACTGGCTGCTCATAGCCTATCCAGCCCAACCTCTTGCTCCTCTCTGAAGCGGAGTATCGCGATCTCCCTAGTCCCTAAACATGACAGCGCAAACTTCCTAGTATTCAACTATAATAACCCATACTTTTCAGTTGGTTGGCAAAACAGAGCAGTTAGGAGTTTGTCTTAGCGTACGATGACAGTGCATGGTTCGTGTTTATGCTCAGGTGATCCTGCTGTACGGTCTGAACAACGACCCCATCTGTGCCATGAAGCGAGCGGCCCGCTCCGTCACACTACTGCAGTGTGGCCAGCACTCCCTCAGTGTGGAGAGGTAGGACACGCAATCGACCAAACCTCATTCCTCATAGAAGCAAGGAAACTCACTTCCAATTCATTGTGTGTGTGTGTGTGTGTGTGTGTGTGTGTGTGTGTGTGTGTGTGTGTGTGTGTGTGTGTGTGTGTGTGTGTGAGTTACAGGGTAAAGGCACTGCACGCTAAACTGTGCGCCGTGTGTGCAGAGGCTAACCTGGTTTTGTCTCCGGCTATCAACCTGTCCTCCGCCACCTCTCCAGGACCACAACAAAACATAAAAGTCACTGACAAGGCTGCTCCAGAACCAGCTAACCCACTGATGGTGGTCTGTATCCACACACAAACACACTTGCTAACGTAGCCAGATAACCAACTTAATAGCAAGGCATTTGGATAGTTGTCCTGTACCTGTGCCGATTGCCCACTCATCAAATTTCCCTAAGAAGTTTAGACGATTTCTGATCTGTGTGATGGTTTTGTTCTGGGTCTTTTCAGAAGCTCCAGGAAAGCATTACAAGTTGTTGTAACATCATAAAGGACCTGTTGCAGCCTGGCTCTAAGACCCTTGATCTTACTGAGGTATGGTATGCGACCGTTGGAAAAGCTTAGCTATCAAGGTGTACTTGAACTTGAAAGGTTTTTGACATAAACACCATGCAGTTTTTTCTAAAGTACTTTGTATGGCATTATTTAATATATTTTTGATAATGAAGATGAATCACACTGATTTAAGCTGCTAGGCAAGGAATTCAACAAAATATTACTGTGAGTAGCTCTGCAGTAAGTCTTTGTGTTTGTGTCAGGTGCCGTTCAAGACAGACTTGCAGAGCGTAAGTGACCTGGAGCGCTGTTTCAATCCAGTGGGTGGGGCTATAGTGGAGGACAACACTTTGATTGGCTGGCTCATCACACTCCTCATCAAATCCTGATAGAGAAAATGATCCAGAAGCCTCCCTTGCTTGCAGGCTCTGAGATCTTCAAATTATTGGACAAAATGGCTTTTACAGCTTTTCATGACATCATGATCATTAACAATTAAATACAAAACCAAAACAGTTCTTATTAATGTTTCAAATATAACACTGAATTTTTGTCAAACTAAATGTATGGAACTATTCTAGTAGCAAAAATGTACTTTGCTAATCAAATAAATAAAGATTTGGGGATTTTTAATATTATTTATTAATTAAATAGTTTTTTACAAAGGGATATGGTATTATACTCAAAACAGAACATAGATGGTTTGATCAAATGTATATAAACTGCTTATAACAGCAGCGCAAGAAGCCTACCATCTGATTAAAAGAGCACATTGATCAATTAAACAGTTTAACATCAATAGTCTTTACTTATTCATTCGTGCTATCCCTCACTAACATAGAGAAATCATGAATTTGACAAATATCTTTCATTTAGCAATCGTTCCTGAACTCCTATCCATTTTTAAACTCCTCCAAAATGTGTATTAGAAGAGAAAGGTCTTGACATTATTACTTGAAAGGGAATTCCACTCAGAGACATGCAGTTGTTTTTTGTATCAAATTTAGTGAAACACAAAGTAAACTTCAAGCGAATTTCAGAAGATACCTATTTTGTAAATGATAAAGTGCTTAAGTTAAGACAAACCAACACACTCATTTAAGTACATGTTATTTCACACTTTTCTATGAAAAGCTACTGGTTTATTTTCTTAGGTTCTGTGTTTGATTTCCTTTGTTCTTAAAAGGATTTCCCCAAACCATTTTTGGCTAAAGTAGGTTGTTAACACTCTCCACAGCACCTTAATATGGTCGCAGTAAATAATTATTTCCTTACAGACAATGCATAGTATGCATTTGGCTTTACAGTCTCTGCCTTCTACATAAGAGGTGGTAAGTAAAGATTGACATGGGAAGCAAAAATGTACTTAAGCTGTAAGTGTTTGTGGAAACCTGCTCCTGGTTTGCTAAAGCAGAAAGATTCGATCAAAATCCACTTTGGAGTAGAGGGTACTGGCACAACTTCCTTGTAGTCCTGTCTGATGGCTATGGCTATGTCTCCTGTTCCCCATATTTACCCTTAACCTACAACTTACAAACACAGAAGTCAGTTATGTGTGGATGTTATCAGGAATCCTACAGTATACCTGCATTACTTAAACGGACAGCTATATGGAGAATTGAAACACAGTCCTAGCATTCCGTCCTGCTGCGGTAAACCTTGCCATTTGACCTTTAGGTGACATTGTGGAGCTGCGAACCCCATTTACTTTCAACTCATTGTCCTGGCCAGGAAGCTCTAAGGTTTAGCAGGATGAGGACGTCACAGGGCGCCAGACGATACACGCCCAGCTCGTTGAGGGCCGACTCAGGAGTAGGGGTATGATCAGGGTTCCCTTCCTTCTCTCCTTCATCACCCCATCCTGCTCCTCCTCGGTTCCCCTCCTCAACGCATTGTTTCAGCAAGTCTCTCAGTAGGAGGGCTGAGCCCACGTTCAGAGTCAGAATGATGCAGGCCTCTTTGACACTGGAGCCCGGGAGAAAGACAGTATGAGCCTTCTGTACACAGCTTTGACAAGTGAGTTAGGAGAATTTCTTTTTTTTAAGATTCCTAGTCCCTTACTGTTTGAAGAAGTTCTCGGGTCTCTTGCAGTAGTGTCCAAACAAAGGGAAGAGATTCCTGGTCATGTCAAACTGGAGCTGCAATGCTCCTCCCTCATTGAAATGGTTATAAAGGATCACCTAACGGATAGGAAAGATAAAGGATATGTGAACACAACTTCTATACAAACACGTGTCACATTACATACCGTGGACTTTGGTCCAGTCTTTTTGCTAGCGTTTGTGTGTCTCTGTGCCACTGCATCCTCACAGTACATACATCCTGATACAGCATATTGTCCAGTCGCTCCGCAAGCCCCTGCCATACGGTCTGGAACAAGGGCAGACACAGAAGCTGCTGCAGGTTCAACAGGTGGTCCCTTAAACACATCATCATGGGACAGGCTGAGCTGGACAGGGACAGGGTAGCCTGGTCACACTGGGAAGGTAGGGAGAGCCACCTGAGAGACAGAGGGACAGGGATGAGGGGAGGCAGAGAAGGAAAATAAAATAAAAAAGACACATGGTGGACAACAGAACTAATGGACATGGTAGTATGTTCCCGCTGAAGGTAGAGAGAGCCACGGGAGTGAAAAAGCTCTTGGGAAAACAATTCTAAAAAGACATACAGGGAGGGAGGGTGTGCTTGATAGTCCACTCACCTGTCTCTGCAGTACAGCTGGGCCTTGTCTCGGACGTCCCTCATTACAGCATCCAGCAGCCGTCCTACCATGTCTCCCCTCAGCCTCTCCAGTAGAGCCAGCAGGCCCTCGAACAGGGAGCCCTCTAGCGAGGCCAGACGACCCACCTCGGTCACCCCCAGACCCCCAAGGACAGTGCCGGCCCCGGAGCCATGGTCAGGGTCCTCAGACAGAGCCAATGAAACCGCCGCCTGCTGGAGCTGGAGGAAAAACTGGCCAGGGGGAAATCCGTAGATAACAAAGATTAAATTAACTGAAATCATAAACAAAGGCCATTAAAACTCTTTGTATGGGAATTATGACGGAATAGTAAGCACATACACTGGTAAGAAAAAGTGCAACTCTTGAATCTGTTCTGCTAAGACAGTGTATGTATGTACTCTTAAAAACTGGGCAGCAATGAAGGATGCTAGAGACTGTAATAAAGTCCAGAAAAATAAGATCTGTACATTTTCACATTTTGTATATCTCATGATACACAAGATACACTTCATATATATGTAGTGGAGTGTAATTAGCCATTGCAGCCTCATCCATACTCATACTGCAGTGCATCAAACACTGTGATATCGAACCAGTGCCAGATGCCACAGTACACAAACCTCTGAGTCTGCCACACTACTTTCAAAGAGAGGGTTAGGGTATTCAGGGGTGCATTTAGGGTTGTTGCCCAAGTACCTCAATGTAGTGCAGCTGTAGTTGGCTGTACTTTAGATATGCTTTGCTTAATGTCTGTTTCTATCTATCCATCTATCACTCCATCACACACTGACACCTTATAACCTTCTGTTCATTCAATAAAAGTCCCATACCACGTTGTCTCCCCAGTCTCCCAGAACCGTAGAGATGTAGTTGGCAGCATTGAGGATGGCACAGTAGCGGGCACTCAGTGGGCAGCGAGACTCTTCTTTCATCACCTAGGCGACAGAACAAATAAAATGCAGCATGTTTTCATATTTCATTCTACCTTTTTTCACTCTCTCCAACCATCTAAAATCCCGGCAGTAAAACTCTTTCATCGTTATGGCATCAAAACAAACACCTGTGATATCTTGACTTCTTTCTTCATTTTTCTTTTCATCCACATCCATCCATCACTCACCTGTTTAACAAGCCCTTCTGTTCTCTAACCTCTCTTTTTTCCTTTATCTTCTCACCCAGTTCTTTAAAATTGTTTTTTTTTTATTAGAAATAGTCAGACACCAAACACTAGTTTTCTCTTTCTTTCTTCTATTCTTAAAATAGTCCTCTAGTTCTCACTGTACCCTTACTCCTCCCCACTTTGAAATGGAAGTCCTCTATTCCACTCTCCTCTTCTCTCCCCATCCTTCCCAACCTTTTAAATTTGCTTCCCGCTCTCCCACATCCTTCACCTGGGTGAGTCGAATGCGGAAGTCATCCACCAGTTCTCTCTGCAGCTCCAGGAATTTCAGTTGGGCCCGTGGGCACGGCAACGACCGGTACCGATCTGGCAGTGAGAGGGAATATTAACAAAACAATGGATGGCTTGAAGAAAAGGTGGGGGGAAATCTGGGCCATAAATCTTTATATCCTACACATAAAATGATGCCTGTTTATGGATGATTGCTTATAACATAAGTATGACTAAGCAAAACAAGTATTTAGCACATGCTCATATGCTAAATCCTGTCGATAGTTCTTTATAGTATTTTCTTCTACCCACTGAAGTAAGTATTAACTTGACACAAGCGCACCAGTGATGACCAGTAGTAGAGTCATGAATGTCTCCGCACAGTCTGGCGCCTTCAGCTCATCCATGTCACTGATGTCTTTGTACTGAGAGCACCAGGCCCCCTCTGCTGACAGCATGGCATCCACCTTCTCTACCGCCACTGTAACAATCACACACATACAAGGTGAATACGTTGTTTACATATGGGCCAAGAAACCCTAAAGCCAGGTTGCTAACAGTAGGGTGGTATAGTTTAGTAGCTGTTACTATCAGTAATATACATCTTTAAAATATATATAAATCCTGTTTTTCAGCCGAGCGGGTAGTAACTCGTCATCACACAGAGATGTTGGTTTATTTCAAAAGCAGCAGACACTGTAGAAACAGTCCTCGTAATAGTAATGGTTTAAAAATCCATGCAATGTATGCATGCTCTTTTTATCGATCTGGATTTTGGGGGTATAACCAAAAGAAGGTACCAATATCCTTGTGCATGGATTTTTAAACAAACTCTCCAACTCACTCTTCTTCTCCACGGTGAGCCACTTCTGCAGGGTGTTCTCTTCCAGGAGGATGTGCAGCATCCCGGGTAGTGAGGGCGGGTAAGAGTGTGTGCTTCTCAACTCCTTCTCAAACTGCAGCAGCTCGTCCACCAGGTGACAGAAGAGAGCGTCGTCGTACAGCAGCCTGGGGGCATCGCTGGCTAACTTCTCTTGGGCGAGGGAGAGCAAGCCACGATTTAACTCTACCTGGGAAACATACATTAATACACAAACTGTTTAAGAACACACACTATCAGTGAGCCTGTCCACCTGATCGGTACACTAGACAATACACACAAATAATACACAGCCATTAAGGCACTAGTTTCTTTCAAGGGACAACAGACCATAGTTCTAATATCCCTCAAATAAGCACAGTGAGACAGTATGACTGGATGTGAAAAAAAACATATGAAAATAGAAAAAGATAAAAGCAGAAGTAATGGAATAGACAAAAGGAGAAGGTAGAAGATAAGTGAGAACTATAACAAAAAATAAGAAAGAAATTTGAAGATCATGCTAGGAGGAGTCTTGATTTCCTGACCTTAGCATTAATGTTGTCACCGGCACGGTCCAGAATGGGCTGGATCTTCTCTTCCATGAAGCCAGCACTGTTCCCCATCCACATAAGAACCTGTGTCAGGTACCACTCTGGCTGCAGGACCCACCCACACATACACCCAACCAAGGTTAGTTGACTTCGTGCAATACACACTTGAGACATCCTTGCATACAGCGACGTGGGGTTATACAACCTCCACATTTTGGATATACGTATGTTCTCAGACTCATAATTGTGTGTGTGTGTGTGTGTGTGTGTGTGTGTGTGTGTGTGTGTGTGTGTGTGTGTCTCTCTAACCTTGTGGAGTGAGTTGGTCTGGCGGTTGCCAGTGAAATGGTATCTGAACCTCTTGCTGAGTGGAAGAACCATGATTTGAATTGGCAGGGAAAGGGGAGGGGCCAGGGGCTGGCCTGGACGAGAGGCCGACGTCTTCTCTGAGATAAGGTCATCGCTGGGTAGAGCAAGTTAAGGCGGCTACTTTATTCTGGTCAGGTTAGGAGTACAAATATTGCTGCTCTGTATAAAGTGTTCAAAGTGTGTCTCACATAAACAATCTACTAATCCAGTGCAGTACTCATGGGTAAGTAAGTACAGTATCAGTGTGTCATAATTAATGATCAGATACAACAGTTTGCCTGTTTAAAGTTATGAAAGGATGGCAGTGAGAGCAGCTGAACTGCACTGGATATTCCTCTACTGTAAATTATGAATTCTATATATCATGTACAGCTTAGTATGCATGTGTACCATTCCTGTGTTTAAGGATACGATGTCTGCAGGGACAGAAGCTGAGTGACAAGTAGGTCCAGCTGGCTGCTGATCTCCTGGGCGTTGGCAGCGGGCGATAAAGACTGGGTGGGTGGCGACAGAAATGGCCAGTGGAGCAACGTTAGTACCTCTTCAAAATCACTGCAAAAGACAGAGAGCGGTTTAACTTGTGTGTGGTGTGTGTGTGTGTGTGTGTGAGTTTGAGTTTGAGTTTTCCTCCGAAAAAAGGAATCGAGGACAGAGGGAGAGGAAAGAGTACAAAACCAATGTTTCAGAGTATCTCAGTTGACCTATAAGAAACTCTTCGAATGATAATTAGGATTTGTAGGAGTACCTCAACAACTAGACTTCAATAGGGGTCTATCAAAATAGAAATCAATAGATGCCTTTAAGTCAGTTCTCTCAGTGCAGCAAAGCTAAGGTGGACAAAGTCCAGGAAACCCCTTTACCATGCCTGGCAAGGGCCAATTAGAGCTGTGAGACAGAAGGAATTGCTCTTTAATGCCACTTGCTCATACGTTGAATTACAATGCTTTTCACTGTAGGGTCAAGTTATTCATATATTTTCCTTAAACCATGAGAAGTGTCCGACCCAATTCAATTTCTTTAGGCATAGGCGATCAATGTGGCCCCAAATCCGTAGTAGCCTGGTTCAGCAAGGTGACAAATCAGCAAATCATTTTGGGTTATGTCGCCTCTTACAGTGTTTTCATCTGCCTTCCTGAAACATGACTAAAGCTTCATTAGTTGCATATCACCAAGGTTGCAATAGCTGTTCTGCACCCTTCCCTTGCTGGAATACCCATTCCTTTAAGTGGATTGTTTACAATAAATGTATAGGCCTACATGTAAAAAAAAAAAACTATTAACCACTCACACAAGTCATGTTATGCTTTTGTTGTGGAGCAGGAATTCAAGTAGACAGATGACTTGGGAACTAGGCAAAACTGTGTTTAAGCTGAGCACTAACATGTTTGTTGAATTATTTGAACATGAGAAATATGACAGAACCATGCCAGTCCAAGATAAGAGATTTGAAGTAGGGCAAGAAGCCAGGCTAAAATCAGAGACATCTTCACATACCTGGCCAGGCGGTCTTTGATGATCTTGTGCCAGAAGCGGAGGGTTTCTCTGAGAAAGTCTTGGAGGTGGGAACAGCCTGACTCCCGGAGCCCGACATCCAAACAGGCCATACTACCCACCGCACTCACCGCTTCCCATACACTGTTGGTCATCAAACATTGTTGGATTCTGTCACTGTAGGGGGGAGGGAAAGGGCATTATAGTCAGTTACATTCAATTGAAATATACCGATACATTCAACGTCAATAGGAAAACAAGCTCAAACTGACTAAAATCATGAAGGGATCATAGACATGGATAAGACTAAAATACACAGGCAGACTACCTGAGGTCTTCAATGCGTGCCAAACACTGCAGGTATTTCATATGTCTCTCGACATTGTCCAGTTGTCCCAAGGTCTGTCCCAGGCTGTCTGCCCAGGTCTGGGCGCCCTGTAGGTGCTGTTGCAGAGTGTTGGAGAGTACCCTCTCCCGTTGGAGAAGTGCCTCCAGTGACACCTGGGATTCCTCCGCTGCAGACAGAGCCGCAGCGACACGCAGTGGTACAGAACTTGATACTGTCAGCACCTGCAGAGAGCGAGACAGACGACTGTCAGTCAAAATGATAAGGACAACTCTTTGCGGGTATAGGGCTAAAGTGACAAACTAGTGCACCCCCTGCACTTGACTCGACAACAAAATAAAGGTTGAGAAACGCAACATATACGGTCCACTAAGGAGGGTTATACATTTCGATGTGCTAGCTGCGTATTTAACGTTACTAGCTTAACGAATATTATAGTCATAGAGGCCGGGGTAGGTTCAGCTTCTCCAAAAAAAACACACAGACAAAATAACTGTAACGACCATTCCTGTTCAAATGTATAATATTCCCCGATAACAGTAATTGTCCAGATTGGTAACGTGCACCGAACATGAGGGTAGCTATTTCGTACCTGTTCCTCCAGCAACTTGTTTTCAGCCGTTAGCCTCTCCAACAAACCACTAACTTTCTTCAGCGATTTTAGATCATTGCCGATTTCTTTCTCTATGAAATCAACAACATGGTCTTGAACTGCAACCGATTTAGATTGATCGCAGCGTGTTAATTGAGGGTTTAATAATTCATCCCCCAAATCCTTGAATGTCTCATCTGCCATTGAGGGCGCCGCCATCTTTCTGGCACTGTTTTTCCACGTCGACAACAGCTCTGATTCTGAGGCGGAAACGTTAAAAACAGCTCTGGAATTGCAGCGCCCCTGTAGGCCATGTAACCATTGAATCATTAAAGTTATAGGGGTGTACTGTAATTACAGTATATTATAGACTGTAACTTACACTCTGTAAGTACTAAGTAGGGGGGGGGGGGGGGGGGCATTGTCTTTAGCCCAAAGCCAAGGAGTGATACGCACATATTACTTCAGTCGTCCTTGGACTCAATAACAATATTTAGCTCTACCTTACAAGTCTGGCTAACCCCGTGCATCTGCAGTCATGACGAACAGTGTTTATGTTTCTGTGAGTGTGTAAAAAATGGAAAGAGAAGGAAGAATAAATTGATGGACGGAGAGAAAGTGAGAGAGAGAGAGAGCGAGAGATGGAGAAAGAGAGAAATGGCGTAAATGGCAAGCCCATTACGCCATTAAAATATTCTACATGAAAAACAGCAATATGCGGGAAGTCATGTTACCTGTCTTTCGCATCCCCACACAATTGGCATTTAGAGGGTGTTGTGCAGAAGGGCTCAATTGTATTAAGTTCCAGGGAAACATACAGACAATTACATTTTCTTTGTGATTTATGTATTGTATCCTGGGATTACATATTATGGACTAGGCATCAAAATTATAATTATTTTCAATGTCTGCGCTAAAGTAGCCTAACGCTTTTATAAAGTGAGTAGGTTATAAAAAGGCCCGTTTAGCTTGTCCTTGGCCTGCAACATAACTTTATTTTTCCTGCGCACGATTGAATTTCATACAGACTATTCCATGGTTTACTATGGTTAAATGTTTGGATTCTTTTAAGGATGCACTCAGCTGCACTCACCCTAAGAAAGACAAAGTATTTCAGAGAGGGGAAGAAAGTGTTCCTAGAGCTGATGAGAACCAGGCAGACAATAACATACCCTCTTCCCCCACAGAATTAGGCTTCTAAACCAGGCTGTCTCCCTTTTTCATTTTGTTCATAAATAGGGTGAATGCGAATGAACGACGAGGGTTTATCATACTTTTAAGCCTGGTGGTGGTGAGTGACTTGTTAAATGTTTGTTTATGTATGCTCCGATTAATACGATATATGCTAAACGCCCTATCCCATTACTTATTTTTACCCCTAACCCTCTTTTTCGAGTGGCCCTCACTTTTTACAAGGGTGGTGCATGCGATCTTACCCCTTGAAACTGGAGTGGACACCCCTTCAAGATCGTACGTCATCGACGATGTATATTTAAATAGACGCGGCACGTTTCAGACCACCTCAAGGTGCAGCAAATCGTGATTCCTCCGCAATGTATAAGTATAAGTAAGTATTTCACGCTTAATGGATCAGAGAAGTCATCAGATAAAAAATAGCACATCTTCATTACCTGGCTAGTCCATGACAGAATAAGCCTAGGGGTAGCAACCCGTCCACCCAGTCAGTCTGCCCTGATATTATATTCAATGATAATATTACAAATGAATTAATGTAAAGGACAAGAGGTGCATCGGGATTGGGCCATGATAATGTTCACCCCCTAGGTGGCAAAAGATGCCCATGAGTTTTGCATCTACAGTAGGCTTACATCCTCTCTTGTCATTGTCATTAAACCAACCATTAAGTGGTATAATAGTTGTCTATACAGACAAATTCACTGTTGAATAATTTAGTTAATTGGGGCGATATTACAAGGCCAGACTGTGCACATATGCAACCCAGCTGGTAAAGTAGTTCTCTGAGGTACCAAAGTGTGCTGTCCATGACCCCACCCAAGTCATAGAACAAGGTGAACTAGGAAACAACCTAGAGTGATACTTCCACTCTTTTCTTCTGTTCTATAGACCAAGCATGAAGATCAGCCTCTACTTGTTAAATATCTAATAGTATGAAGACAAATGCATTCTTTATGCTTGAGTTTTTCTCAGTTGTGACCCACAATTAATTTTGAAGCTGGTTCCCGCCATCAGAGGGAGGTTGAAGGCAAACATAATTCTTGAGGAAAATATTTAACAAAAATGTATTGAATTTTGGACCCCTTTTAATTCTGAAACAAATGAGACAATGTAAAGTTTTTCCGGTTTTGGCCAACTTATAACAAGCTTGTATCTTTTATTTTATTTTTGGTGGAAGAGAAATAGGGAAGGACAGAGAAAGATGATGAAGAGAGAATGAATATAGAGTAATTGTCTTTTGTATTGTTTGCAGGTTTTCAGTACCTTTCTTTCTTGTGGTTACTTTGTTCAACCATCGATTTCATTTTGAAGAGTCGCAGGTAAGAACTCTTGGGATTTATCCTCTTTCACATATGGATAGAAACAAGTAGTATAGCATACTGCACCAGATATAATTAAATACCTGTTACGATCCCAGAGGGGGGAACGGGCTTCATGGCAACTTGCTGGTAAATATGCCAGGTGTTGATGCAGGATATTAAGGGAAGGAATACCAGTGTGAGCTTTAAATGGAGGAGGACTTAGAACAGAAAGAGGAGGACAAGAGGACTTAGAACGGTGCCAAATAAAAGTAATAATCAAAAGGGCTAACTGCCTTAAAAATACCACCAACAATAAATACAGGGGGTGGCACACGTTCCGAAACTAGTGAGCTAATACAGAATAAGCTACCTGCATGGTGTATAATGTTACCTGCCCTCTTGCACCTGAGTGAGTGAACCAAAAACAATAAATTAAACACTGCACCGAGCGCAGGAATAAAACGAAGTGGTATAATTAAACAAAGGCCGCCGGCAAACACAGGCACGGACGGGGTACAAAGGGAAACAAAAACACTGCCACGCAGTGGTACAATAAACTTACACTATGCAACAAAGGAGGGAGCTACAGATGGTGAATAGACAGGTCAACATACACTTCAAATACAGACACAAGTTGACTAACTCCAAACACCAATACATCTCTCTCTCTCTCTCGCTCTCGCTCTCGCTCTCTCTCTCTCTCTCTCTCTCTCTCTCTCTCTCTCTCTCTCTGGGTTGACTGACAAAACAAGGGTTGCTGTGGGAATACCTCTCTGCTCAGTAGCCCTCTCAGTCATCTGGCAACTTCTGACTGGCTGATAGGTGGTATTGGTAATAGAAATCAGCTGGACCCAGATGTATTGGGAGAGTGAGGGGAGAAACAGAGGGAACAACCAAACAATACCAAACAATACAACAACACCCCCCAGTGTCCGTAACAATACCTTAAACTAGTCTTGATGCTTGAAACATTACGAAGGCTAACCACAAAACTTAGGTAATTTTCATAGCATATTGAGCTTATCTGTATTGAATAGTGCAGCATTAGTTACTTTACACCCATGAAAATGAAAATATTAAAGCAAGAAGTTGTTGTTATTATGTAAATTGTCAATATGGTCACCACTATACTTCATTTATTTTTTTATTTTTATTTTTTTTTATAATAAACACAGTCGACAAACATACATACAAACATAACACACAATTCAAAACATCACATTGTTTTTTGTTTTTTGTATGGACAGACTGCTTCAGTACCACTGTATTGCAGTTCTGTATAAATAATATTCATCAATCAAACTACTAAGAAATTATTATAAGAAGAATATAATTAATGGTAATAATGATAATAACATTTACAATGATAAATAATCATACATGGTAAAAGTAATAGTAACGTCACTAATAACGACCATAAGAGTAATAATAATAATAATAATTTAAAGAAGAATAATAAAAATCATTATCGTTATCATAATCATCATTGATAATAACAATGTAATAACTGTGAATGATAAGCATTAGCTATACTAACTAATAATGTGATAATGACCTGAGATGAGTTGTGGTAATGAATAATAACCGTCTCTCTACTTCAATAACAACGTCTTTCATTTTGACACATGCAAAATACAGAAGATGTAACATGTAAATAACACAGCGTTGGAATTTTTTGAAAGGAGTATTTAGTCACTTTTGGCAGCCATGCTAACGGTTACCTCAAGTTTCCTGCTAGGCTAGGCGACTTTTACGACCACGTAACTAACTCAATACTGGACGTATGGACATAAAATTTGAAATTGAAGTATGATCACGTTATGATCTGTCCATGAAAATGTGAATTGTGATCAGGAGTATTATGAGTTTAGAACCATTTATCTTTACAGTATGGTGTGCTTGGAAGCACATCTACCCTACCATGTGCTTTTCCTGAGACAGTATGTTTGATGTACTATGCCAGGATTTGATATTTATAAATCAGATTCTGATTTGATCCTCTTAGATTGAACGTTCCTTGCAGTCTGGGATGACCATCTTCTACATATTGAGCATTGCCCCATCAGTGCTGTCAATCTTTGGCCTGTTTGGAGCCTGCCGCCTGAAGAAATGGGCCATTATAGTGGTTAGTAGCATGGGTAAAGATGATAGGGACTACATCCTGGGTTTATATCTCGAGGCTATAAGAAATGTAAAGAACATTCTATCTGATTTTTTTTTATGTAATTATTTTATAATCTGGTTAACCAGCACTTTGTTTGTGTGTGTGTGTGTGTGTGTGTGTGTGTGTGTGTGTGTGTGTGTTTGTGTGTGTGTGTGTGTGTGTGTGTGTGTGTGTGTGTGTGTGTGTGTGTGTGTGTGTGTGTGTGTGTGTGTGTGTGTGCACTTCACTGATTATGTTAACACCACTTGAATCTATACTGGATGTATGTCTGTCCCATCATTAATATACTGTATGTGTGCCTACTTAGTTGGAGTGTTGTGGGTTTGAAGTAGGCCACCAGGACTGGGGCTACAATATACCTCCCTCCTGTCTTTGCACAGAGGACACCGTCAAGGAGTGTGTAAGTAGTATATCTTGGAAAAGGTTGTGAGTGTGCACTGTGCAGGTACTTTAATGCAGTAATGACAGTGCAAATTGGCTAATGCTATTCACTAAAGCATCTGACAATACTGTGAGTGCATACATTGTTAATACACAATCAGACCGTGGCAAATGCATATTACATTATTTATGCATTAAATCAATATATTACAATTCTCTGAGGGCCTGGAAAGTCCAGCCGATCACATTGAACCCCTATTTAAATGTAGTTCCTAAGATGTTTGATGTGTGTTTCAGGTGGAGGCCCCTAAAAACAGTAGTCTCTATGATGATAACCTGACAGAAACACCTGTTCTTATCTATAAACGGGTAGGAACTTATGTTTTTCTGGAACAGTACAAAGTGGTATATTAAATGGTGTATAAATTGGTATACTATAATGAAGTGCTGTGAGACAAAAGTATTTGATGGGAAGTTTTTTGTTTTCCCCCTCTCTGTCCTCTAGCCCTGTATTCCTCTCATGATTGGACCTGCAGTATTCATTACCAACATGTTTCTTGCTTTTCTATCAGTAGACACATTGGTGTGGGTAAGTATTTGTCTATCCTTTAGATTTTCTGTATGTCTGTCTGTTTGCCTGACTTTCTGCTTGTGTCGCCTAATGTTTTAAGATTCACCTCACTTCTCTGCCTGTCCTTGTCTAGTTTTGTCTGCCTCTCCTCCTCCTCTACCTTTCCTCTTTACGTCCTTCATATATTTACCTCTTACCCCTCTCTTCTAATTTGGTATACTGTGTACTGTATTTCCCTCACCCCTAGATGCTCTGCAGCTCTCAGCATGGTCATCCTCTGCCAGTTGTACAAGGAGGAAGATCCAACCCCTCCTGTGGTCAACAGCGCACAGGCCAATGCAGGGAACGACACAACACTCACTGAAACCATTGAGATTGCCTAAGACATTCAAGGTTAAGTTCTTGTTACCAGGGCTCATCCATAAAATTTCAACTCTAAGTAGGGATACTCCTTAAGCCTTAAACCTTGTGTCTTGAATTTATATATTTAATGAATTGGAACAACCTTAGGAAAAGAAAATGTGACGCCAATCAATCAGATCGACTGTAAAACAAAAACAAAATAATAATAATAATGTAATCTGTTTTAGAAATCAAGACAAGTGAGAGCTAGCATCACTTTTCTTCACCAAAACACATGAACATGGATGGAAGTTGACTTTATTGAATTCTAATGTTGATTTATCCTATTCGTTTCCATCCTTTAGTTGTATGTATATAAATGAAAGACGACAGTTGACACTTCAATCAACTTATTTATTCATTTATTTCATTATTTTTTCGTTACTTATTGTTTATTTTCTATTATGGTATAGACTATAATTACCCACCTTCCGTCGACACTTAAAGACACACACAAACTCCACTTTGGCTTCAAAATTTAACATTGCAGTTGCACTTGCTAGCACTTGGACTTCATGTACTCGTATCTTTGTAGCACTATGTAGATATGGCTAGGATGCATTTATTTTGTACTCCGGTGTTTAATGTGGCATCGCTTTATCTAGCCTACTGGGTCAGGGATGCCCTTATGTTTTTCTTCCTAACCTGTGTTTTTTTTTACCTTCTCTTGTTGAGAGCACTATTCGTAAGTCGCTTAGAATAAAAGCGTCTGCTAAATGACAATACTGTATTGTAATGTAATGTGTGGGCTACAGAGCCAAACATTCAAAACGTAACCCCCACCCCCTTGCTCCTTGAAACAGTACTTTGTCAACACCTTGGTATGTGCCGCTGGTAACTCGTGGTCTTATAATGACTTCCGAAATCTTGATTTTTAGTTTACAATAAAAGCATGAAAATAAATAGTTTTAGTGTAACGCATGCAGAGTTTAGAATAAATGCCGAATTTTATGAATATACAGACAGAACAAGATTATTCGCTCATAACAATGGACGGAGTTTTTTGCAAAGGAGTGTACAAGCCCACATCTTGAAAGAGAAGCCATCATCAGTGGCAGGAGCTGATGTTGAAAATAAAGGTACTAACCAGCTGTGTCATGATAATATCCTACACTGCACACATATCAAAGAAATAACCTGGATACTTAGGGAGCAGCTTTGCCTTTTGGGTGGTTTATCTACATCTATTTATATGGTGTACTGTAATATTTACTAAAGGGGGAGAAGTTATTGTCAATACAGGGTTATATGCAATTTTGACATCATAGCCTACAGTAATTATTTCTTTGTTTCGCAATTGGATTTTCACTAAAGGTAAAATAAATGTTTGAGGATATATGTTGTTATAATTTGTAGTATTGGTTATATTTATCAACAATACACAATTCTGTTGAGAAAGACGTTTTTAAATGATATTACATTAAGAAAAAACTTTTATTCTGAAGTATGAAGAACAGAAGTGCGTGATCAAAGTTTTGTAGCGCAACAGCGCGCAGGGTCCAGAAGAAGCAGAACAGATCTTGCTCACTGGTCAAGACGGAAATCACCGAGAAGTTATTTTCAATATTCGCTTTCGAAAACGTTTGTCTGCAATATTAATTATGTTATAGGCTTTAGGCCAAGCTTTGGAAGGTAAAATGGGAAAAGTTAATACTTGCCTGACACGAGGGTTTATGGTCTTGATTAGCTTGATCGGGGTAAGTGGTCTTGGTTTTTGCTGTAGAGGGGCTGTAGTGTATTTGCGCCAAGTAGGAAAAAAATAACATAACGGTTAAATACATGAGAGGTACAAAACTGTTTGTCATAGATCATTTTAATATTATAAAAGTGTGTCAAGACCCGCTGTTAAAAGTTTAACAATGTTATGGGGCAGTTTGTCGTTCTTAAACAATAGTAAATGAATCGACTGTTAGGTTGCCTTGTGCATCTATTTTAGCAACATGCAATATAATAGCTCCCCTTAATGGAAAATCAACATGCACCAACTACAGTACATTGCTATTCATGGACGTGTTACTTTATTTGAAATCCATATTAGGGTAGCCTTTTTCATAGTTCATAGTTTTTAATCTGGTTTAGGTAATCTGTGGATAATCCTACACCTGCCGGTCTGAAAGCGATTTAACTATTTGACTGTCATTATCGCAATGGGTATATCATTGAAAAGGATACATAATGAACAGGTCTCAGTCAGCCACACTGTGGCCATGACCTAGATAGAGGCTGAGCCGGAAAGCTCTCATGCTGGGGTTGGAAAATGAGCAAGTGCATTTAGGGAATTGTGAAGATAGGGATCTGCTGAATTCGCATAAAAGGAGTAGATACTTTCTCAATAGGTGATTAAGGTCTTAAACTCTCAAAATATCTGGGTTCAAGACCAGCAATGAGGGAAACAGGGGAAATTACTTATTTACCAGCAAGAGGGACCAAAGGCAATGGGAAAGGTACACAACACAGACCTATGCATTGGCTACACAAAGATATAACAGGAGGATGTTTATGAACTATCCCTTGGTCTAAATGCACCTTAAACAGCATATACTTATTGTTCCTGATAGTCTGTTATTGTACGTCCACTTTCAGAGAGGTACCCCAGCATTTTGTCTGAAAAGTTTTTATTTTGCATAAGCTCACCCTGGGAAGACAGACTTTATGCAATCTATAGGGGTCACCAGGTAATGCAGGTCTCCTCGAAGCTCAAGGAGTGCTGACTAAGTGACAGCTGTATTTACATGTCTCGTCAGGAGAGATATGAATAAAGAGGGGTATATGTGAAATAATATCTTCTGTATTGTCTGCAGATTATAAGTGGCCTTCTGCTAGCCATTACTCTCTTTGGACATGGCTACTTCTACCAGGCGGAGGAGGTAAGTACAACCTTTAGGTAGCTGTGAAAATAGGACATGTAATTTTAGATGTTAGGAAATAACACTCACTTAAATTATAAAAATTATTCCACTTTGTGAAGTCTTCTTAACAATTTAGAAGGTCCTTGTTCAATATGATCTGAGTAACTGGGTTGTATTTCTTTGTGAAATAATTGAACAGGCAGTAAGTAGTTCAATAATGTTTTTCATATCTTTGAGTATACATCTATTTTGACATAGAGCAATTATAACAACGGGTATTACAGTGGAATAGGGCAATCTGATAGAATAATAACCCCTGTAATAGATATCTATAACAGATAGATAGGAAATTATCTTTGAATAATAGATTGGTCTGTGAAATACTGAAAGTGTACAATGCACACCACCGTTTACAGCTTTTACAGCATTTTATGAATACAATTTTGGGCTGATCAAGTGACCTCTATAGTTTTATTTTACAGTTGGAATTAGCACAACATTTTACCATATTTTCACTTCCTAAAATGAAAAAATTACACATATCCAATACAGATAGACTTTCACAGCATAGAAAGAGCCTGCTTGACAATTCTTATTAGGTATTTAAAAGCAAATATAAGGACGGAATAGCTATAAATGGAATCATGGCAGCTGTAATCTAGATATATGATATGATTTGGAAAGGAAAGGAAAGTGTTACAGGGTTGTTTTGTATAACAATGTAGTCTTGAATGTGGTATAATCCCTCTTTTCTTCCACCTCTCTGTTCAGATAGATGAGTTGATACCAGGGTTCACCATCCTGTATGCCCTTGGCGTCACCACATTCCTGCTGTCTCTGTTGGGCCTGTTCGGGGCCAGTGGCTTGAGGAAATGGGCCCTGATAGTGGTGAGTGGCACAGTTTGCAATCATCTAACCATGTTTCTTCCATATGGAGGAAGCAAAAGGGAAACCTTAATCTCTCTCCTTTAAATAAGAGCTAGTGAGAAGATGTGTTCTATATTTGTATCTTTGTCAGTTTGGGTTTACATTTTTTGGTCTGTCTGTGTGTGTGTGTGTGTGTGTGTGTGTGTGTGTGTGTGTGTGTGTGTGTGTGTGTGTGTGTGTGTGTGTGTGTGTGTGTGCGCGCATAGTTTGCCATTGGGATGACACTGACAAGCCTGACCATGTTCATAGAGACAATGAGAGCAATTCCGACTAGACACCAGGTACAACCCACAACGCAATCTACAAACACACAAACAAAAGCACATACTTAGTTACAACACCCATATGTTTGGCTCAACACTAAAAACTATAAAAGGTATATGGAAGAATAAGGAATGTGAGGAACTAAAAGTAAAGATGATGAGTATTCGATTTGGGACGCAGCAGATGTCACATGATGGTGTTGTCTAATGATGATGATTAACTTGCTGGTTTGTGTTCTTAGGGAACCGAGGAGGTGAGGCATGAATACATGGCCATGCTGCCCCTCAGCAACGCCAGTGACACAGACAGAGCTGACCTCTTTAAACTGCAGATCAGCGTATGTGCACCACAGCTTTCTAGCATGCATCCACTGAATGAGTTGTATTTTGTTAGTCTGCTTTCTCTTCTGTAGCCTGTCCATCCGCCCATGTCTTATCTGTCCAATTCTGTCCAAGTCTGATGTCTTTTTGAAATTTCGATTGGTGTGCTGTTGTGTGTTCCGAGCCAGTGTATTTACATAGTAACATGTTTGTGTTTTGCATCTTAGTTAGAGTGTTGTGGGATTGAAGTTGGCTACGAGGAATGGGGACATGACATCCCTGACTCCTGCCTCTGTGCTGAGGATGCTGTTGGTGAATGTGTGAGTATGATTGCTTATAAATAGATCTGTTTTTAAGTATCTTGGGTATCATAGCCTATTACTAGTATGACATATGATAGCATCATCGCTTATAAATAGTTTTGAATATTTGAGTATCACTGTGGGTAAATGACTCTGAATACATGTGTAAGTCTCGCAACCCATACAACGTTGAGCTGCGCTTTCTTGCGCTACCTTGCCTTTGCTTTTAGTTTGTTGTGGTTGTTTTCGCTACTTTTGGAGCAACAGAGGGTTACTGCAACAGAACCTACACCCATAAATACCAGTTATTCAACTAATTACGAGATTGAACCCACCTTTTGCAATCCTGTGAATACTCCCAGAAATGTCTCCCCACCATGTCCCTGCAGCGCCCTCTACTCACCAGAGGCCAACACAGCACCTCACACGATCTAAGAAGTTTTATTCAACA
The DNA here is from genome assembly GCA_017639675.1 of Aplochiton taeniatus. Lineage (NCBI taxonomy): Eukaryota > Metazoa > Chordata > Actinopteri > Galaxiiformes > Galaxiidae > Aplochiton > Aplochiton taeniatus. The sequence continues at coordinate 18,067,167 of CM030172.1, read as the reverse complement.
AACTTTTTAGTCTTAGTATTTCTGCTACTACTTTAATACGTTTTTACGTCACTTTGTTTTTTAGGTGAAGGCCCCTGAAAACAGCAGTCTTTCTCAAGAGAATACTTCTGAACAGCATGTTCTTATTTATAATACGGTAAGCAATATTTATGTAGCACAATTAGTAAGTCACAACTAACCTCATTAGACACCACAATCAGGCACTATTTATATACACACACACACAAACACACCTCATTTTGGGGCTGCCATTTTTTTATGAGATGTGCAAGATGTTCAAGATGTACATTAATGTCTGATAATGAAATGTAAAATGTTTTAATTGTATTGGTCAGGCTCTTTCTTTAGTCTTTTATTCATACTGTTCAATTAAGGCTTTTTCAGGATTTTCAAACATTTAGGGACTATTCTTCAAAAGTGTATTTTGACAGTCAGCCACAGAGACAATCACTTTCAATATGTCAGTCAGATTTATTCAATCTATATTGCCCCAATCCATATAAGTCTCTGAATTCATGCATGACTTTGTCAACAGCCCATGAAGCTGTTGGCTGGACCAAGTTCCTCATTAATAATCATAATCAATGTAAACCATAATAAAACAAAATAAGTACAACTTAAATATTGTTCATTTTGACACTATCAGTCTGCCGAGGTTGACAAACTCTCCCACTGCAAGATGTCTGTGAAGTATGTAGATATGAAGTCATGTTCTATTGCTTCTCTACAGCCCTGTCTACCTGTCCTGATTTCCAAGGTTCTGATTCTCATTGACATGGTGCTAGTGACGCTAGTAGGACTCACGCTAATCTGGGTTTGTGCTGTTTTCAGATATGCTCAAATACAAGTTAGTGCAGTATATTTCTCATCGGTATGTACATCTTTCTTATTTAACTAACTGTGTGTGTGTGTGTGTTGTGTGTGTTGTCTCCTATCAGATGCTCTCTGCGGTTCTGTGCATTGTCATGCTGTACCAGTTGTTCAAAAAGGAAGATCCGCTCCCTCCAGTAGTCTACAGCGCACAGGCCAAAGAAGGAAACTATAGCGTGCTTTCTGAAGAAAACATCTGAGACACTTTGCTTTCCAAAGAGAACTAGACACTAGAATGCACTTGTTTGTGTTTGAGGAGAGGGCGTTGAAGTGAAAATACACATAGCCTTTATATTGTTTCAGGGTAGGGAGGATAAGCACTGAGAAAAAATACAAAGCATTGATTAGATCTAAAAAAGGTTCAACAAGAGCGATTCTGGCTTTGATGGTTTAATGTAGGTTTTCAGCTTGACAAAGACTGTTATTGAAACACTTTGATAGTATACATTTTTCAAAATGGCTTTATTACTTGAGCCATTTCATTAGATTTTTCATTACAGCACTGGCCTTTATACTTGGCCCCTTATTAAGTCTTGCTAAAGTGGTATATTATGAGAGTGTTGACAAGATGCGGTTAAAAGTTCCCATTTTGAGAAGTTGTATTACATAGGCTACTGCATAGCATTAGTTGCCAACACAATTGCTCATTCATCTTAAGCTGTGGACAAAGACCCTAAAGTACACTCTTGTTCTCGGCTGGAACAACGGCTTTTGTTCAATGTAAATTGACAGAAGATATGCAGATTGATAGATTTGTGAATGTTGCCACAAAATAGCACTGCTATGCAAAATACAAAATGCAAAATAGCATATGAATACTGTTCTTCAACTGCATGCCGTCCATCTTTATGCATTTTATATATTTTTCAATACAAGTTTGTGTGTGTGTGTGCGTGTGTGTGTGTGTGTGTGCGTGTACTTTACAGAAGATTTTCAGATTGATAGATTTGTGAATGTTGCCACAAAATAGCACTCTGTGGTGTGTGCGTGTACTTTACAAATGAACAGATTCATCAGATTCTAATAACTGCGCTGTCTCTTCGGACTTTCTTCCAAACCACTGTCTTTCGTTCACTTCTGCCTTTCTCCTCGTTGGTTTCTCTTTCCTATTAGATTCCCTCCTTTTTCTTTCCTTGATTTCCAGTTTCTTTTTCTTATCATCCTCTCTTTCTACCTCCTTCTGCTCACTCTGTACTGTTCTCTGTTCTTTCTTTTCTGTCTTTCGTATTCTATTTTCCTCCTTTTTGTGTTGTTTCCACCTCTTGTTTTCTAATAGCCACTCTAGTGTAGTCTCAATGGAAGAAAGAAGAATATAAATAACAACCAAAGAACAATGAATCAAGATGGCTTTAGCTATTATGGTAACGTAGGGAAATAGTTTGATTGTGATTTACTTTGCTTTAAACTTTTTTTTACCTGTGCGATCTTTGCACCTTGGTGCTCTCTTTGCAAAATTGATGGTGGGCTCGACTGGCAGCTTGCAGTGACCTGTAGAGCCACAAGGAGGAGCAACAAATAATTATTGTTACTGCTGTGAGGCCAAATATTTGAATCATAAATTTACTGTAACCTGTCACTTCACTCACCTGTGTTGTTGGGTACGCTTTTGGCTTTGCGCCTTGCTCTTGCTTTATTTGAAAATAAAACAGTCTCTGCGGCTTATTTGGCTTGTCTGGAGTTGTCTGTAGGAACAACATGGGAAAAGTATTTTGGTATAGGTTTTTCAGAATTCGTGCAGCTTGTATTTCTATGATAAATTAAACAGTTTGATGTTATGTACCTGTGTTGTTGAGGACTTCTTTGGCTCAGCACCTGGCTCTTTGTATTGCTTTTGGATAGAAAACCGACTGGATGTCTCGTTAGTTTTGCCTGTGTTGGTCTGTGGGAACCGTGCATTGGGTTTGTATTCAGGGTTAGAATCAGGAAAGTAGTGTTTTATCACACATACCATTGATGCCATTGTCCTTAGTATGGTTTTAAATATTCAATCACAAGCATACGTATACCTTGTACTACATCACATTAAATAGGACAGTGTGCAGATCTTTAGAATGGACATAAATAAGTACCCAGTTTGTTATTTATTCACTTGTATAAATAACAAACTGGGTACTTATTGAATTTATTCCTACACTAATGTTATGCAACAGCCAATGGCCCTGTGTAGAAATGAAACGCCCTCCAAAACTCAGGTTAATGCAATATATCAGGGTAACTGTTACAGTCCCCTAACTAGCAGGTTATTATTACCAGAAAATAATAAGGTGACCAAAACAAAGTATTTGAAAACTACTGATGGAAAGTGGGAAAACATTTTTAATAATTAATTAGTATTTACCCCACAAGTACATAGAAACACCTTGTTGTATGGCTGCAAAATAATTCAAACAGTAACAAGATAGGAACGGGGGGTTGTAAGTCAGTGCATCAATTCATTTATAGTTATTACTAAGAAAGGCATTTGTGGTGTTATGAGATAAGTACACATCGAAGTTGGAAATTTCAATAGAATTTCTTGGATTGAATCTTACCTACCTCCAATTTTCATTTGCAGGTACAATAGTGTCTGCTTGTTGCTTAATGCATCAATTGTGTGAATAATCATATTTAAGTAACATGCTATGTAAGTTAAGTAACATCTGGTATTTAATGATTACTTGTTTTGTCCTTAAGTGTATTGGGACTGTAAAATGAATGCATGCTTTTTAATCAAATGTGCAGGACCACATATTTAGGCCAGATAGGATAAAATTACGAATTTTTAAATATAAAAAATCAGCACACAATGTAGCCAAAATCCTATTTTGTGTCTATAATATTAAAATACACATTATTGTTAGTGTCTACCTCTGTCCCCTTGGATGTCTTTACACTTTGTTCTTGTTCATCCTCGACATTCATAAAGCTGAAGGGCTTTAAATGCTTCTTTGTGTCGTGCTATAGAAGCAGAAAGTCAGTCAGTTTAAAAAAGAAAAATGGATCAAATGAACATTACAATCATTTTGTTATTGCACAACATTTTTAAGTAGGCTTCTTGTTTTCATTTTACTGGAGAACCACTCCACTCGAATATTGAATACACACAAATATTATGATTTGCTCACTAAAAAAATGGCAGCACTGTGGTCGACAGTTAATTGAGATCTGTGTGATTTTCTATTCTCTGTCTGGGAATCCTCTGTCTTATCCTTCTTCTTTTCTTCCTTATTCTCTCGGCTCCTTCTTCTTCTCAGCTCCTGCTTCAGCAGCTTAACTTGTCTCTGATGTATTTCTTTATGTAGTTCCATCTCTTCCCTCTCCACCTCTCTCGCTTCTGAATGCCATTTGTCCTCATCCTTGCTCTCTGTACTCATCTCCGTCTTGTCCCTTTGATCCTTCAACTCTTTCACCCCTCTATTGTCCTCTCGTTTCATTTCATCCCTCCTAATAATGTCATCCTTTATCACTAATCTGACCCCCATTTGTCTCTCCAACTCCGCCACTAGCATCAACCATGTCTCCTCGTCTATTTTCCAATCCTCTTTTTTTATCTTCTCCAAACTCTCAATTTCTACCTGTCTCTTCATCTCCTGGTCAAGAGTCTTCAACTCCAGCTCTCTCTCCTTGTTCCGCGTTTCTTCCATCAGTCTCTCCTCCATCCCTCTCAGTCTCTGTTTCTCCTTCCTTAGCCTGGCCAGACCTCTGAGAATGATGTCCATTCCCTCCAATACCCACCCTTCATACCACGCCGTCTTTTGCTCCACCTTCTCCCTCTCTTTCTTTACCCATTCCTTTCTCTGGTCCACTCTCTGCTGTTCCAGAACCACTCTCTCCCACTTGCTCGTCAAGCCTTGGCCCAGTCTCTCTACTGCCTCAATCTCAATCCTTCTCTCCATATCCATGATGTGTCTTTTCTCCCTCTCCTTCTCCAGCTCAGCAATAATATGATCCATCTCTTCTCTCGTCCTCTTTATCTTTTTTCCTAATCTCACTATCTCTCCCTCATGCCTTTTGATCTCTTCATCCTTCTCTCTCTCCATCTTTTTATTTGTACACCTTAGCTCCTTCACTAGCCACTGTCCTCTCTGTGCATTTGCGTCCTCCTCCTCTTCATCGTCTTCCTCATCCTTTTCTTCATCCTTAATATCGGTTTCATCTTCCCCCTCTGAAGTCCACCATTCCTCATTGACCTCACAGTTTGGTTTCACTTTCATCTTTTCCTCAAATTTCTTCAGTCTTTTCACTAGTTTCTGTTCCTCTGTAATATTTAGTTCCTCTGCACGTATGCCCTCTTTTCTGTTACTATCCCTTTTTTCCAGCACATTTACTTCTTCCTCTTCCATAAACTCTTCCTCCTTCTCTTCCACATCCTCCATCTCCTCTCTCATCTTTCTCAACTCCTCATCTAACCTTTTCAGCTCTCTCGCCAACGGTCTGACTACTTTATCTTCTCTCTCCATCTTTTCTTTTTGCCACTCTGCCCACCAGTGGCAGCTCCGCTCATCTTCTTCTTTCTCTTCTTTTTCATCTTCTACATCACCATAATAAATATTATCCCTCTTCTTCAACGTGTCAAACAACCCTGTAATTTCCCCTTTCTTCCCTTTGTTTTGAGCCCCTCTAGTTTGTTCCACTGCAAATATGTCTTCTTCTGATACAAATTCTGTGGAGTAAAATACAGCCTGATTGGAGTTTTGGTCTCCTGATGCATTCTGCAAAGTCATGTTCAAACATACAAAGAAAAGTAGATAGGTAAGTTTGATCAGACCGTCGCTGTCACTACTGCTACTACTGGGGGCTGTGTGTGTTTGTATTTGTGTGCGTGTGGGCGTGCACGTGTGCGTGTGTGTGTGAGTGTGTTTGTGCCCCATCCTTCAACCAGTAATTGTATGTAAATAGCCCAGTTATCTTATCACTTTATGTTGCTTCATCTAACCTTGACAGTTTACTGGCAACAAATACAACAGTAGTAGTGTTGTTTTTTGTTTACTTACCGTAATGTTTAGGGTTTTTTCTACTTCTTCTTCCATTGTTCTCTTGCAAGTTTCTGGCTGCTTGTTTTACATGATCAAAAGTAAATTCATGGTTAACAACGGCCCGTTAGCTAAAGCTGATAAGATAGCTAGCAGATATTTTGGTTGTGAAAGTTATGAAAGTAAATGTTTTGATTTGAATATCATTCCAATACAGAAAATTCATAAAAAAATATTTAACAAAATTCTGAAAGATTTTGATTGGTCTGTTGGGCCTATATATTTTTTTAAACAGAATATTTACTTTATATTTTTCTACTAACTACCACTAAGTTCTATAAGTCTAAATGCAATTTTTTATTTGTGGATAGTGTGGCATTCAAATTCATTACATTATAGTTATAGATTTTATGGCATCCATGTATGTATGTATGTAGGCCACTGGATGTTTGTGTCACACCCACGCTTCCTCTCCAAAGATCAGCCACCCTGAATATTCATTATGGACACCTGGGTTAATTAGTTTGGGTTTCTAAGCACAGCCCAGGGTACTGTGCAGTAGTAAGTATTGTTTGGAGCAAACGTGAGGTGTCTTGATTTTTTTGTGAAGTTTACGACTGTCGCATGTGTTTATCATTTTATTAGGTAAGATGTTTTGGTGAATGCCTAGAGGCTGTTTTATTAAAAGTACTGATTCCCCTGCACCTGCGTCTTGACAATGGAGCCATTATAGTACTACGTACAAAAAACAACGTCAACCAAAATCTAGTTAGCTGCAGGGATGGTGATATGATACCTACCAGAGCGGTAAGACAAGATTCCATGGTTTCTACAGGTGCAGTCAAACAGGTTTAGAGTGGGTAAAGACAGAGAGAGAGAGAGAGAGAGAGAGAGAGAGAGAGAGAGAGAGAGAGAGAGAGAGAGAGAGAGAGAGAGAGAGAGAGAGAGAGAGAGAGAGAGAGAGAGAAAGAGAGAGAGAGAGAGAGAGAGAGAGAGAGAGAGAGAGAGAGAGATGTGGGTAGATGGGAAACCCTTACACGAGTGCTTGAAGACGACAGGTGGTACAGCTGAAGGAAGGAGATTCAAGTTCCACTCACTGATCAAACACCTGTGATTTACAAGGAACGTGTGACACTTCCTCTTTGTCTCTATCCTGAGTGCTGAGTACTTTGAGACAACCGCTGACTCTGTTGCTGAGGGGGAGGAAGCGATAAAAACACACCTGAGAAGGCGTGAAAAGAAACTAAGCAACGGAGTAGACCCAGGCGTTTTGCCTTCTGCTCTGCACTCTGGAGAGGACTAAAAAGGAGACAGGGAAAGAAAAACGGGATCGATTAAAAGGAAACAAACTACAGACAACAGGTATAGCCTATTTTTAGTTATTTGGGGTTTTATTAGTTTACTAACCTAGGCCCTAGCCCTTATTACAGAACAGACAAGGCATGAATGGGTCGTTATTTACATTTGCATGAGACTACAAATCCTACTGTAGGAGTGTAATTAAAGCTCTGTTATCTCCAATCCAAAGTCACCATGTGGTGTTCTTTAATTGGCATTGTAGCTCTCTTGAACGCTCATATTCGATTATATCTTATACCCATTTATTGTACTAGATAAAATGTACACGTTTAAACATTACATGCAAATTACCAAGTTTGTAACATTAGTTCAATTGCATTCAAACAAAACTTAAGGATCCTTCACAACAGTTTCTGACACCCATTGTATAAAAGAAGAGTCACCAGCTTTGTGTAGTTGTGTATGTGTTTGTGTGTCTAGCTTCTGGTGATACATCAAGTGCTGAGACTTTCAGGACTGTGTCCTGACCCCTTGCGCTGTTTACTTGAACCTACAACACAGGCTCTCTCTGGATGACAAACAAGGTCAGACAAATCAGACTATTCTCAAATTAAAGGGCTACCAGCCCACTCGCCATGGAAACCCCTCTGCAGCTTGGAGCAGAGCAGGACGATTCGTTTGACTTCCTGTTCAAGATCATCCTAATTGGAGATTCTAATGTTGGAAAGACCTGTGTCGTCCAAAGCTTTAAGTCTGGATTGTTCCCAGAGAGGCAACAGAACACTATTGGAGTGGACTTCACTGTACGTACGTTAGACATCGACGGAAAGAAAGTCAAGGTTAGTATATAATGTATGTGTGTGTGTGTGTGTGTGTGTGTGTGTGTGTGTGTGTGTGTGTGTGTGTGTGTGTGTGTGTGTGTGTGTGCGCGCCCCCAGATAGGTTTGTTTCTGCTTGAGTGGGAGGTTGTATGTCAGTGATTCTGTTTGTGTGTGTATGTCTTAGGGAGACAGCAAGTGATCAGTACATCTAAAACGTGTGTGGATTTGGGGTACAGTGTGTTGTAGGACCTGGTGTAAGAATTAACCTAAAACAACCCTTCGGCAGTTAAGTAGTGTTGTTGTGCTAACACTGTCACTAGGCCCTTTTTATGCCAAAACAAGTTGGACCTGTGGACAGCAGACGATACATGAGAGACCAGTCCTACTTGTTCCAGGGCCCACAGGCAGCTACATCCTGAATGGTTTAGTCAGCTTTGACAAGTGTAACCTACTTTCTTTAGCGCAGGGATTAGAAAGTAAGTTCAGCAAAGTCATGTATTACAATATAGTTCTGGTTCACATATTTTCTTTTGATAGGCAATGCTTTTTGATCAAAGCAATGTTATTAAATAATGTTTATGCAAGTCTTGTGGACATAATACAGTTAAGTGGCTTTGTTGCCAGTAAATTGGTCATAGCCAGAGGAAAGGGTAATTTTGCAGTGCACTACACACACACACACACACACACACACACACACACACACACACACACACACACACACGGACCCAACGAAGATCCTCTTAAGATTAGGATTAAAAGCAGCCCCAAATGAATGCTATTTTATAGCTCGAGAAGAGAAACAGATACAGCAGAATGGTGATATGAAAGTGGCAGGTTAAAGCAAAAAAGTGAATGGATGGAAAAGTAGTTAAAGAAAAGACTGTTGGGTCAAAAGGGTTAAGCACAGGGATACAACAAAGTGTGAGTAAGACTGAAGAGGTTAGAAGGGGAATTAGAGAGAGGGAAGTAATACAAATGGATTGTACCAGGTGAGTCTGGTGTGCCATGGTTGCTATGGAGGTTGTTACCATGTTAACCCAATTAGGAGCAGGCTCAAACTGCTTAGGGAATATGTTTGTGAGTGAACGTGTGCGTGAGTGTTTGTACTTGCTACCAGTACTTGTGTTTATGGTCGTGCATACAGGTAGATTGCTGTATGTGTCTTTCCGATTGAATCTGCGTCTTTAAATTGGTGTTTGATGTTTGTTTGATTTCAGCTGTATAGTCCTATCGGAGCATGTTTTTTAATTATCTGTGTGTTTCTGTTTGCTCACGTCTGCCAGATGCAGGTGTGGGACACGGCCGGTCAGGAGCGATTTCGCACCATCACTCAAAGTTACTACCGCAGTGCACACGGCGCTATGATCGCCTACGACATAACGCGGCGTTCAACCTTTGACTCTGTGACTCACTGGATTCAGGAAGTGGAGCTGTACGGAGCCACCAACATAGTACTGGTCCTCATAGGTTAGTGACAGTATGTATGTGTGTGTGTGTGTGTGTGTGTGTGCTTAGTATGCGTTGAAGGTAGAGTGAAGTGAAGTGCTTTTAGTAGAAGTTGGAGAACTGCTGACTCAGAGGCTCTAAAAGAGCGTGGTGCAGTCATAATGTCAGCTGTAGCGGTCTCTTACTAAATCTTAGAAAATCGTAGTGTTTTCTTCCTGTTTTTTCCCCTTGGAAACTCAGTTTACGTCGGGTGTAAGTCCTGGGCAAGGAGGCTACCATGGTGAAAGGGTTTGTTTGTGAGCTTTGGACGGGGGTCGTTTTTTGTGTGTGGGAAATACACTGTGGGTGCGTAATTCTGACCTGTCCCCTAACTCAAGTGTTACCCGGAATCCTAGTGTCAGGTCTCCTCCAACAAATGTCCTTGTGTGTTTGTTTGGGTGGGTGTGTGTGTTAGTGTTTGTTTCTTATCCATGTCTCTGTCTCCTCCATGCAGGTAATAAGTGTGACCTGGAGTCAGAGCGTGACGTGTTGTTCCAGGACTCTTGTGATCTGGCTAAGGAGAGAGGAGTCCTGGCTGCTTTGGAGACCTCCGCCAAGGTACAGTCATACACTCAAGCCATAGAGATTTTCTTGCAAGACTGGTAGTTTTATAATGTAGTAGACTATGCTGCCTGGGCTACAGTGTCCATAACAACTCTTATCTAAACATAAGAAATGGGTTGAAAAGTTCAACATGTGCCACCCTCTGCATACCCATTCAGGAAGTAAGGGTGATGAATTGTTGGATCCAAGTCCGACACCTTGTGTAAGGTGTCCTGTGAGATATAGGGCTATCAACCGGTTCTCACCCTACTTGTGCACAATCCTTACTGGGATGCACATCCATATAATAAAATTTGCCTCTATCCGTTAGTTTCAGAGACATGACCATTTAATGTTGAATTAATTAAGTAAAAAAACTCTACATCACGTTTTAACTTGGCTTGAGGCTCTGGACTGTAATCATTGGGGACTGTAATCAAATGGGAAAGTCTTCAGATTTTATGCTTTATGATGCAATATTAGTATTCTGTACAATATTAGTAGTCTGTCTTGACGGTCCATATATAACCTAGCAAAATGTCTTTCCCCTCTGACTTACTGTTTGACATGGTTCTAAACCTGCAGGAGAGTCAGAACGTGGAGGACGCCTTCATGCTGATGGCCAGAGAGCTGATGTCCCGTAACGGCCTGTCCGTTCCGCCAGGGACGTCCCACCTCGCCCGCTCCTCGCACGTCCTCCTCCGATCCAACTCCCGACCAGTCAACGGACCAGCTGTCACCGCCACCTCAGAGAAGAAGACATGCTGCTGACAGAAGGAAACGCAGCACACAGGGAGAAATGAGTGAACAGAGGAGAGCTAGGAGAGATGAGAAATGGCGGGATATGAAAACTCTTTGTCTTTACCTCATGGAGAGGCGAGATGGGAGAGGGATAAAAGGAGAGAGAGCAGAGCCATGAAACTGCTGTTTGGTCTAAAATTATCACGTGAAGAAACAAGAAGTAATGAATTCTCTAAAAAGAAGACGCGAAAAGTGAGCTGGGAGAAAGGACCTAAGCGAAAACTATGTGATTCTGCCGAGGCATGACAGTGGGGGACACAACATCCCTGAACCTCTGCTGGGAGAAAAGGGCTGGACTACACCTGGGTGTAAGAATGGACTTTTGAATTCTGTGTGGTCTGATTGACTTTACAGTGGTCGCTGCTGTTGCGATTGTCCTGCATACATCCTAAAAAAAACTGACCCATGAGCCAAAATGTTCTTTGAGTTTTCCTTTGAGATCCTTATTTATTTTTTAACCTTCCACATTTTGTTTTAGTGTCATGGAAAATTACTTGAGGATGATTGATGTATTGTAATATAGTAGTTTGTATTGTTTTTATGTCTGTAATGTTCAATCTGTGCAGTTTTCACAAAACACTAGACGCACCACTTGGGCCTACCACCAGAGAGCAGGGTATGCAAATCTACTCCCACGAGGAAGCTACTGATATCGGAGGCAGAACAGCCACAGTGTTTGTTTACAATGTGGGACTGTCACTTCAACCATGAGTCTCAGTACACCTTGACTCTGAAGTCCACATGGTGGAATTTGAATGTAATTATAGAACCCAAAGATTTCAAGCTTTATCTTTGGTTTAACCAAAGTAACTTGAGCCGCACTGCGTTTGTTTCACATGCAGCCATGACGGATTCAACTCTTCACAGAAATGGGAAGATAAACTACAATCTCAATAAAGTGAGACAATCAAAATTAGTATGGAATACAAGGACATTACTAAATCAAGTACGGTGAAACACTATAAACAATTATGATTGTGTACATGGCCGTACCTGAACCATTCCAATCAATGATTTCATTTTGTGGTGTTTTGACTTGCTATAGACCATGAATATTAAGAGAGCATATCTTGGCGGACTGGCATAATGTGTGTATGTATTTGTGTGTAGGCATGCGATCGTTTCTGGTGTGTCTTTCTTTGTGTAAGTGGGCCCAGTTCGTACATGTAAAACGTGTGTGTGGACATGTATAAAGCACATTGCTGGGCAGCCGTTCTCCATCACTGACTTGGTGATTCCTGAGGTATGTCAGCGCAGACTTATGGGACATGAGGTCATGTTTACATATGACCCTCACGGGGAAGGTTAGGTTCATGGACTTCTAAAAGATCAAGTTACCTGAGGTAACCATTCTCATCCCTGTAAACAACCAAGAATATGACCTTTTTTCGACCCAACGATATGATGTCTTTCAAATATGATTGCGTTTATAACGTTTGTTCATTTTATGTGACCATTGGATTCAAAAACGGTTCGAAGCCAATAGTTAACCAGGGTACTTCAGCGTCAGACAGTCTGCCTAATTTCTTCACTTAATCAAAATTGGTAATAGACCAATTTGTCCCAGGGCGGAAAACCAATACCTAGTTTTGTTTGCATCCTGGCTTTTGTTACTTTGATGGGGTTTTGAAGAAGAGGTGGCAAGTGATTATGGGGATGCCCTCAGTAACCATCTGCCAATGTATGTTTTGTAATTGTAAACCATCTGTCCTCATATCAATCGAAAACATCCAATTGTCAGTTCTCAAATACCTTATGGCTTTTTCCATTTTGACTGCAGCAGAACTCAGGGTTGGTTGCTAATTGTTTCAGGCTGGCTACCCCTGCAGGACGTGCTCTTTTTTAAAATCATGATTCATAATTGTTTCCAGGTATGTAGCTCTAAGTCGCCTAAATCTTTGATATGGACCCCATCTAAGGACCCCCTACAACCATCTGTGGTCTTTAGGTCGGATCTGACTTATTTTCATACACGTGTATAATCGACAACAACTAGATTCACTGCACTTCTTATTTTGACAGCAAATATAAACTAATCTCTCCATACTGCAACAATGTAGAATACCAGCAGCATGGGAACCTCTGTCAAAGATTTAGAGCCAGATTACAATTACATGGGCGGGCCAGCTGGGCCATGTTGACCGAGCGAGGAAGACTTGAAATGCAAACTGAAAACAGGAAGGAGTCGGCATCAAACTTGGTCTATAGGTCCTTCATCTGGTTTATGTAAAAATAGGCTGTAGGTGCATCTGCATGCCGGCGGTTTCAGTATATTTCCTATAACGCTGAGGGGCATGGTGCACCATGTGCCAGTTTAGGCAGATGTCTAGATGACTAATCATCTAGAAACATCTGCAGCTGACCTGACCTCACTCCTCAGGGGCAACCTTTTATTAGGCTTCCTGGAATGTCTGTGAAGGGGTAGGGGTGAAGGAAAATATGTGTTGGAGGAAGAGAGGGAGGCGAGGATAAGAAAGAGAAAGGGAGAGACGAGGGTGTGTGTGTGTGTGTGTGTGTGTGTGTGTCACTGCTGATAGACACTGTGTAGGAGAGGTTTATGGGGCACATTAAAAAAGAAGAGGGCAGAGGAGAAGGTAATAAGGTTGAGTAGCAGTAGAGAAATGAGAGGAGACAGAGACTGGAAAAAAGGGGGACTGGAGAACAGATGGAGACTTGAGAACAAGATAGGGAGAAGAGAGATGTATAGGTGGAAAAAATGAAGAAAGAGGAAGGAAGAGCTGTAGCTATAGTGACAGACATATCCAGGGTAGGAGAGGGTAAGGCTGAAGCCTATATAAGCCATCATACTATGCCTTTGTCGATGCAGCATAATGCCCTCTGTGCTGGCCTGCCAGTCAGCATGGAGAAGCCTGGAAGCAATTAGCTCCATCTGCCAGCCAGACCCAGTGAACAGCTACAGACATTTACATATACTGTATGTACACACACACACACACACACACAGGGAGACGGGAGAACCACAGAGCCACGGGGAACCTCTGGAGGCCCCCCAACTCTCTCCCATGCCAGCCCAGTCGCAAGCTTCCAAACTGGAAGACCGATGGGTGTGGAACATCCAGGAGACAGTAATCGCCTCTCTTTTTACGAAACACAACAGCTGACCCAAGACAGTGACAAAAATACATAAACGCACATACACAGACAGAGAGAAACACCCATTCTTATACACACATTTGCTACATATATATAGAATCCATGTGTCACATCTAATGGAGAAAATGTACTTCATAATACAATAGTTTAGTCACATTAATTAGTAAGTCGAGATGATAATGAACAAGGCTTTAGTTACCATGTGTCTTCGGAGGCTTTTACTGTTGTCAAGTGTTTAACACTAGTGTAACTTTGCTTGGTGTTAATTTCAACATGTTTCAGACTTAAAAAAAAACAAAAAAAGGGTTACCCTCACAATCTGGTTAACCACTGTCCATTTTGCTTTGCTTTGATATGCATTGTGAAACAGAATGTGATCTCACGTGATCCAGCTGGTCCAACAGGCAAGACATCCTTTAACGGCTAGCCTGTAAGGTTTTGAGTTGTTGTTGTTAAACGACATTCACTTAGATGACATCTTCAAAATGTTTTTAACCTTGGGTTTCAATTTATTTTATTGTTTCTCTCCACAACTAATTAGACTGTTGCATTTTCCTTTGTCTCTGCCCAAAGACAGACTGAAGATTTTTTCCAAGAGCCCAGACCAAAATTACAGTTCTGAACATCCAACCTTCATATTACATTTTCCATACCAAAAGCATCCCACACTTTGTAAACCGCACTAAAATAGTTGGAATAAACAGCCAGCGAAAAGAAGCAGTCAACTCTTTGAAGACACATTTTAATCACATAACTTCACAACATTTGGTTTTCTCTTGCAAAGATTTAACTATAATAGTCAAACTGGGGAGATTGTCAGAACCTACAGTGCTTCAACATAAATGGATAAAAAAGGGGCAAATTAATGAAAGAATGAATGAACAAACAAGTGAGGGAATTCAGGAGTGAATGAATGCACTGTGGATTTAGTAAATCAATGAATGATACAATTAGAACTGAACAGTAGTTGTCATTGATTGAATTCCTCAGTTAACTGAACAATTAGAATAATCAATAAATACACCTATCAAAGAATGTATGAAGGACTGAGCAGTCGTGGGTCATTGGGGAAGTTCTCCGTCTAAATGTACATGGACTAACCAAGCTCATGTGCTAGCTGTGTTCCATTCCAGCCGACGGAAACTCAAACGCTACTAAACTCTGAAACACATCCACACTCTGAGAGGAATGTTTAGACTACCTCCATAGAAGGTTTACCTTTGGTGCCAGTGTGTGAAGAAAAGAAAGAAAAACAATGACTGCACAGTGGTATGACATGCTAGGAAAGTAATTCTCATAGGATGTGATATTTATCCCTAGCTGAAAGCTTTGTCTGTGTATTCTTGTAAATTTCTACCTCTACAAGTCAGTCCTGCGGTATACCAAAACACAGTAACACACACACACACACACCCACACACACACACACACACACACACACACACACACACACACACAAACACACACACACACACAATCATGTGCCCATAAAAACACACCCAAAGCCCAATATCCATAAACCCCCTGACAATTCTATTTAAAGGACAAATTTAGCATGGTCTTAAAATAAGTTCTTGTTAAAAGGAAGAGATTAATGTCACAGACGCTCAGCCGAGGTTCTGTAGGCAGAGAACCAGACGATTAGAAGTACAACAGAACATACAAAGTACTTTTGCAGAAAACCATATGGATGTCTCACTGTGTCAGTCCCCTTTCAAGTTTTCCTAAACAGCTGACTGAAAATGCTGCAACCTGTGAACTACATAAAAAAGAAAGAAACAATTTCCAGCCACAATGCAACAATGCTACAAACAACCCATATAGCTATCAAATAATTCTCTGGTTCTCTACACACCAGGATTTCAAGAGTGAACAACCGGATCCAATCTTTTGTCCCAAACTATTGTGCATGGGAACTTTGTTTTCATGACAAAGTTAACCACTGCAGTCCCTGGAAATAGGATACCACATATACTATGACGTCTGCACAGGTTGAGACCACTGCTGATGCTATAGAGCTGCCACTATGTCCTTTTCTGCCCAGGTTTTCACTTACCCGGATGACAGTTTTAATCCTCTATTTTTTTTTATTAGGCATTCAATTTTACATGGGTTTGCCAGGTGTAGTTTTCAATTTACCAGTAACTTTCTTGTTAACCACATTGTTGAAGTTCCACTGCCTTTCCCTCTGTTCAATGAAACCTATTCAACTTTAGATACATTGCATCCCTGAATAGTAGTTAATCTTCTAACTTAAAAGCAAAGGAAGAAAAATGTATCTTTTCTGCATTTTCCATGTCCACCCAAAGGCAATCTTCTTCTTTGGAGTGTACTCCCACCTCACATTTTCCTCTGATCTATGAAATGTTGTTAAGATTCCAAGTAACTGTGTGTGTGTATGTGTGGGAAAGAGGGAAAGTGGGAGTGAGTCTGTATTTGTGTGTGGATGTGTGTGTGTGTGTGTGTGTGTGTGTGTGTGTGTGTGTGTGTGTGTGTGTGTGTGTGCACCCATATTATTGTCTCATTCTATGCAATGTACCTCCATCTCTAAGTGTGAGGGGTGTGTGTGCTGCCAACTCAAGTGATGATAAAACCAGCCCATCTGACAAAGGATGATTTACTATGGAGGGTAGACCATTGGTTCCACATCTGCTTTCTAGCGTTGACAAGTTGGACTGTGGTTAAGACAAGGACCGAGTGTGTCTCTGGCTGTGCGGGGGTGGAGTGGGGAGAGGTCACTCTGGCAAAGCCCCAGCTGTGGGGGATTTCTGTCTATTCTACAATTTCACTGATTGACTAACTCTCAGGCCACTACGACATTCTCTCTCTCTCTCTCTCTCTCTCTCTCTCTCTCTCTCTCTCTCTCTCTCTCTCTCTCTCTCTCTCTCTCTCTCTCTCTCTCTCTCTCTCTCTCTCTTTCTCTTGCTCTCTCTCTCTCACTTCTATTTATCTCTGTTTCCCCTTCCACGTCCTCAAATCGTCCACAAACACACACAGCTTTTTACCATAGGATGTGTGTTTATGTCAACATATTAGTATGCCACGGATGATTTAATATTAAACTAAAGCAACATTTTTGGAAAGTAATTAAAGAATTTGGAACACTTATTTCTCTTAAAGTAAATCATGTTAAAGTAATAACTCTCTATATTATGTATCAAACACTTTTCTACCGTTGCAGATTCAACTTTATTGACAACATTTTACCTGATTAATGCCATTTGTTGTATATAGTAAAAGATCAAATAAAAGAGTGACAATTGTTGCCCGGGGATGTCGATCGTGATAGTGGGAACTCTTTAGTTTTTGTTGTGGATCAGTGTCTCCGGGAAAGAGAGCGGTGACAGGGGAGAGTAGATGTGGAAACAGGTCTGTGGGTCCGGGGCAGTTTGGATTGACTTACTGACCGGGTATTATTGAACCATCACCTGATCCTTGAACACACACACACACACACGCTGTCTGTCATGTCATGCCAGTGTATGGAGTCAGTGATGGCATGTCCGTGATTCATTTCTACTCAGCAGATGTTTCCACAAAATTGGATAGTTGGTTACAGTAATACAGGGGGTTTATTGGTACATGGTCTGGAACAATACAAAGAAAAAAGTCGCAAAATGGAGGGGCCTGCAAACTACATTAAAAGCCAGCTAATGTTTGTTTGGTTGTGGACGTCATTTTACTGCGGCTCTGACAACAGTCAACAATGCAGTTGTTATCAAGTAATCCGCATCTCTCTTCCACTCAATTGTTTTAAGGGTTAATTAAATCAATCCTTTTCTCTCTCCCTTTTTTATCCTCCTCTCAAACTTTCTTTCTTACACAGAATCACACACAGTAAGAGTAAAACCTTGTTGTTTCCAAAGGCTTTCTAACAGAGAACTATAAGCTCAAAACAGATATAGGCTCAAGTGTTTTATAGAATGATGTCCTGTGTTGGGTAGTGAAATAAAAAAAGAACACAATGGGATTCCAACAACCATATTACAGATAAGATTTCCCTCTATGGCTGTTAGTACCTGTTACAGCAGCATAGCTACAGAAAGTGGAGCGATACATATGACAGAATATGTGATGGCACATGAAGCTCAAGTTTAGTTCCAGTGTGCCAGTAGAAGGTTCCTTACTGTGGCACCTTCACACGACACGACTTCAAACATAGATGTTGTTTTTGGGGAAGGAATTCAAATGTAAAATTAGGACCTTGTTACAGAAAGAAGATATTATTTCTACAGAAAAGTTAACAAAAAATGTATTAATTAATTTAACGCAATTTAATTTTAAATTGTCAATTGCAGTTATTAATTATTAGACAATTCCTCATAGTGATATTCTTTATTGGTTACAAATGAAACATTGAAAGAGATTGGGCATTGGGGTTATTGAAAGACAAATACAGGAGACAAGAGGGAGAAAATGTCTCACAGAGGCACCGCAGTGACAGAATGACAGAAAAAGAAGAAGAAAGACAGGGGAAAAAACAGGAGAGGACAATATGGAGAAAAACACCATAATATAGAAAAGAATGGCAGGAGAAAACCGTGGAGGAAAGAAGGCATACATAGGAGCACTTCCTCCCCTGTGGTTGAATTTCTCCTCTGACACTCCATATCTTCCGACACAGGTCACCTGCAGCTTCATAACGAACCTGTGATCTCTAATCCAGCTTCGTAACGAACCTGTAATCTCTAATCCAGCTTCATAATGAACCTGTGATCTCTAATCCAGCTTCATAAAGAACCTGTGATCTCTAATACACGAGCACGTGTGTTTTTGTTAGAGAGTCTAACATTACATTTGTTCTTAATCGTCCTTTTCAGAAAAACCTCTGTAATCAGACCGAGCTGTACAAACAGTCCACAACCAACCACCCCCTTCCCCCTCCCTGTACCCTTCATTTCATGCAGCCACTCTGGAGAATAAAAGAAAAAACTTTTCATGCAACATAGTTCAAGTTTAAGGTAACCTAACAAAGAAACAATGGCCAAATACCCATATTTTTAAAGAAGATATCAAAAATGCTTTGATTTTTATATGATGGTCCTCATCCCCCCACCCCCTCCTCCTCCTCCTTCCTCCTCCAGAGAATCTTGTTCTATAATAATAATAATAATAATGACTTGGACTTCTATAGCGCCTTTCATGATACCCAAGGTCGCTTCACAAGAGTGGGAGGAGGAAGGTAGAGGGCAGGGTAGGGGTTTTAGGGAGGCTTGGCGAGAGAGAAGAGGTGTGTTTTGAGGTACTTTTGGAACTGTGGCAGAGAAGTGGCAGAACGGATATGAGGGGGCAGGGTGTTCCAGAGGGTCGGGGCAATTGCACAGAAAGCCCTATCGCCAAAGGTTCTGAGTCTGGTGCGAGGAGTGGAGAGTAAGTCCTTGCTGGTGGAGCGCAGGGACCGTGACTGGGAGTACAGGTGGAGGAGGTCAGTGATGTACTTGGGTGCCAGTGAGTGAAGTGACTTGTAGGTGAGGAGGAGGATTTTGTAGCTGATGCGTTGTTTGATTGGTAGCCAGTGGAGTTTCTTGAGGATGGGGGTGATGTGCTGCCAGGGCTTGGTGTGAGTTAACACCCTGGCAGCTGAGTTCTGAACATACTGCAGCCGCATTCTAGAACCATGACATCAATCCAGCCCACCCCATCTCCCCTGGACTGTTCTCAGGCCGTCTGTCCAGGTTGGGGCAGGGGGTCTTGAGGAATCCTGGAGCTCACACTGGGCCTCAGCCCAAAAAAGAAACGGGGGAGACACACAGCTGTAGACACTATGAGTTCACATTACTCACTGGCAACAGTATGTACACACACACAAACACACAAAACACACAAATAACACACTCTTCAGACATGGAGCTCACATTTCTTACTGCCAAAAGTGTGTCCACTTGTGCACAGACACACACACACACAAACATAGCTCTAACTGTGCCTTTAACTGATTTCATACCTGCCCCACTGGCCCAACTTACTGATGAGAGTTTAGGATGAAATGAGAGAGAGGAAAAAAGGAGTAATAGAAAGAAATGCAAAGTCAAAGAAAGAGCTACTAAAGATCGTATCAAGTTTATTTTAATGGCCTATTACAAGAATATATGCTCACTGTTTGCTGCTCCCAGAAAGACTTGGGTTTTGTCAGTGTTTTTATCTTTGGAAATCGGACAAGACCCTAACCGATCCTGAGCATAGGGAGGACAGAGAGAGTTATGGGGAGGGCACATACATGGACATGGACAGGATAGAGAGCTGTCGGGAGGAAATGGAACATTACAGGGAGGGTCCTAAGGGAGCAGCTAAGTAGGGTTTCAGAGACCCCAGACCAAGTTGGCTCAACAAAACTGGACTGTTTATATTGTAGGACCAATAGACAATGAAACTATTGCTTAAGCTACTTCTGTTACTTTTCTATTATTGATCTCGTAAGATGTCAAACAATCATAGAAAATGGATTGCCAAGGCTTTTCTGGCAGACCACGGCTAGTGGCTAAAAGAAAACGTTGAATCCAGTATCGTTGAAAACACACACACACACACACACACACACACACACACACACACACACACACACACACACACACACACACACACACACGCTGAACCAACAAATGTGATCACAGACATACATAACCCCTCACTGAAAGACACAGACATACACACAAACATACACAGATTTGAACACTTCTAAACGTTTCCTTGAAGGTAAATTGGTGTCTATGTATTTAAATGTAATTAGTGTTGAAAGTGTAAGTGACATGCCAGTGTGAGAGGAACATATGGAAGACATTGTAGAGCCTGGTGGTCCGACATCACTACACTCCACCAAGGATAAACACATCCACAAACCCAAATAGCAAATAGGCCTTGAAGTATACTCTCACTAGCAATACAGACAAAACACAAGTGATAAAGCATACACACACACACACACACACACACACAACACACACACACACGCACACACACACACACACACACACACACACACACACACACACACACACACACACACACACACACATGTATATAGATCTCATTACACAGGAAGTCAACAACAAGAATATTTACATTTAAACAAAATGAATTGATTCTCATCAAATAGACGTGTACAGCATACATTCACAGAAAATAATTTCTTCAACGTGATAACGGACATTTTTTTCTGTCCAACGGTGATGGCGAGGATTCACAAAATTGCTGAGAAACAAGTTTCTACCTCCAAACCTGGCCTGATTCTCTGGTATTTTGTACCACAGCGATGAGGTCTGAAACCACGCGGAAAACGGTTGCTTCCATTTCTCCATTCATTTATTTTGACAAAAAAAGGGACAGATATCGCAACAAGTCTGGATTTAGCATCCTGTCTGTCTGGCCCTCATTGCCCTCATTGGAAGATAGAAACCTTAACAGATGTACAATACCTTGTCCCCGTGATTAACTCAAGGGGTTGGAGAGGCAAATCCAGATGAGGATAAAGACTCTTGCAGACCTTTGAAACAGCAGAGAATTGTAAAGCACGGCCACACGTTAGCAGGAGCATTGTGCAACTGCAGTCAAGTGTCTGAATATAGACTGGTATCATAAGAAAGAAAATGCCAGGGCTTGATCCCAGTTTATAGGTGCAATGCAGTTTCCCTAAAGCCTCACTGTCTACAGTCATAACTCAATGCCAAATCCTGACACAAAAGTGTTCAAGTATCTTGCAGCATGGGCCAGAGAAAACACAAAACTTCCTCTTAGTAACAACATGGAGGAAATATGTGCTGATGCTAAACCCATCACAGTGACCTCTGTCTGCAGCACTGCTCTGATGGCGGACAGGGGAGGGAGGGAGGGACAAACTCAGCGTTGAGGGAGGAAAGACAGAGTCATGAGAACAAGAGAGAGAAATGAAAGGAAAGGATGGATGAGAACGACAAAAAATATGTGGGATAATTGATGGCGTACCAGTCACTGCAGCTGCCTGCCCTTTGCAATAGATCCCTCACTAACGCACTTTGACATGGGCAGCATTGCAAGATAAATTAGACTCATTGAGTCCACTCATTGCAAGCAATAGGGATATCCTGGGTCCTTGCATGCGTGTAGGAACCGTCTGCATCCATTATTTTGATTGAAAAAAAGGTTCTCTCAGTTCATGCTCTCTATCTAATCCTGTGACCAACACATGGATCTCTTCATTAGTGTATCTAAGATATCTTAAAACCAACTTCAAACTTCAATCGTCTCCCAGACAAACTGTAGAATAAAGATGTTCATTAGCCCTTACAACATCTGCTGTTTACGCCCTTACCAAAAAAAATTCAAACCTCTGGCAAAATAACCTTTGTGTAGAGTCACAGAGAGGCAACCATCAACAGACTTGCTGGCCTTATTGACTTATTAGAAGCGTGCATGAAAAACAAAGACAGTCAAGGCCAAGACTGGTGGGCAAGCTTCTAAGACCACTCAGCCACTACCATCATTCTTTGTGCGTTGGACTCGAGTTATGAGAAACATTACGAGAGGCTCCTGCTGGCTGTTGACTTCATAGGTTTGGCATGCTTCAATGATTGGTTTAGACACACGGATAGCGTCCCAGTCTGACTTGAATACTCAGCTCTCCCCTCTTCTCTCCTGAGGAGGCATATGTCAAAGTATTTCATATTTTTCTACTTGCTTTTTTTTTTTGTATCTTAGCTCCCCACTCATGGAAACATAACTTGTAATATTTTCCAAATTATTCTTCTATATGTCATTGTGGCACCCATCGCCTTTTGTCCTGGAGCCGGGGTTCAGCATGTCTGACATGGATTGTTATCTAGTTCAGCTGAGCAGTTGGGCCGCTCATTTTACATAACATGCCAACTCTATAACCTCACCTGATGTGACACATACAGTACTATTTCATTGAACACGTGGGGCATTAATAATAGGACAACAAATACATGTTGTCTCCCATAATCAGAGAATAATGGAACATTTGAAACAAACTCTGCATGTTCACATTCCAACTATCCTTACCAGATCTCATTGGCTTGACATTGCATCATTATTGAGAATGTTAGAAGGATAACGTTACACTGCAAAGTACAAAAATGAATCAAACTGAACTGAACTGTCAGCAAGCACGGCCACGCCATTTCAGCTTATAGAAATGAACGCAGAAAGAAATGGTCAACTGGAATCTGTGGGGTCAGTTTAGTAGTGCATTCCTATGTTAAAACGGATTGAATTGCTGGTTTTCAATCAAAGACATAAAGAGAGAAATAGAGATAGATAGTTGAAGGGGAAGAGAGAACAAGAGAAAATGCGCAACAGAGCAAAAAATAAATGCCAAAAATAAAGGATGGGAATGGGGTATGAAGGAAACAGGAGAAAAATATATCACAAATTGGTTGAGGAGCATGAGCAAGACAACCCAAAAACATGCTGTGACCAAATATATCTTTTGGGAACTCTGAGGTCAAATATATCTTTGTAAATTATGCTCTTTTGTCTCTCTCTCTCTTTTTTTCTCTCTCTCTCTCTCTCTCTCTTTCTCTCTCTCTCTCTCTCTCTCTCTCTCTCTCTCTCTCTCTCTCTCTCTCTCAGATTCAGATTCAGATTCAGATTGCTTTATTGGCATGAAATACACAATGTAAATATTGCCAAAGCATACATGTAGGAAAATAATGGTAACAATAATAACATAACAATAACAATAACAACTATGACAACAATTAATAGAAAAATTCATAAATTATAGTATAATTCAATTCATTTGTATATCGTATGTGATAATAATTTTATCACATATAAAAAACAAAACAAATTATAATAATAATAAATAAATTAATTGTGAACAGAATATTGACAGTTAAACACAAAATGTTAATGACCACTACCAGATTAGGCCGTGACATTAGATGTGATCACTCAGTGTCCCTCAGGCCATGGCAAGCAGATACATATTTGGTGGCAGTGTGGGCCATTGCACCCAAAAGTATTCTACACTTTTCTTCATCTGATAACTGGAAATCTGAAATTGATTCACTAATTTGTGTATGAATTGATTCTCTTAATGTTAAATCTTTTTGACAATGGAGGAGAAAGTGCATTTCTGTCTCTACTTCCCCCGTCTGACAGTGAACACATGTTCGCTCCTCCTTGGGTAGCCATGTCTTTTTGTGTCTTCCTTTTTCAATTGCCAATTGATGGTCACTCAGTCTGTACTTGGTAAGGATCTGTCTCTGCTTTACATTTCTGATGGAGTAGAGATACTTTGCCAATTCATACTCTCTATTCAGGGACAGGTAGCAGTTAAGTTTGTGTTGTGTTTTAGTATGATCATTCCAATGTTCCAAATAAAACGTTTTGATCTGTTTAATAGTTTGGTTTATTCCAATTTGGCTTTCTCTCTCTCTCTCTCTCTCTCTCTCTCTCTCTCTCTCTCTCTCTCTCTCTCTCTCTCTCTCTCTCTCTCTCTCTCTCTCTCTCTCTCTCTCTCTCTCTCTCATTGTCTTTCTCTTCATATCTCCCCCTGAGAGGTATGTGAGGTATAACTGGGGCTAAATTATAAAGCATTTCTCTTTGATTGACCCGTTTGGATTTACCGTCATCACATCACCATAAATCAGCTAAAAGCAAAGAATGCTCTGGTGCGTAATAAAACTGCACTCAGGACAATCTTTGAAATACGAGCATATGTTTACGTAAGACAACATTCCAGCTTTAATTTTTCCAGATTTTCAATTAAGTACCCTCTGAAAACGCTATAAAATAACTATAAAAATCTATAAACTATAACGATAAAAATACTCTATTGCAAATGCCCTGATTAATTATAATAATTATGTATCTATTTTGTAAATGGCACGTTAATAAATGCAGCGTTACAAAGCTGCAACATCCTACACCAGCTGACCACCAGCATCCTCAAAAGAGTCTAAATAGTAGTGGAGCGTATTACAATGTTTTCTGTAGATACAGTCTACACTCTGCCTCCCTGAGCTACCCCCAAAGTTGGCAGCACACTGTGTATAGGAATGGGACATCTTCAAATGTTTTATATGACAAAAATCTTTGAAGTGATTTTGATGAAAATCACATCCTTCATCTGCTAACTGGCACACATCTGTTTGATGGACTCAGATGAACAGAACAACACAGAAATACATACTCTCCCACACAAAAAAAAAAATCTCACACAGGAGACACAGACACACACACGCACACTCATCCACTAATGCCAATGAGTATTTACAGTATATGCATTGCACCATAATCTATCTATTCTATTCCCTATCCCTTCATTATCAGGTATTTGAGGACAACTATCTAAATAAATAAACTATTTTATTAGGCTTATCTCTGTTATGTAATTCAAGACTAAGAAAAATAGATGATTGTCTGCTTTGGCACGCCTGTGTGTGTGTTTTAATGTCTGTATTAGTATATTATTTTATGCATTGGCAGGTCTGCGTGTTAGTGTTTGCTTGTTGTTCCTTGTTATATGTGCACATGCAGTGTCTTTGTGTTAGTGTGTGTGTGTGTGTGTGTGTGTGTGTGTGTGTGTGTGTGTGTGTGTGTGTGTGTGTGTGTGTGTGTGTGTGTGTGTGTGTGTGTGTGTATCTGTGTGTGTGAGAGAGAGGGAGAGCGAGCTCCATATTAGGTCTGCACCACTGTGGGCCACTTTATCCAAACTCAGATGGACTGTTTAGAACAAGACACTTCAAAACGAGCTTCTGCGCTAAGAGGTTAGGGAGCTATTGTTGTAAATGGGAGCCTGAGGAAGGGGTGAGGTTGGGCTGATAGAGAATTAGAGAAGGCTGAGAGAGAACATCAGAGGAGATGAACCAGAAAACCTTGAGTATTAATAGTCATGTCCATTAGTATATTTAGTATTCAGCCCTTTTCTCAACAATGCTACGGAGTGTTTTTATAATGATATAAATGGAAGCATGACTACTGGGTGTGAGTTTGGAAATAGTCTAAGGGTCGTGACAAAAGCTAGATTGGGGGGAAGAAAATGAGGTTGTGTAGAGAGAAAATAAGCGGGATTAGGGAAGGGAAAGAGTTGGTGGGGTTCATGCCTAGGCACAGGAAATGAGTGAAGGGCTGAGAGTAACGAAATGAACCACAGAGGCAGCTTGCAACTTGGCCGGGTTGTCTGTGTCGATGACACCTAGTGAACCATGAGAACCGCGGTGCAGAAGAGCAGAGAGAAAGTTGTAGATGAGCATGGCACTTCTCAAAATAGGCCGGCGGGTAATTTGCTTCTATAATCAAAGACAAAGCCAAATGCAGTTTGAGGGACTTGTGCTCCACCCACTGCAGAAAACAGCAGTCGACCTCTTGGGTTTTGGGCTCATTAGTCTGAGTCATACCAGCCTTTCACAGCACGACAACATAGTCCCATTAGTGGAGAGGAGGGCCCACTGCCTAAGCCCCAGGGAGTCTGCTCTGGTCCCTCTCAAAACAGCCTATCATGTGTCAACAACCGTTTCAACTCCATAAGTCCCATACTTGTAGAAATGAGTAGATTACGATGTTGTACAGGAGAACAAATATTAATACGAGTCAATAAAAAGACAATTCTCTCAGTTATGAAGAAAGAACTGTGGACAACACGACGGAAACAATTATGCAGCAATTGAAAGACTTTGGAGAGGCCCATAACTCTGGACAGTAAAGTGAAGTTCAAAGGCTGGTACCATGGGATCACTTGGTGCTTGGGAACGCATCACTACTTATGCTTATCTTTAAGTGTCTTCCTAGTTGCCTGACACTCAACGCAACACTCTACATTTTAGAATCTAAAATGCATCATCTCTCCCCCCCCCCCCCCCCCCCCCCCCCCCCCCCCCCCGTCTCTCTGTCCCTTTCCTCTGATGGGCAGTCAGAACATTGCCGGCAGCAGTGTTAAATCGTCGAGCAGAAGAGAGAAGTGTAACTCTAAACCCGCCACACACACACGTGCATGGTGTAACCCTAAACCAGACTCTGCCTGGCTGCTTCCCTCCACTCCATTCCACTCTGGGGACACTTTCTAGTACACACATATTTGAACACACACAGAAACACGCACAAACACACACACACACACTTTGAGAATCAGGCGCGGCAAGGGGGAGAGGGAGGGAGAGAAAGAGGGCGAGACTTGCAGAGAGATATACATTCAGGAAACAGGTCGTTCAGTTTGTCTGGCAGTCAACAAGCAGCCAGCCAACTCCCCCAGTCAGTCAAAGCAGCCCAGCAGGCAGTAAGCGGAGCGTCAGAGTGTGAGTGAGTGAGCGGGGCAGGCGGACCTCCAGATCTCGCTGGCAGCGCTCATGACAGGACTACGAGCCGGGGACGTGGGACCAACCGGAGATCTGACGGTCCTAGTGGATGACCCAGAGCCAGAGGTAGGACTGCAATACACACACGGAGAGAAGGCATGGCACAATGTTTGCATTAGAGCTTGAAAATGTCCTGCTTTATGTCTGGCCATTGCCCACAGGATGATGTACGGCTGGAACATAAAAAGACAAGACCATGAGAGCCAAACTCTTAGCCAAACATGCACCAACTTTATTCAGAGAAGTGAAAAAAAAAAAATGAATGGCAATTCTGACAATGTTTCTAGAACAACTTTATCAAAGGGAATCGTTTAGATTCCCATACTGACTGGTCCTTCTTGGTGATGTTATAACATGAAGTATGTGCTTTCATTGCTGTTGGTCATGTAAGTCGCTGCATATAAGTATAGAGGGGGTTGCCTGTGTCCAGTGCTGTTAGAATGTTTGAAGTATCTTTGCGCTGTGACAGTGAGTGTGAGTACTGCTGAGACAATGGAATGGTTTACCAAAGACAGAAAATTTTACCAAAGGAAACTCGGCAACATTTTTCTTACAGTGCTTTTCGCAGGCATCAAGGAATGTGACAGTATTTGACAGTAGTATTTGTGGATTCATGCATGCATTTTTGTTTATGTTTGCATGTATGCGTGTTTGTGTATCTGTGTGTGTGTGCGTGAGAGAAAGAGAAAGAGAGTGCGCCGCTGTGTGAGTGCGCATGTGTAACTCATTCCAGAGCCAAGTCAAACAGCAGGATGGAATTTTGCAGAAAAGAGAGGTTAAAGGTTTGTGCTTGCTCATCTTGCAATGCAATGGTATTTTTTTATGTTAGTGATGCAGTTCTGCAGTTAAAGCCTGTCACCTGTGAAGTGGAACATTTCTTTTGCAAGATGTAAGGAGAGATTCAATAGATTCCAAGGGTACATATGTGTGTGTGCCTTCTCTTTAAGGTGCAGATGTGTCTGGCTGCATTCCAAAAAACAATAATTGGTCAAGAGGGGAATGTGTGTGTGTGTGTGTGTGTGTGTGTGTGTGTGTGTGTGGGTGTGTGTGTGTGTGTGTTTTTCCTGTGTGTAGACCCATATGTTTATGTGTGTGCGTTTGTAGGAGAGAGAGAAAGAGTCTGTTAAACATCCCCTGACAGGAGTTCCTCACTCACAGTCACCACAAGGAGACAGGGTTGTTGAGGGGCCCAGACATACTTCAACGGAGCTGAGGACTGATTTCAGCAGAGTGACCACAAATAGAAGGCAGAATAGAGGAGAGGAAAAAGAAGGAAATGAAAAACAATTTGTAAGATACAAATATTATACAGTATATAAATATGAACAGAAGGCTTTAGAGCAGAGTAGAACAATTCCCCTAATTCCACCAGCGGTTTGTTCGGTGATTGGGGTGGTGTCCTGTCTCGGACTATCGTCCTGTCTCGTCTATCCTTGAGTTGACTGAGGCGTGCATGCACTAAACTGATGCTCTGCTGACTTTGGGGGCAGACTTACATTTATCTGTGATGCCAGGACAGGAAGACACCAGGTGACAGCTGCAGTTCAATGTCTGCTCCCAGCGGTAACTTGGCTGCAGAATCAAAACATACTTCTTCGTAGTTCTGTCTTTCCCTTTGCAAGCTGCTTTCCTACTTTGCAAAGTTGCTTTTAAATTTGCCTTCTCAGCTTTGACATTTGTTTGGATCGAGGAGTCCGCAGGTCTGCGGCAGCCATTGTGAATTGCTGTTGAATTTTAACATTTTTCTTCCTTTTTCACCCTGCCCAAGGAATTTGAACTGGATTTAATTAGGTTTGGGCTGTGAAAGAGACCCCTTATTTCTTTATTTTCCCTCCTGTTCTTTTTTTCAGTACTTGCCCTTATTCAGGTCCCCCTTTTTCTCTTTTTACATCTCCCTCTCCTTCTGAACCTCTCTTCATCCTCTTCCCCTCCCATTAGTCCCTCTCCGTCTTCTTGTAAAGAAAAGCTCTTTTGTTCTGCTCTGCCTCCTCCTGCCATCCCCAGGGCGTTGTTCAGAGCTACTGTACAGTAGAAGGCCACACACACACACACACACACACACACACACACACACACACACACACACATTGGGTGCAATGCAACAATCAGGATAATTTATAGTAAAATATAGTATAGTATAGTATAGTATAGTAATATAGTATAGTATAGTATAGTAAAATATGGCATCTGAGGCCATTTATTTCTAACCTGCCAATGTCATGATTACAACATACACGTTGGCATATTGATTTGTTTATTAGAGCATAAGAAGCAGGTCCGTTATGCTGTGTATACGTAAATTAAACTTGCATAGTTCACTGGAACACAGTAAAAAATGGACCGTTGGTTCCTAACTTCTCAAGGTGGTATGCTGCAGTTGTTGACATTGGAACTCAACCCCACTATTTTATGTTGGCTACTGTGTGTATGTGGGTGGGGGTGCATGTCTGCATTTAGTTCACACTGACTCCTATTATTTGACTTTACAGAGACGCACTGTATTTGAATCTATTCATTATTTCATCTTATAGCACACACCTAAGCGCAAACATAGAAAATTCACTCCTAATCAGAGTCTTGTGTAAACACATGTAGGCACACAAGAACAAAGACACACATACACGCCAAAAGCAACAATTATGTGCTAAAATATATCCATTAGCCCCGGTCTCCACCAGGCAGTGCAGAGTTTTCAACTCTCCAGTCCTTTTTGGCCTAGAGGACATGTCTGTCAGTTCATTCACCTATTCACACTTTGACCGTGTCTACAGAAGTTATACAACATCTCCCTTCACCCCGGGGTAATGCTATAAAACTAGAGCATATCCAGGCGCTTGCAGAACAGATATTGCAGAACATTACTGGTAGCATTCAAAAGTTACAGTTCAAAGTGTGTAAGCAGCCCAAATATTTAGATTCACTGATTTCAAACTAAAAACAGTTTTTTTAAAACACAAAGAAATGTGTGTAGCTCTTGCCCTCTTGAATTATACGTTTTTAGATTTCAAACGATGATGCATTCCTCTAGCTTTCTGTTAGCTTGCAATTTGATGGTGATGTAATATTTGGGTTACATCGTAGTAGTCCCTGGCTGCCAAGTGGTCTTACAGTAAAATGCAGTGGTAAAGTGAATTCACAAGCTAAAAAAAACTGAAAATATCAAGTGATGGCAATAAAAACCACAGTTAAAAAAAGCTAAATTAGCAGTAACACAGGGCCAAGTGAACTATATAAAGTTCTCCTGGTAAGAAGTACAACTTTCACCGACGCATAGCCACTGCAATAAAACTGACAGCCAAGACCCTTTGTTAGATGTTGCTTGTGTGAATTAGTGGTGCGTGTTTGCATGTGTGTATGTGTTTGTGGAGGGCTAGTGGTGGTGGTTATAAGTTTGACCTTCCTTAACATCAATGGAACAAATCACAACTGCGTACTCCCTATTGCTTAGCCCATTGCTGCTCTCATAACTGTCCGTACTGTCTGGCAAATTTTTACTTCACCTACCGCAAGCCACTGCGCAAAACAAACAATGTCAGCTATGCCTCACCAACTTTTGACAAACCCGTTCAAAATGCAACAATATCGGGCCCAATGATCTGAGATACCTTTTGGGGGGTTCCATTGGCTGTGTGCCTCATGACATTATGGGGAAATTACTCCCTGTGCTCTCTTTTTCTGCTACCCCTACTACCCCAACAAACCTAAACATAGACTAAATTATACTTTTAGATGTATATGTTGTTCAGATACAGATATCTCCTTGTAGGTTTAGCTGACGTATCAATTTGTTTGGGGGCTTGACCTTTTATTCAGCTCACATGTCCTGTTATTTTTTTTTAGTTTGCGGTAAATTACACTCTTTTTTTGTAGTTGTAGTTTAGAAACGACTCTTGTAGTTTTGTGTTCAACTGGTTCGTTGGGATGTTTTATATGGTTTACACCGCAAAGGTCACTAGGTCACTCAGTAAAACAAGAAGAAACACACACAGGTGATGGACTAGGACAGGTAGCAGAACGAGACACTTAAATCAAAGCTCTACACTGTACGATCAAAGTTTCACTGGTTAGAAGAGGTCTAACCCACTGCTCATCATTTGATTGGTAGCCTGCTGACCAACGTATATCTGGATAGCTTCATAAATAGGCACAATTATGATTACCAGAAGTATTGAGCTTATTATACATATAATAATAAATCTAGTTGTGTCTCCAAGCCTTATGCATTACAGATGGTTGAATGTATGAGGGCCTCCTAGGTATCTCACCTCAAGGTCAATCACCTTTGGTTCATTTACTGTCCAGATACCATGTAGCCAGAGAAAACCTCTATTCTTTGACTGTAAAAGGGATGCGTAACAACCTTTTAGATGCACTGCAACGTTTGCAAGCTTCTTTGCCCGTGAACTCCAGGAGCTCACACAGACAATTTTACTGGAATTTTTCCCACAGCTATCTCCAATTCTGAACAAAGGAAATCCATAGCAATTTAATTCAAATTATTACACCAATTGTATTGACAATGCACAGAGAAGGTTCATAGGCGAAAGTGCATTATTTCACCTAGCTTGATTTATAAAATGCAGCTGTCCAACAATTGCACCACCACCAAAATTGAATGATGAATTTAAAGCCATTGTTGGCAGCACCAGTACTAATCATATATCAAGAGCCACCTGGACTTTTGACACAGTGGGTCTGGATCTGGTGCACAATCAGCTCACATGCTGTGGGTAATGTTTTTTCTCTTTCTGCATCACAAGGTCTGTAGATCAGTGGATTGTTTACAGGGCTGGATGTATGTAGCAACACACAGACACACACAAACACACAGACACACACATACACACATCATTACACACACTCTCTCTCACACACACGAGAGAGAGAGAGAGAGAGAGAGAGAGAGAGAGAGAGAGAGAGAGAGAGAGAGAGAGGAGAGAGAGAGAGAGAGAGAGAGAGAGAGAGAGAGAGAGAGAGAGAGAGAGAGAGAGAGAGAGAGAGAGAGAGAGAGAGAGAGAGAGATGTGTAAACTTCCTGGCAGGTTGTTGATGGATGTTTATGGTGGATTCAACAGGGAATAAAGATACAGTGCATTACTGAAGGGGAAGAGACAATGGACAAAGAGAGAGAGACACAGAGGGAGAGAGAGAGAGAGAGAGAGAGAGAGAGAGAGAGAGAGAGAGAGAGAGAGAGAGAGAGAGAGAGTGAGAGAGAGAGAGAGAGAGAGAGAGAGAGAGAGAGAGAGAGAGAGAGAGAGAGAGAGAGAGAAGTAAAGATTAAAGTGGGCAACAGCAGGTTCCACTTAGGCGCCATTCAGAACAGGATGTGAAAAACAAAGGAAGGGGCAATCATTGTGAACTAACGGTGTGTTAAGCATCTTTAATACATATATATACACAGTCTATACATGCATTTGCATCTTTAATACATATATATACACAGTCTATACATGCATTTGCATCTTTAATACATATATATACACAGTC
Source organism: Aplochiton taeniatus (assembly GCA_017639675.1). NCBI lineage: Eukaryota > Metazoa > Chordata > Actinopteri > Galaxiiformes > Galaxiidae > Aplochiton > Aplochiton taeniatus. The sequence goes on along the minus strand of CM030172.1, from coordinate 18,034,501 downwards.
TATACATGCATTTGCATCTTTAATACACATATATACACAGTCTATACATGCATTTGCATCTTTAATACATATATATACACAGTCTATACATGCATTTGCATCTTTAATACATATATATACACAGTCTATACATGCATTTGCATCTTTAATACATATATATACACAGTCTATACATGCATTTGCATCTTTAATACACATATATACACAGTCTATACATGCATTTGCATCTTTAATACATATATATACACAGTCTATACATGCATTTGCATCTTTGCCATCTCGCTTCCTCCGTTTCTCCAACCGTCTTAAATCTGAGATTCCTTTTGTGATAGTTAATTTCATGCTCTGTGATTCCCCCCCTCTCTCTCCCTGGCAGCTGTGGTGACCTGCCCCCAGTAAAACCAGCGGCTATCTCAGACCATCTCCTCCTGCTTTGATCACCGAAGGACCCCATTGTCTTCAAGCCTCTCCGCTTCCTTCCCTGTATTTTTTATCTCAACTCCTCTCCTCCATCATGCGTCTCCTCAGCTTTCTCATCCTCCTGCTCGTCTTGCGGTCAGCCCAACTCAGGCGAGGCCCTTGGTCGGGGGGCAGGGGTCCGGGACGGCCTAGGAGTCCCAGGGGGCCAAGCGGGGGGCGAGTGCGGGGCCGAGGCAGGGTAGGGGCCGTGAAGCGCTATGCCCATGATTGTAAGGAGTACATGGAGGCTGGGGAGAAGTACCTGGACTGTCAAGAGAGACAGCTGACCAACGTCCAGCAGGACTGGCCCAAAGACATACACCACCTGTTGCTGGCACGCAACAAGATACAGGTGACTATCAGATGCAAATATCACGTAAATACTAAAAGCTAGAGGTAACAAGTAAACAAAGCTAAGCTCAATGGAACCATGACATTACCTTAACACGCCGATATTTTGTATTTAAAGCAAAACCCACAAAGCTACTGGTTGAGTCCAAACACAGAAGACTGCAAAGAGCTACTATGTAAAAAGATGAATGAACTGACATAGAATGAATTAATGCATGAATGAGTATGAACAAGAGAAAGAAAAATAGAAATAATTAGCTGTTGACCTGATGGATGAATGAATTAAGAAACCACTGACCGACTGAATTGATCATTCAATAATTTATAAATTTATAAATAATAAACCACGGTTTCTGTCATCCACCCACAGGTGCTGAGAGACAACATGTTTTCCCAGTTCACCCAACTGAAGAGTCTGGACCTTCAGCAGAATGAGATCAACATGATAGAGGAGAGAGCCTTCTCTGGCCTAGGTCAACTCACCACCTTACTTCTCCAGCATAACAAACTTAAGATGGCCGCTGAGGAGGTCCTCCTCCCCTTGCCCCGCCTCACCTACCTCCGTATTTATGACAACCCCTGGATCTGCAACTGCCAGCTGGATAGCCTGGTCCGCACCCTACAGGTGCCCAGCAACCGGAACCTGGGCAACTATGCCAAATGTGCGGAGCCAACGTCGTTATGGGGTCAAAAGTTGAAGAAGGTCAGAGTGGAGTTGTTGTGTCAGGCAGACAACCAGGTAATGCTGCCTGGAGGGGAGGGGCAGGGCGGAGGCATGCCCAAGCCTCCACCAATCAAACAACCAGACGCCTCTTCGCAGTGTCACACCTACATGTATCCCAAACCTCTCCTGGACTGCACCAGCAAAGGTAAGGCTAAAACGGCTTATCTAGCTTCAACTGTTATTTACTGTTATAGTTTCATTTTCTTTCTTCAAAGGAAAGTCTCACACTGTTACTAGATTTACTGTTATTGTCTCGCTTTCTTGTAGTATTTTACTATGAGTCTTGTCCATTGTTATTTTTTTAATTCTGTCTTCGTCTGTCCATTCTGACAAACACTGTCTCCTAATTTTGAAAAGCTGTGCCTCGAGGCCCTCAGAAAGAACTGAGGGAGGGACTGTAGATTGAAGAGAAAGCACAGAAAAGCCCTGTGGCTGTGTTGGATAATAACTAGGTTCTATGCCTGGGTCTGTTTGCATTTTTACCCATCCTGCTGAGTCAGCTTGTGGTGGGCAGCCCTCATGAAAACAGGCTCAGTTACTGTGGCATGGCTTAGAGGCTGGAGACAGGGTACATGATACAGGATGGATCGTGAGGTCAGACGGACGGGAAACAGAGAAAGAAAGAAAGAAAGAAAGAAAGAAAAGAAAGAAAGAAAGAAAGAAAGAAAGAAAGAAAGAAAGAAAGAAAAGAAAGAAAGAAAGAAAAAAGAAAGAAAGAAAGAAGAAGAGAAAAGAAAGAAGAAAGAAAGAAAAGAAAGAAAGAAAGAAAGAGACCGGCACGTTTCTGAAGGTGTCTCCGTCCCACACCCTCTCTGTGTGCGACCGTGTTGAGGCCATTGTGTGGTGGAGCCATCACGTTGCTTTCGACCAGCCTAGGCCTCCATGACGGCTCTGCTCCAGAGACAGACAGGAGGGGTGGAGGAACAGCTCTGCTCCGGTCTCACGCTGGGCCTGGAGTTACTTTGCACGCGGCCCTCTGTGACATTTACGGTCTCCTACTCTTCCTTCTTCTGGTTCTCTGCTCATCATCGTACACTCAGTCCATCCATCAATTTTCTCTTTCGTCATTCCCTCCTTGTACGGCATATATTTCCCTTTATTTTTACTCTTTAGTATTCTATTCCTCCCCCCCTTTCCTCCCTCTCTCCCTGTCTCCCCTAAAACTCTACAGTTATGTCCATGGGGGTGAAAGTGTACCCCTTGATTCAGGAAAAGCTTTTAAGCTGTTCTCAATGCATCATTGTCTGTATATAATGACAAAAACAGAGCAGAGTGAGCAACCAAACTGTCATGATTGATGGCTTTCCTGCTACATAAGCAGAGTCTTTCATATAAGCAAAAATACCATGAGACAAAACGATTCACAACCCTACACATGTTCAGATGTTAACAGTGGCTTCTCTGTCTACCATGCTGTCTATGGATCCAATAGACTTCCATGTTCTTCTGCGGGAGGCCTTTTCCATACATTTTTCTTCCTCTTCTTCCAGGAGCAATTGAATTGATTCTTTATCTGAACTCGTGTTTCTTCATTCTGTCTCTCTGGCTCATAACTCTTTCTCACATTCGCTCATCGCTCACCCTTTCCTTGACCCCCCTCTGATGTTCCTGAGGATGGTTTGAATTACTCCATTGAGGTGAGCCCGCTGCCCCCTCCCACATCCCTCCCTCGCTCCATCCATCTCTTCCTCTTTTTTATCACCCTTCATTAAACCTCCCTCCATCCTGTCTCATTATGATAAAAGGAACCTCCACTGAGGCACAGCCCTGTGTGTTCCACAGCGTTGACTCGGTACATCTGTTGGTTCTGTGGGTCTCCCAGTAGTACTACCCAGGCATTTTTGTCAGATGCATGTCTCATGTTTTCTAAACGTTAGCTCCATGGACATTTTGGGTTGCCCTCTCTCTTCTATTGCATTAGTAGTAAACATACTTTAAACGTATGGTCTCATCTGATTGTGTCCACATGTAAAATATCAGCTGGAATCTGCCCATACTATGTCAGGGGTAATTTAAAAAAGGCAACGCAAAGGATACTGGTGTTTGCCATCAAACTGCAATTATTTGTGGAAGCGCAAAGAAGCAAATACAGTTACATGCATAGCATATTTTTGATTGATATGTATGTAACAGTACCAAGTTGCAATGGCACCGTACCAAACTGTCATGAAGGTGAGCGAGGAGTCTGACTCCCCTTTTTAGGAGATGGAGACTCCAGGAGTCCAATTAATAAGTAAGCTAGCAATAGTTTTTTGGGGGACAAAAGATTATAACAAACGAGGGCAACAAATCTGAATATACACCAGGACACTGCATTCACGATATAAACATTTATTACAACGATAGATCAGTGTGAGGAGTTCTGAGCACAGAGGAGACGGCAGACCAAGGAGTGCAACTGGGGAAACCCGTTTATTGTCCACACCCACACACCCACACACCCCCACCCGTACGCCCACGCTGCTGGTGCTGGTGCTTCGCTCTTCGGGGAGTTTGGGACTGCGACTCTGCATCCGCTCAGCCTTCCGGCGTGTGTCAGCCTCCCTACTGAAACAAACAGACACCCTTATATAGCACTCCCCCAACTGATCACCAGATTGAACTCACCTGTTGCAATCCGGTGACCTGTCAGAGGAGTGCTTCATCACCACCACAGCCCTTCAGCGCCCTCTACCGGACGGATGTCCGCGGAACCCTCACAATCAGCCATGTTGAAAAAATAACTGTGCACATGCATAGGATATGTTCATTTAAAAAACTGCTAGACATACTGTAATTAAGTATCTATACTAGAGACATGAATTCATAATAAATGATCTTGTGTGCACAAGATATATAACTTGTTCCCACAAAATAATTAACTTGTGCACACAAGATAAAGAAAATATCACCTTTCAGGACTTTAGGGACTCCGTAGAAATGAATCATACAAATCATGCAGTTCTGGGATTGTTAATCAAGTTTTACTATCCAGGCTGATCCAACAGAGATGCAAGGATTTCCATTTGTGCCTATAGTACAATACTGCTTTAATATATCCATTAAAGTTTGATGAGTCAGGGTACAAAACTGGCTGGCCTTTGCCTGTCCTGTCAAATATGTGATGCATACAGTTTAATACAGCTTGTATTAAAGATGTGCAGATCAGGCCAGTTGAACACTACATACAGCACAAAAAAGACAGTACAGTAACTAAGTTTTAAAGGCGACTCAGCAAATGAAGCCAGTTGGCCCCTGACACGCTTACGCTCTCATACCACTATGTCATGATTACTTAGATTACCAGGCTTTT
>CM030172.1:17999675-18027175 GCA_017639675.1 Aplochiton taeniatus | reverse complement strand
TTAACACACTGTGCTGAAACGTATTCATTTACAGCAAATCAATGACAGATCAGGGGTTGCTACTTGCTTGATTTTTACTGTAGAATCCAAAAAGCATCTGTATGAGCAGGACTTTTAACATATTGCTAAAGTTATTATTATTAATATTATTACACTATAGGTCTATCACGCAAAGGCTGTTGATGCGGTTTTGATCTTTGCTTGTAATGTATGTAACAGCTTTTCATTTACCTAAAAACGAGGTACCTAAAAAACGAATATAATTTTCTATATTTTCTTTACACTGTCTCGCCTCCTTCGTTCACTCTCTCCTTTCTTCTTTCTTCTCTGTTCCTCCCTCTCTCTCTCTCTCTGCCTCTCTCGAACTGACTCCGTCTCCCTTGCTCTCTCCCTCTCTCTCTCCCTCTCTCTCTCTCTCCCTCTCTTTCTCTCTCTCTTTCTCTCTCTCTCTCTCTCTCTCTCTCTCTCTCTCTCTCTCTCTCTCTCTCTCTCCTCTCTCTCTCTCTCTCTCTCTCTCTCTCTCTCTCCCCCTTTCTCTCTCTCTCTCTCTCTCATGTAGAACTGAAGAGCATCCCCTCAGACCTGCCGTCTGACATTGTGAAGATAGACCTGTCTGGTAACAGCATCAGACAGCTGAGACCAAAAGAATTCTTGTCGGCTAAAGACCTGAGACTGCTCAACCTCAGCAGTAACAGCCTGGGCCACATTGACAACGGTGGGGATCACATACAAGCACAAACCCACACACAAACACATGCACGCGCACACACACACACACACACACACACACACACACAATCTGCTAGATAGACATAATTAAACACAGGTAGAGACACGCAAATTCACACACTAAAAGACAATTGTTTGTACTTCTCTGCTAAATTAAATAATTTCATTATATCCATCATAACATAATATAATTACATTCACAATGTAGTTGTTCATCAAAGCCATTAATGTTTTCACAGCTGATTTTAAGACTGGCCATAGAACACTGTTCTGTGAATGTACACAGCACAAATTCTCTCAGACAAACTGATGTATTTTTAATATAATTGTACTTTAATCTAATTTCTCCCGTTGAACTAGTTAGGGATATATTCATTGTCTGACATAAATTCTATAATGTGCATAAAGTTTTGTGGGCCAACAGGAGCAAAGGGCTTGTGAGGAACGTCTTCCGAGTGAGGATTAGAGACCTTGAAGTCCATTTATCATACAATGGCGCCAGGGAGGTCGTTGCCCTGCTATTTAGCAAGTCTCTGATAGTCTTCCTACACTGCAGTACTGACCTTCAGCCATACTGTAGGGACTGGCATTAAGTCTTACTTTGCCAGGTTTCCAAGTTCTCCCTGTGGCAAAGAGTAGAGACACCAGGTCAGCTATATTCAGACCAGTGCGACTTGGTACTGTAGTGTGGAAAAGCAAATCCTAAGATTTGGATTGGCGGTTTGAATGAAAAGCAGATCTAAGGAAACCTATGCTCGTTTTGTTTCATATTTTATGTAGTATGGAAGTTAATTCCGACACTTCACAACCTTGGAAACTCATTTGAATTTTCACGCTGTAAAAGTAGATTTTTTTCTAAGACCCCAGGTACCATAAATATCTGTAGCTGTAGCTGGTTTGTTCCACAAAGAAATACATAAATGTTATCATTTAAGCTCGGCCCCACTCATTTGCAACCATTAGGGATATCATTGAAAAAAAAGTACAACGTCATTGTTGCACGGCTAATGCTGTCAAGTCGCTCAGCTAGTGCTGGGCTCTGCAGGAAAAGCCTTCTCAGCATATTGTAATTATCCCACAGCAGCATGTGTACGTAATCAGTCCTCATTACAGAGCTCACCAGGGTAGCTGGCTTAGCCAAATATGAAACAGTACTTAGACCTGACAAAACAATGTAATACATGTTACACTCAGAGATTTGATGCCACTTTAACTAAAGGGTGCTTTGATGAAAAACAGAGGGATATAAACACAGTAAGACAGAGAAGATGGATAAGGGCAAAGATGATTGCCTTTTTCTAATCTATTGTTTTTCGTTCGATTCCTCTGTCTAGTCATACATCTTTTTTATTTCAAAGACTGACTGTACACTTCAATACATCTCTCTGTGAATACTCTTCTGTGCATCCCCTCTTTCACTACTCTTCTTCTTCCTCTGTTCCTTCCTTCCCCCCTCTATCTCAACTGCCTGCCATGTGTCCTCCTCTTACTCCCTCCTCCCCTCATCCTCCCCTACTGCTACGGCAAGATCAAAGCCGAGCCCCAGGGTCGCAACCAGCGTGAAACGGAGCCTATCGCCTCTTTTCCTACATCCCAGACAGTTAACACAGTCACCCGCAAGCACAGGCACACACTCAGATGTTGGTAACTTTTATGAAAACACTTAGTCAGTGATAGTAAAAAAAAAAACAGCTCACAAAGCAAAAGTGGACTGCTTCTTTACCCAAATACATTGAAATGATTCATATTTAAGTATATACTGTGCATTTATATATATATATATATAATACAGTATATATTATTGTATGTATTGTTTTTGTAAATTACATTTCTCAGCATTTTAATTCATTTATTGAAACACAAAATTGCATAAATTTGGTTGGACAAAGATAATTGCAGACTTCCTTTTGCTCTTCTCTCTGTCTCTGTCTTTCGTGCCTAGTTCCTTACAGTACTATACACAAAACTGTTTCCTCTCTTATTTTCCCTCTCCCCTTTCTCTACTCTCTGTCCTCTCTTACCACCTCCCTCTTGCCTACTCTCTCCTTCCTGTGCTTGGGGACCTGCTGCATCTGAGTTGTTTAAACACCACATTATGAAAACATACTTCCCCTCTTCCTTTCCCCCTCCTTTTCTCACCCATATAGGCTTGCACCACCTGCACAGTTTATATTGGCTATCACCTAACATTATTGTTAATACAATCTACTTTCCAATTGGTGTTAGGTTATAGCCAATGTGGTTTAAATATATATATATATATATATATATATATATATAGATATATATATATACAGTGGGGCCAAAAAGTATTTAGTCAGCCACTGATTGTGCAAGTTCTCACTTAGAAAGATGACGAGGTCAAACAGGTTCCATTAATACAGGTAACGAGTGGAGGACAGAAGAGCTTCTTAAAGAAGAAGTTACAGGTCTGTGAGAGCCAGAAATCTTGCTTGTTTGTGGGTGACCAAATACTTATTTTCCACCATCATTTACAAATAAATTCTTAAAAAATCCTACAATGTGATTTCCTGGATTTTTTTTCTAATTTTTGTCTCTCATAGTTGAAGTGTACTTATGATGAAAATTACAGACCTCTCTCATCTTTCTAAGTAGGAGAACTTGCACAATCAGTGGCTGACTAAATACTTTTTGGCCCCACTGTATATATATATATATATATATATATATATATATATATATATATATATATATATACTGCTGAATTTGTCTACAGTAATATCCATATCTCCGGCAGCATTGACATTACCATCTCCCTGCCAAACAATAGCCTCCACTCAATATCAGTTCTTAAGCTAATCCAAACTTTTTTTTCTTTATCATTCCATCTTAATATCCCTTTCCCTCCCTGCTTGGTCCATTGGAATGAAAACCGTCCAACTACATTCTCCACAATTTCAACATAAGCAATACTGTTTATTTACTGTCCTTCTACTTTTTCTCTTTCACATGCTTTTGCTGGTGTCCTGTATCTTTATGCGATTGACCTGTCCAATCACAGCTTCTATGGTTTCATATCAACAACACTTTGTAGTTTATTTACTTCATCAACCACAGTTTATTTAATCTGCTCCTTTTCTTCTTCCTCTTCCAGCTGCCTTTGCCGGTCTTCTGTATCTCCGTGAGCTGGACCTGTCCAACAACAGCCTCCACTACTTCCAGTATGGTGTGCTGGAGGACCTGTACTTCCTGCGGAAGCTGTCCCTAGGGGACAACCCTTGGACCTGTGACTACAACATCCATTACCTGATCTACTGGCTCAAACACCACCCTGGGGTGTCCCACAGTGGCCTTGTCTGCTCCCAGCCCCAGGAGTTCAGGGGCTGGCCCGTGGAGAACTATGTCAAGACGTACAACGGCGAGTGCCCCAAGGATAAGGCACCGGGACAATTGGGAGGGCAGGCGGGAGAGGGAGGACAAGCAGGGGAGACAGGGGAGGAGGACGGGGAAGGCGAGGGACAGTTGCCCAGGCCAATAATAGACAGAAGGCCCAAAAAGTTTGAAATCATCAGGTTGACATAGAATGGTGGATTGACTCATGAGTTAAAGGTAGGCTCAGGGATTTAACGTTTGAACTTACAAATGGGGTTACTATTAAAAGGAATAACTTGGCACGTCATAAATCTAGAAGTCAACAAACGTTACCAGTAATAGTGTGAATAGCAGACTACCAATCAGTTTCTGGTGATAGGGAAAAATTCAGTGTTACATTAAATTGCTTTCCACAGCATCATGCCTAAAGGTATGACGCTGACTTGATTGTGTGAGTGGTTAAAAACTAATTTCATGACCAGGGCTGACAAGCCTCTACGTTTTTTTTAGAACATCTCAATATTTAATGCAACATCATTTTGATGAATATGACCTTACATTAAAAAAAAAATTGTGAGACATAGCTCCCCCTCACCCCTGGCAGGATTCTCTGGGTGCTGCTATTGTTCCTAGGGTATTGATATTTGGTTCTGATAATACTTTGGGGGGGAATTTGGTTATTTTGTACGTAATGTATGATGTTTGTCTTTTTTGGGCAAATAAATGTGGTGTAATTTTTCTGAGATCTGCATAGAAAACACTTCCTATTATACACGCTTCCCATGGAAAAACTCAAACAAAAGTGTTCCATGTAATGTTCCCTTGACAAGCAAATGACAGAGGTTAAGGAAAGCAACAAAATGCTTTCTTTCCTATGAGCACAGTAGGTTTGCCATCAGGAACGAAGGCTGAGAGGTGCCAGATGTGTCGGTGATACTGTGACTCATAGTGGGCTGGATGGACCGGTGCCATCTGTTGAGTGTGTGTGTGTCTGGGTGCGTGGGGGAGTTATTACATATTTATTATTTATCTAATGTATAGTATGAACTATGCTAAAGGTATCCAATGTAAAAAAAATTTGCACAGCAGTTCGTATTCCTCTATCTTCCCTTTCTTTCACCACTTTGAACATACTCTAACTAACTGCTAGAAAAAAACTGTACGAACGTCCAAAAAGTCTTATTTCACTGTGAAAGAAGAGTCATGGTTGTGTAGGATGACAGATGATACCATCTATTTATTTACACATCTCACAATGACTGTGTAATGAGGAGAAAATTGGTATTTGTAGAGAGCTTCCATAAAAGTCATTTTGATGATTTTAAGAGATCTCTAACATCTGTTAACAAACTGCTTCCAGACGTGACTGTCTCAAGGACAGAAACCACCTCTCGGTGACGAATGAGAGAAAACGAACCTCCCCTAACTGAGTTGACGGAATCTGTCGGTTGGTAAGAGAACCACTGTGTGCGTGTGCACCTTAATATATGTATGTGTGTGCTTGCTTGTCAAGATGTATGTGTTTGTCACAGTATGTCTTGTCCCTGCTTGTGAGTGTGGGTTCATTGAAACCAGAGCCTTCTCATTTAGCCAAACATAACAAAGCAATGTGACTAAATTACCCCTTAATTTCTACTGGGCTTTTGTTGTGACTACAATCCTGTGCAGTAAGATTTTCCAAAGGCTCATTTCAGACACTGAAGGTGATGATTCATGTGATGGAAAGGTAAATTATGATTAAAACACTACTCAGTACTCAGTAGCTGAGATAATCTGCAGGAGACCATCATAGCCGGCATCATCATGTATATTATGGGATGGTAGCTCAACTAACAGGCACTGACCTCCAGTGAGAGCTGACGGAGGCTTCATGGTTAAAAACAGTTCTGGGAACACACCCACAAGCCACAGCCAGCGTGTTTCCCTACTCTGACAGATGGGTTTTTCAAAGAGTTTAGAGTGTAATGAGTTTGAAGACAAACTCAGAGCTTTCCAACCGTGGTATTGCTCCCCTCTTTAATTTGGCTTAACATTGTATTTTGGGTTTTCTAAAAGTCTTGCCATAAACATGTACTCCACTTGTAGACATCATTTTTGTCCATGGCTAAAGGGGCTCTTCACAAACACTGAAAAAAAGCAGCAAAATCTTGAACTACGCAAGCAAAGAGCATAGTTTAACAAATCTGAGCTAAATATCCACTATCCACTTATGGATACATTTTCATAAAATCAAATGAAATGGAACGAATCAAATGATAAATGGTAAAAAGAAACATTTGCTAAATATCAGGCAACACCATAAAGCGGTATTCAAAAGCAAACAGTGATCTCATTTGCCAGACACAAACTGTCATCATATCTGGTTAGCCCAATGCCCATGGTCTCATGCAATTGAAATGCACAGAACTTTATCCCAGAAGACATATTTTCCCCAAACATGGTAACTTGTTGAAAGGGCATGTTTTATAAGAAAATAAAAACAGTTCCACATTTCTGCAAAGAAAACCAGACATTTGGGGGGAATTCAAGGTCAACAGTGAAATAACACGCCAAAAAGAGCCATATCTAAATAGCTCATGAGTGTTTGATAATAACCAACAATCTACTAAATTTTCTATTGGGCAAAGCATACTGTGGTGTGCTGTGCTAAGTGGATACCAAAGCGAAATGTGGCTGAGGTACACTATGTAGGAACAGAAAAGCCCACATTTCACTGTTAGGTGGAAGTATAGCATGAACATGACAGGCATTCAAGCACAAACACAAACACATTCAGAAAAAAACATACATTGAAATCATAGTTTTCATAGATTTGGTTTATCAGATTACAGATGTCTTGTGAAATCTTCTGTTTAAAAAGCAATCACATAGCGGGTTCACACATACAGTATCTCTTTTCATAGAAAAGCCAAAAAATATCACACTGACAAGGAGAGCAGTCTTTTCCCTTCTCCTCAAATAATGTCTGAATAAAAGATCAAGTACTACTGATACAGTAAGCATTTGGCCAAAATATTTTTATAAAAGGCTAATTGACGGGTTACTTGGAATACTTTGGCACATTTTTAGACACGCTCATCGTTTGCAGGAATTATGAGGTAAGGGTTTACATTTTTGGTATCCATTTTGAGCAATGTTAAATCCATCAAAGCCCTTAAATCCCTTAATGATGTTGACAGACAAATGACCTAGGGCTTGTCTTAAAGGCAAAACCCAGATATGTGACTACATCTAGCCAGCTGTTTTATTATTATTATTATTATTATTATTATTATTATTATTATTATTATTATTTTAGAAAAAATGAGATGCCAATTTAGAGTGCTTGGTGGGTAAAATGCCAAAAAATAACGACATTACATCACCCACCAAAGTCAGTCAGCAGTATACTTCACGTTGCATTCGTTTGATTGCTTTTTTGCTTAATATAATTGCGCTGTTTGTGAGTCGCAAACTACTCTGATACCTCAAAATATGATGAGCAGAGTAGACGATTTTACAGGTGGAAGCTAGCTGGGTAAAGTAGATTGTTTGGTTCCCTCTGCTGGAAAGAAACTACACCACTGCAAGTTGCATGAAGCCAGTCAATATAAAGCACATGGGTCCAAGCATAGACATAGTATACGTCTGTGGGTCCAAGCCTGTGGCTGGAATAAGGTGTCCTGATTTTGCTGTTTCCTTATCACCCAATAAACCGGGCCAAAATGTTAGGCCTAGCCACCTAACATTTTACACCTAGGCCTACAACATACACAGCTGATTTATAATTTATATTGGATATATATCGTTACTCATCATCTTTCTCAGTTGTCTTTTTTCTTTATCATGTTTTAGTTATTGTTGCTTTGCTACTGAACAAAACAAAATCTGTTTTACGGAAAAGGATACGACGTCGTTGTTATGGTAACCTCTCCAAGCAATTCAACAACAGAAAACCAGTGATTTATTAGCTAACCAGACAGCAAGTTTGCCGCTGAGCTACTGAGAGCTGAATTCAGATAACAATTTGACGTTTTAGTTATCATCCCGTTTAAACGTAGCAAGCCAAGGCACGATACAACTAACAATGCAGAACCGTTCTCCTGGTACTTGAATTCAAGTGATCACGTTAAGTCATTTAAACGTGTTAAAAAAGTAAGTCCACCCGCTTGCCACCAATTTAAACCTCAGCTAGCTAGCTAGTTAAAGCTAATTGTTCTCTAATGAGTGGCGTTCTATCATTAATAGAAAGCTAGTTTGCTAGCAAATAATACATTGAGCTTCATATTTTAGAACGTAATGTCAAAGTAACATTAAATCAAAATCACTGCGCACCAGCTAAACATTGAAAGATAAATAAATGTCGGCGAGTGTGTTGTTTGTAAGATAATCCAGAATGAGCCAGGCGGGGGAGGAGAGTGGTTCCCCAAGCGAAGTCCAGGAGGAGGAGGAGGAGATAAGTGGTTCCCCAAGCGAAGGACAGGAGGAGGAAGAGGAGGGGGATGAGGAGGAGGAAGCTGAGGAAGACACTCTTCTATCAGCTGTGGCCCCAGACGCTTCACTTGCTGAGGAGGGACCATCCATCAAGACTCATATCTCTGCCAGCCCTGCTTTCCAGTGCCTAGATGAGGTAAGAATACGACTGGGCTTTGACCAGGGCACTGGTAAGCACAGGTTTGTCACTCACTCACTTGAGGTATTTTACAAAGGGAAAGTGTCGTCTTCTGCTGTTTACGTTGGGCATTATGCTCAATGATGCCTGTGTTAGCTTTTGCTTTAAAAAAGCAACTACTGTTATCTTACTTACTTGCCGATGAGTGTACCTTAAAGTTTAGCAATCTCTCATTCCCCATATCATCTGTGGTCATACGCCATGTAAGAGTGCGATAAACAGGCTTTTTAAATTATAATGTATTTAGTCTTGATCCTACTCCTAAAAATAGAAAAGACTCCATCCCAAAAGTTTAGTACAGATTTTATTCATGTTTTGCTATAAAAAGTAATGCATCTCTTTACTTGACAGGGCAATTGAGTGTGATATAAAATCTTTAATTATGTACACACACACAACCTTAAATATACACATTCTTATGGGGTGTCCCACTTCCAGAATTTCTCAACCAATAAGTCATAATCACTCAGAGACCTTTCCAGGAATTCACTATTTTATATTTCTGTAGATCTGGGAATTTTTTTAGTTTTTTTTTTTGGACACAAAAGTATATTACAAAAGCGCCCTCTGCCAATGCTTGTCCTTTCCTCTACTTCTCCCCACAGTCAAGCAGGTATACTATGTTAGGATAGTCCTTTCAGTCGCGTTTGTCCCATCACTCAGATATAGCAAAAGTCTATATATTAGTGATATGAAAGCAAAAATTATAAATACTTTACATTGTTTTTGGTACTCTTTCATAGAACATGTGGAGCAAAATGTAATGATTTTTTCTGACACATGGTGGCAGTATTGTACAAACAATTTTAGTATTTTTCATGAGTAAACTGCTGTATTGCTGCTGCAAGCTGTATATTGTTGTCACGGCCAGTAAAATGTATTATCTGCCATCTTGGTGTTGCTGACATTTTAGTCAGTCTAACGTTTTTAATCGGACTACAGTTTTTGCCTTTCCTAAAGGTCACCTCTTTTACAACTGTTTTCATGACAGAAGTGATAATAGTTTATTTCTTTTGATATTATTTTAAACTAAACTGAACACTATCTTTTTTTACCCTATTTCTGTGATGAAGTTTCTCCTCATTTGATTTTGCTGCTACCTTGCTAATATCCACTCAGCTGTTTCGGGGACACAGATAGAATGTAAAGCTGCATGAAAGACCTGTTTTCATAGCTTACAGGAGCAGGCAGAGGCGTAGATGGTGCAGAACACATCAGAGGGATAACACAATTCTCTCTCTCTCTCTCTCTCTCTCTCTTTCACATTTCGCTTGTCTTGTGATTCCTGGCCCTTTAGGGAGGGGATCATCTCCATGATCTTCGAAGGCTTTTTTAAAGTAGTTATAGATTATTTATTTTTTTGGGAATTTTTTCCTAAACTAGTGCATACTTACTGTCTTTACACTTACTGGCGGAGAAAGAGTAGTGAAGTGGTATTAAGATAAAATAAAGATGTCTTTATGGCATGTGTTTCTGTGTGGGTGGGTGTTTGGTTACCGCATGTGAATGTTGCTGTGGATGTGTTCATTTGTCTTTTACACGACAGTACGTGTGTCAGTGTGTGTGTTTGTCTTTCTGTCCCTCAATGTGTGTCCGTCTTTCTTAAGGAGCGTAGTTTTTGGGCCGTATCATCATCTTGACCGTCTTGAAGGCCTGTCTGTAGTTGGTGGGGTAGGCCTCGGCAGACATGTTATGCCAGGTTCCCCAGAAGATGCCATTCCTCACCCCCTTGTACCTCTTATGGTAGTACTTCCCATTCAGGTTGGCAGACATGCAGGCGTCAAACCACCACCCGGAACTATAGTAGGTGCCACAGTTCCCGGAGGGATACATATCGTTGTCGCGGTCTGGCGTGGTGAAGAACTTCTGGTCGTGGTTGAAGTGCCTGTTGAAGCTGATGGCGTTGCCGGCCGTGCCGCTGTAGCCGCTTATGGACAGGCGGTAGCGGAGGAATTCGTTTGCCACGTAGAACTGGTCGTACTTGGCATACTCACGCACACCCTCAAAGTCCTCCAGCTCGATGCGAAGGATGGTGTCTTTAGCCTTGGTCAGCAGGTGGAGGCGGTCGTTCCCCAGCCAGAACTCACCCCTACAAGGGATGAAGGAGAGGATTGATCAGTAAAGTAAAGTAAAGTAAACAGAATAGGAGGGAATAGAAGAGAATGATAAGTCATTGATCGGAAAATAATCTTAGGGTTAATCACTCTTGAGTTTGTAAATCAGAATCAATTATGAATGGATTATGCCATCTGTTGAAATCCTTATGACAGGTTTGATGCTTTGCTTTGCTCAAGGGAACAAAGGCAGGAGCCTTCACAGCAATTGAGTATTTGGTGTCTTCAAAGCCCACTCTTTTAACCACTGCTTTCCCTCTAAGGTAGCTGACCTGGGTTCCCTCTTTGAGCCTCTAAGATTTTAACCATCCACCTACCGGGGGTCACCAAAGCCCTTCTTGTAGTCGGCCCAGGTTCGGTTAAAGCTGACGGAGCCGTTGAGGCGCTGCTGGATGAGGGTCCAGCCGCCGCCGTACGACTCCATGTCACAAAACACCTCAAAGGTGCCGTTCCGTGGGTCAGGGGTCACCCGGTACACGCCATTCTTCCTCTGCTGCTGCAGCATGTTGTAGTCCGAGCAGTCCTTAGGGGCCAGAATGACTGGAGAGAGGGAGAGAAATAGGCAAGGTCAGGTCAGGTGAGGGGGCAGGGGGGGGGGGGGGGTGTAAAGGTGGAAGAGGGGAAGAGGCGAGAAGGTAAAATAAAAGATGAGAGAGAATGTCAAGTGTGATAGGCAATAAAGTTAAAGTGATAGATGAATGAGAAAGGAAAGGTAATAATAATGGGAATGAGAAGGTGTTGTGAAAGGGAGGGAAGAAGAAAAAAGAGGAAGAAAAAGAGGGAGCAGGATAAAAGTCAAGTGGGTCCCCTGCGTCGCACTGCGGGCTATTGCTTCGAATAGACCTGCCAAAGCTACAGCCAGGGCAAACACCCCTTCAGGGCTTATATCTCCCAAAAGCATCCACAGAGTGAAACCCCCTGCATGGGACATTACAGCCATCCACAGCCCCCTGATCCCTGAGGCAAAAACCCCTCCATGGGACGTCACTACCAAAGCCAGGCCCAGGGCGAGACTCTCTGCGTGAGATATGAAGCTAGCCTCAGCTCCCACAGCAAAGCCTCCTGTCACCTAGTGTTGTGAAAATAAAAAGGGACCGTCCTGTCAAAACGTGGGAAAGTATGTAATTGGATTAGGGAGCTGCGACCCTCTCTGTGTGTTACTGACCGAGGGGCCTAAGTCATCCTGACACCAGGCTGGGAGCACTGGAGCCCGAACTGAGCTCACACTGAGCTCACACTGAGCTCACACGAAGCCCACGTTTAGTTCCTAGTGAACTGAGGGGCATTGTCAAGCAGTGTGTTTCTTGTTGATGGCATTGAAGGGAGTCGGACATGCACGTGTTGTGATTAGGGGAAAAAATATTGCTGATGTGTTTCTAAGGAAAGATATAGAATTTTCCGCATAAATGGTGATCTAAGTCTAAGGTCATTACTCAGTATTCTTATTGGCCTTTTTTTTTTATATCTAATGAAAAACTTGTATGTTGTTTGTATTTTATTCCTTAGTTTTCTTCTCACATTTTATCATTCTGCTACCATGAATGGAGACACCATCATACTGTGGTGTTGATATGCCCTTTTTACTGCCAGAGTATGTCTCAGCCTCGTCCTTGTTTATCATGCATGCTTCCCTTGAAAACAACCCCTCCATATCTGTGTATATATCTGTTTCTGCTGTATGGAGATAGAGAGGAGGAGCCATCGCACCTCAGAGCTTTCAACACACATTTACAAGCAGCGGGAAACGATTTTCCAAGCTGTCAATATTTTTGGTCCTGCTACGTTCCTCTGGGCAGCTGTTCCGTCAGTCTGTTCTGCAGAGATAGCTGGGAGCTGTCACACTGGCTTCATTCCTTAGTGGACATTTTAGTTCACTTCAAACTGAGTACTTTAGAATATGGAAAACTCTGAACTATGAGGCTGTTAAGTGGAACTATGAAGTTTCCAAAGCTCCCTCGTCTCTCTCTCTCTCATCCTCCCAGTGTTTTGTCTCCCCTGCTGGGCTCCAGTCCTATCTGAATCCCCCTGCTGTTCACACTGATAGACTGCAGCCTCAGTAACTCAACCACACTGGAAGTCTGCGCTACTACCCGTAGAACTAACTAACTAACTAGCTGGCTGACTGATTGGTTGGATGGCTTGCTGGCTGGCTGGCTGACAGTGTGCAGACTGTCACAGTAATACTTTGATTGACAGACCAAACTCCATGGTGTTATCAAGGAAATGTGCACAATGTGATAGCTCCCTCTCATCTATGAGCAACTCCCTTCCTGTGGGAAGTGCGCGCTTCCAATTCTACAGAAATCTCAAAGAAAAAGGAAATGGGAAACAACTAATATAAATTGTAAATAAAGTTAGTTTGTTAATGTACTATTAGAGAGCAACAGTCTATAGCAAAAATCGTGACAATCCAACAACCGACACTAATATTACAAAGTAGTAATTGAAAGAAAACAATCCCCTGAGAAAAAAAAATTTACTTGCATACTTTAGCGTAACCCTAGAAACAAAAAGAAAGAAAGGGAAAAAGCTAGGCCTGTTATTGAGTAGGGAGAAGAGGGAGTACACTGTGTAGAGTAGCCAAATGCCTTTTGAGTGCGTGTCAGTGAATATCTTGTTTGTTTGAGCTGTAGATCGGAGCTAATGGGCTCTAACGGTTCAGTTCTGAGGAACTCGGGTCCACATGTTTGAAACTCAAATGTTTGGTTGCTAGCAAACCATTACAACTATCCTGATAGAAACCCGACCGGAGGAGAACCCAGAACCATATATATATGAGTTTGGTCTTTTTTTCTTCATTGGACTGGAAAACAAGTGGCAAATGATAAACGTGTGTCGTCTATTCATAGTCCCTGTGCTTTCTAGTGGCAACAGTGAAAATTGTATAAATCATTCCTTTGATTGATTGAACTGGGCTAAACTCTTACTGCGCAGTGAGATGCTGTAGAAACCACGGAAAGATAAACTCATTACTGCACAGGTCAGTTGATAACTTTGGCTCCACCAAGGACAGTTTCATAACTGCGTGCCCAGTTAGGCTAATTTTCGAGCTTCAACTGAAAGTGACAGTTGGCAGGCAGGAAGACAAGTGTTTTTGACACCCGACTCCCACTGTGAATAATTTCAGAATGACAGGGAAGAGTTGCAACATCTTATTATTGGCAAACACATAATGAGAGCTAGTTGTTCATTCCGCAAGGAACGCACGAGAGAGAGAGAGGAACGAGGGAGCTAGCATGCTCACACTTCTGTCCTATCTAAATCCATTTCAAAAGTCAACTCCATCCTGCATGAGCTAGCTTAAATGGAGAGGCTCATTCTCATGCTATGAGGGGGTAGTTTTTAAATGATGGCTTTTATAACTCCTGCCCAATGTTCTCTCCATATTTTGTGCACACATTGACACACTTAATTAGTGAGACTTGAGATGTTTTTTTGTTGATTTCTGTCGAAGTCATGGGATTTAATTTCAAATTTTACCTGAAAGTCCTTGGAGTGGCTCACATAGTATGGAAGCTGACAGCTAAATTGTGTGCTGTTACGACTTGCATACTACTCACTGCCTGCCACATTCTTTCTTCCTCTACCTTTCCTTCTGTTTTTCTTTCTAACTCTGTCCCGTTTTTCTATTTGTCCGTTTTTCCAAATGGATAACATCAGAATTCCAGGGTTTGTCCAGTTTGTTACGCAATAAGTAACTCAGAGCAATGGGGAGTTCCTATCCCCTCCCTCAGGTATGGCCTCACCCTTCAAAAGGCCAGGGGAATTATGCTCTTCTAAAAGTCGTACATTTCCCACAACATTTCAACAGTTCTGTTACTAACTTGCACTGTAGTAAATAACTGCTTTCTTCACAAATCATATACAATAGGCCTTGTCATTAATAGCAATTCATTTAAAAATGTAACGTGCAGAATAGTTCTGCATACTACAGTGATGGATGAAAACATAGCAGTGAAAGCTAGTGAGAGCTCTTTTCAGTAAAGCCACGGGGTGTTCCTTACACTGAGGGGAGGTCTGTGCGGCGCACTGGCTGTTGCAGCTGGAGCTGAGCTTGTTGACCACTCCAGTGATGTTCTCCACTTTGTGGTCCACCATAGCCCGGAGGTTGTCCATGTTGACCAGGCTCAGGCCCTCCACGCGGCCCTGCAGAGTGGTGATCTGGCCCCGGGCGTTCTTCAGGCTTGCAGACATGCGGTTCAGCTTCATCTGGTAGTGGGGGGAGAGGGGAGTTTTAGCATCCGCAGTGGTTCGCCCTCTAGTCCTGTCAGTGGGGTTTTTCAGTTTGTCTTCATGGTTGTTCAGGGGCCACGGCAGACATTTGAGAGACTTTCTTGATCCAAACTTTTAGGTTTTAGCTTTCCAATTTTTTTTGGAAGAATGTCAAAAACAATAATTTATGGCCATTATAAGAAAACATGCTTTCAAATATAAATATTCAGTGGTTTACCAAAAGTGGCCCTTACATATCTGTGTGCTTAAAAAAATGTGGAGAAAATGGAGATATTTCACCTTCCCTTTCAAATCCTTTTTATCCAATTTAAAGATATACTGTATATATTTTTTTACTCAAGTGCCTTATGACTTTGCATTTTCACTGGAAAGTGATTTTCACTCTTACCTGCATCTCCTGCATGCTCAGGGGCGGTGGAATTTTACCCATTCCCTGGGAGGCAGGACCAGCCTCGTTCTGTCCGGTTATCATTCCGTCTCCCCTCTGCTCTCCATGGGGAGCAGCTTGATGCTCCAGCCCCTGGTCCAGTCCAATAGAAGTCACCTGCCCTGCAACCTCCTCACTGCCCCTCTGAAGCAGTCCCTGGTCAGCCTGGAGCTGCTGGCCCCCCAGCCCCTGTCCCCCTCCTCCTCTGCTGCACTCCATACAGGAGCTCCTCAGCTTCTGCACCGTTTCCTTCAGGCTCTGCAGCTCCTTCATGGTCTTCTCCAGCAGCCGGAACTGCTTTGGCAGCTGGATGGTTAGGGGTGGCAGGGTGAGCTGGTAGGGGCAGTCCTCGCCTTCCTCTGCCCTGGACCCAGGGCCTCCGCACTGCCCCGAAGGGCGCAGCTTCATGGCCGGGCAGCCTCCAGTGGTGCCGGTGGGGCTCCTCTCTCCTGCTGCTTTAGCGTCCCATCCCGGCTGCTGTTGCAGGGGGCTGTCGTCGGCGAGGTCGGCTGCTGCTAAGAAGCAGCTCTGGGGGACGAGGGTTGCGGTGAGCAGGAGGGTGGCACAAACCCACAGTGGGACCAGTCCCATACTCTCTGTGTGTGTAGTATGTAGGACAGAAGTGGAAGTGTGCGTTTGAGGTGAGTGTACGTTTGTGTATGCAGTGACAAGCAAAGGTTGTGTGTGTGTACGCGGAGGTGTATCTCCGATGCACCGCTAGTTTTAGAGCGAAGGTGTGTGAGGGTAGTCCGCATGAGGCAGCGAGCGCCGGAGTAGTGCCGCTGCCTCAGATAGCTGTGTCATTAATACCAGGGCAGACAGGGAGGGAGGGAGAGAGAGAGCGAGAGAGGTGTAGAGATAGGGAGGGGGGTAGAGGGAGTCAGTCAAGAGGAGAGGAGGGGCATCCGATTGTATTGCGTAATCCCATACTCCACCTCCAACAGCAGCATGGTGAAGAGAGAGAGAGAGAGTCCAGCGCAGGCAGAGAAGCCTTACTGTAAGCGTTGATGTTTTCCTGAACAGAGAAGTGAGTCAGTTTACAAGAATTCCCCTCATGTGTTCCCCTCAAATTGTGTTGTTTTGTCGATAACACACCATTATGCAGAAGTGCTGTTCCCTTTCCTCTTTTTGAAACCTCCTGGTTTGGCTGTTTTAAATTTTTTTTTGACTTTACCTTGCTGTGATGCCCCCAGCTGTCATTGTGCTGTTGTACTGTGTCACACAAACATTATTGTTTGCACAAGGTTTATGTTTAAGAGTGGGGTTTGTGCACAGGGAGTGCTCCTCCTATGAGTCGTTTGTTTTCTGTGTCGCTCATTGACTCTATTCTCTGATGATGGGGGGATGTTTTCAAGTCGTTTATTTACCCTGCACTTTCTCAACTCTTCAACAAACACGCACACACCCATTAGCCTTCACAAGGAGCCATTTTATTGAGATTCGTAATGTTTGATAATATTGCTCAGTACCGCCATTAAAACACAATGTGTACATAAGGTAAATACGATACTGTTCAAAGGTGGCATGACTGTATGGGTAGAGTTGTGAAAGACAAACCCCACCCTCACAAAATGTTGCCATGGTGAAACTGGCAATGATAAATTCTGCAGTCAGCTCTTATGTTTGCAGTCAAGTTCTAAGAGACCCATGAGCCAACGCCCTTGTCTATTTGTCTAGATGTCCTGAAAAAGCCTTAATGGTCCAAATTTGCACAATTGTTTTGGCCAGGGCTTATAAAAATCTCACTTGGCACCTAAGCCTTTGAAAAGTCTGGGAGAACATCTTCTTAGCCTCTTTTCACATCACCTAACAATGTTAGCATTCACATACAGTACTTCCTGCTTAAAAACCTAAGAGAGGCAAAGACTTCTCTTCAATTTCACCTGTTTAATACAGCCTAATTATTTGTTAGAGTTATGTCGAGGTATTAATTGTGAAGTAAGTGATTTATTGTTTAAAACTTTTGTTATGAATTTTCTTTTTTTGTACATAATTGGATTTAAATAGTTTTCCTTAAAATTTTCGATATATTTATATTTCTAATACCAGCTTCTAATACCAATACCAGTGTAATCACTAGCCACCTGTTAGTTTCTAAAAGTTGTCTGAGTGAACTTCCTTAGGGTTCCTAATATACAGTATTGTACATGTTTTAGTTACTGTGCTCTTTCCCTGGGCTGAGGTCAGCAGCTCCTGCTGGGTCTCATCTCCGGGACTCTCTGGGAGAAACTAACCAGCAATGTTACGAGAAACAGCTTCTTTGCATTACCTGCTACCATCTGCTTCATGTCTCATTGAACTCACTGTGTACATAACACCTACCTATCTTGTTGAAAACTCAGGGACACAACACCACAAAAACAAAACTGGCCTGAAGCAAGAAGAAATCTCATGGATGTGTATTTGTGCTGTGGTGTTTGTGGCTGGCCATAAGTGTGTAAGCCCTGTCTGTACACTTACCTATGTAAGAGGTAATGTCTGAGTTTGTCTCACTTCAAAGATTATCCACCACATGCAAACCTGCTGCTTTAAAACCATGTGAACCACACACACACATGCACAGTCCCATCTTTCAGCTGTTTCATGCTAGGAAAGACAGAAATAGAGGAATGTTTTATAACAAGCTGCTTCTCAAAGATAAATGACTAGTCGGCTCTCATAGCGCAAGACGGATGTCTGTCATGTCACAAATACGCCTCTGAAAAGAATCAATGATCTACTGTTTCCTATAGGGCTGCAATTCCATGCATTCCATTCAACTGATAATAACAGGATGTTTCAGAAAAATGTTAGGATGTAAAACATCAAAACTATTCAGCTATATTTGTTTAATTGCTGAGTTACCTTATTAAGATAATGAAATTAATTTGGGTGAATTGATAGCTTATATTATAGCTCAGATCAGGGCTAGTGTGGTACGCTAAGTTGACTTTTCTATTTAAATATCTTTTGCTTGGCGACCGAGTATCCTAAATCCATGGCTAAGGTTCAGCTTATTCCCAAAACCAGATCTAATCCACTATACTTGTGCTTTTGGCCCATGTCCTTGTTTCTTGGCTCCCTGCTGTGGGCAAGTTTTGCAGTCCACATTAAAGCTTCTCCTGTTCTTGCCAAACGATCAATCCCCCCCAAAATGTTGATGCCAGTTGTATTTTTCCTGGAGCTGTGTGTGCGTGTGCGTGTGCGTGTGTGTGTGCGTGCGTGCGTGTTCATAGCTGTCTATCTGTCCGTCTTGTCAGTCTATTGGTGTTTATGTGTGTGTGTGCGTGTGTCCATGGACTCTTCCTAATCTGTGTGATACAGATGACTCAGAGGAGCTGCAGGCAAGTCTTAGTTTGTCCTTCATCACTAAATCTCTCCCCCAACCTGAAACCTGGTCCTCTGAAGATAAGACGCAGGACACCTGTAATAAATCACACTCATTCATTTGACCTTTATTTATTCAGGTCAGTATGGATACATCATAGGGACCAGCTGTATCCACAGGTATTTTGGTTTTGACTACTGATTAGAAGCATTTTCTCTAATTGTCTCGACCAGCTATTCTGTATACCGTAAAAGATGTATTATCGGTCTTGCAGGTTGTGACAAGGCCTGTGTACTTCAATTGAAAAGAAATCCCAGAAGGTTATATTCAAGGAGATATTGGTTTGCTTTACTGCTTCTTCAGTATGAACTCATGCGCTCCCATTTCACGGTCAACAACATTGATAAGTGGAGCAAGCTGGCTATCTACAGTGGTTCAAATGACAGTAAATTATATTTTCAGGGCTGTTTTATGTGGACCAAGAATTAAACATTATGAAACATGTAGACTGTAAACAACACTACTAATGATGACATTTTTTACTTCAAAGTAGTCCTTTGACCTTGAAGATATTGTTAACTATTAAGAGAGTAGAACATAAGGGCTCACATTGCAGTCACTGGTGTCTTTGTTGACAGAAAATCAATGAGTCAATTGTGTCATGTTTATTGGGTTACATATTTCATTTACAAATCATATTCTACTCTCCAATTATAGTATATTGTTATTATGTAATAATGAAACATGGTTTGCAGTAGTTGAACAGCCCTGAATAACAAATCATAACATTCCCAGCTGTGGGACCACCCATGCTTCCAGCCAGTCTGGTGGTGCTAAATAGCGAGCCAGTCCCTACTGTTTGTTGACTGCCTGTGTGTGTGTGTGCGTGTGTGCGTGCGTGCGTGCGTGCGTGCGTGCGTGCGTGCGTGCGTGCGTGTGTGCGTGTGCGTCTTTGTGTCTAGTCAGTGTCCAGTGAACTAATCTCCCTGGGACTGGAAAGAGGACATGGCAGGTTTCTCAGATGCCTGAGTCCTGTTCTTGTCCAAGGTTTGCCCAACTAGTCAGCCTGCCTGTCACTGGGCATGTTGTTGACTACTGACACTTCAGAGTTGTGAAGGAGTGCTGGTTTAACAAAGGGTTTCTGAGGTTGTCCACAGTACTGAAACATGATCCTATTGTATCACTTATGATGGGCTCTGATCCAGCTATGCCTACCATTTCTGTCTTTGAGACATAGGCAAGTTGATGATGATAACAATGATGATGAGGATGACAATGGTGATGTTTGTTATCTTCCCCAGCTGTTTTCTGTGGGGAAGATAAGTGGGAACAAAGCAGCCAAGCTGAGGGCCAGCTACAGCCGGCTCCATGACACCCTTAAAAGGTAGGCCTTCGGTAATATCTAGCTTTGAATCTCTTTCCCTTTATATGAGGGCTATGTTTAATATGGACTTGTCTTTATTTTTCAACATAATAAGTTCTGAAGATCTACAAAGATATCGTGTCAACTGTCATCATTAAAACTGTCAATTTGAACTTCCATTAAGAGGATAGTTGAGTTATTAAAAAAATTGATGAAAAGGTGCCAATGTGTATTACCACAACTGCATAAACCAGACAATATGACGCGTGCAGTAGGTTTAATGTTATGGAAGTAAGAAAATCCATCACAGGGCCAGTCCATAACAAACCAATCTATATTCATGGGCAGGTCATCAGCGCCAAACGTACATTGAAAAACACTTATAAAACACACCTCTATGCAGTACACACGTAGAATTTTCGATGTGTGCCTGCTTGCCCTACCTCCTTCAAAACAACAACAACCACCTCAGTTCCCAGGAGGTGGAGATTCGACTGGTGGGAGAGGCCAAGAACTTCCGGGCGGAGCTGGAGCGCCAGCGGGTCAAACTGGAGAAGGAGGAGCAGTTCCCGGAGGGGCCGGACACCGAGGTCAGCCGCATGAGACAGCAGCTGCTCAAGTTCCACAACGACCTGAGGGAGGCCGAGGAGAGGGAGTACCAGACCCAGTACCAGCTGGAGTGGTGAGCACACACACACAAGAAACTCACACAAACACATAAACACTCACAGAACATTGCACACACACGGAAACACACGCCCACAAAGATGCACATAAACACAAACGGAACGTTTCCACGCACACAGATACACACACACACACACACACACACCAAGAAACGCACACATGCTGAGAAGGGAAGCCAGGGTGATAGATGGGCGCAATCCTGTGTGTATCTAGGCCTGTCATGTCTGAGTACATTCTAGAGTTAGCAGGCCATTGACCAGCCAGTGGTCTGGATGGAAAGGTTACCGGCAGTCTTAGTCTACTGCTTCCCTCCGTTGTCCTCCTCTCCATCTCTCTCAACACTCCTGTCCTTGTCTCCAAAAGGCCAAACACACCCCCAGTAAATAGAACACGAGAGAGAACACTGCGGCGCATACACATATATCTATACATGCACACACACACATATCTACACACACATATTTGAGGGCCACAGAGCGGTCACTGGAACATTGCTAAGTGACTGATAATCACTGAGGAAAGACACTTTTCCTAAACTTGTTAAGACCAGCCATAATAACAAGATGACTCATCGAGAGAGAGAGAGAGAGAGAGAGAGAGAGAGAGAGAGAGAGAGAGAGAGAGAGAGAGAGAGAGAGAGAGAGAGAGAGAGAGAGAGAGAGAGAGAGAGAGAGAGAGAGAGAGAGAGAGAGAGAGAGAGAGAGAGAGAGAGAGAGAGAGAGAGAGAGAGAGAGAGAAAAAAAAAAAACAGAGGAGAGAGAGGATGATGAGGAGGAGGAGGATAAATGTCCTCTATGTATTGTCCTGATCATTTGGTCAGTTTTCCAGGAAACTATTTGCCCTTTTAAATAATAAAACAAAGCCTTGTATTTGTATTGTATTTTTCAAATCCCATAAAGTTGAACATGCAGTGTGAGTCACCTTAGATAGTTTCACCCCCATACAAACCACGCTGATTTAAATAGATTGAGATCAAAGTAAAACGCAGTACAATGCAGTGTGCTAGATTGAAGAACTCTCTCTCTCACACACAATTCCTCACATTCACCACGACCGTATCAGAGAATTTGGCCCACCGTCGACCTTATTAAAATATTAAATTAAAAACCCACTTTCAGAGCCTGTGGTAATAGACTGAGCTGTCTCTCACGTAAATGAAACCATGAATTACCGTGGCTGTGACAGGCAGCTGCTTGCAGGGCTTTTCCCCTCCTCTAGCCTTCTCTGTCACTCTCTCTTGTCTCCTTGTGTCATCTTTTCTGCCTTCGTCAATGCTGGATGCTCTTATCTTCTTTTGGGCCATTTTTCTCTCCCTCTCATCCTTCTCTTTCCCTCCCTTCCGACTCTCTCTTCTTTCGTCCTAAATCTCTCCCTCTCTTCTTCTGCCCTACACTCTTATTGTACACTATTTTAATTTCTCCCTTCCCTCTCTTCTTTTTCTCCTCACTCCTTTCTACTTCTCGTGATTCTTCTCTTTTCCTTCTCCTCCTCTCTCCTGTACCCTGCCCATGAACCAGCTCTAGCCATATGACTGACAGATGCTGCCCATGCAGATATTAACGTCTTTGGAAACACCCCGTTAAGCCCTTTATCCCTTGCCAGACACTTACTGGATTTCAGCACTTTCCCTCAAAGATTATCAGTGACATGCTTTAGCAATGAGGCAGCTTTGGCCCGAGGTGACATGGAGATGTATTTGTAACTTCCACTAAACTTCTCTAAATTTTGTGCGGTTCTGTTATTTTCTGTTCTAATCCAGGCCTCTATTCTGCTCCATTCCAGCCACAAAAGGCCCTTTGCTGTGGAATTTATATGCAACTATCTTTTAGTGTTTGGTTTCCAAGGTGTGAGAAGTTGAAACACTGTGGAGCTCATAATGCACTGATCCGTGTTATTGTCAATATGCCCCAGTCCAGCAGACAAATAGCCAATGCATCCTGAATGGCACTGCTGGTGTCACACACCTTGTAGACGGTGTAAACAAGGACGCATTGATACGATGAATAGTTTAATGAGGACATTCCCTTCCATCCAAGACGGTGCATTTCATGATTGGACTGAGGTTGGGCACTTCATTTAACTCCCGTGAGTGGCAAATTTGTCTCTCACCGTCTTTTGAGAAATGTAACGATTTATACACCTTACGCTGTGACAATGTGGATGATTCTGGATATGGGTGTACCACTCCCTTTCTGCTCCTTCTCTGTGTATAAGAACAGTGCTGCAGCCTGACTGAGGGACAATACACAGTGTGTGCCTGTGATTGACAGGTGCCTGATTAGTTAAGAGCATTCCGACACAGTGTGATTTCACTGTGCTGATTTCTGGGATAGGGGCAATCTGAGAGAGAATAATTTGTGTCATTTAAACATGTACAACTGGCCCTGTGTATTAACAATTACAAAGCTTATGATATCTTTGGAAAATATTTGCCTAATGTGGTCACTTTTGCTTCGTTAGCATCCGTTTCCGAAAAACTTAAAGAACTTTCAAGTTCCTCTAAAAAAACGCTTCTCTTTTCCCTTAACCTGGGAACAAAAAATAAGATCATAACTTAATATAATTTATTTGAATGATGCTTTATCCTCTCTTTCCTTTTTTTCTCTTTTTCCCTGCTCTCTTCCCAGCTTACAGGAAGAGAAGGCGTTTCAGGAGAAGGAGTATGAGATGCAGCCCAAACCGGTCGTGAGTTCCTTACCTGATCCAAAGCATATGATCAACTACTGTCTAGTGCCATTTCAGACATTCCACCTATCTAGAGACGATGCAGAATGCTTGGTGCACAGTTAGGGAAAGACCTACAAAGTCGAACATGACAGTCAACATTTCAACTCCAGTGGGTCTTCATTAAGTCTCATATGGGGCATTGCATTGTGCAGGCTCAACTTCTGTCTATTAACGTCTCTGTGCTGGGCCTTCCAAAACTGTTCCTCATCCTCAATGATAAGGTCTCCTTTGTGAGGGAATTTGATTGTCTAGTTCCTGCAGGCTTTTCATAGAGTTTTCTTTATTGAGCCCACCACTCACTGCAATTACCTATCATCAAGCACCTTCAGCGGTCCTGTGCAGAGCTCTGAATTTGTCCAAGGTATCTATTACAGATGGCCTTTCCTTAATAAAGTTCTCCTAAAAAAAGAAGCCTTTTCTATATACAGACAGTAACATGTAATCTCAGCTCATGTCCAAGCTGTATATAGTAATGGATTGCATTAATATAGCCCTTTTCCACCAGGTGCTAAGCTATTTAAACAGCAATCACTTCATCATGCTTGTCAGTATCGTTGTCCTTTAGCCTGTCATTCCTATTGTCATTGAACCAGGCTTCATGGTCTATTGTGGAGCGGTGTGTGTGTATGTGAGGGAGGGGCTGGGGGGGGGGCTCAGAGTGTGTGTCGTAAATCACGGTGTTCCAACTGTAAACCCACTAGGGCCAGCGTGCACCTCCAAGGCACTGTAGGCTACATGCATATGCATTGTAACACACATACTTTACACACACACATACACAGGTTTTAGCCTACACAAATCCGGCAAATAAACACAAAGAATACCTGGGTTTTGAGCGTACACACACAAACAGACATACACCGCACACGCACACAACGTCCTTATCATGCTACATTTACTCAACCGTCCTCTTGTCGCAGCTCGCGCTCACACACCCAGTGTATCAGCCAGGGAATGTGTCTACATCACAAACAGGCTTTGATTACGTTGCACTGAATGTTCGAGTGCAATAGATTACATTCGCTTTGGTTGCAATTTGCAGTCAGAGGCAACTGTTAACAGCTTGCAACATCCACAGATTTTTATCCAATGGTTGTATCTCTCGGTCAAGCCGCATACTTTAACCACTGAGAGTTTTACCGCCTCCACCAAAACATCAATATTGAGGAGCCAATTGTATTATGTGTATGCCTCTTTTCTTACAACCTTTTTTACAACACCTCTGAATCGAGCCTTTGTTTGTGAGCCCAAGGAAGCATCTGTAAAGATAAGACGGAATGGGAGT
This sequence comes from Aplochiton taeniatus, assembly GCA_017639675.1. Classification (NCBI taxonomy): domain Eukaryota; kingdom Metazoa; phylum Chordata; class Actinopteri; order Galaxiiformes; family Galaxiidae; genus Aplochiton; species Aplochiton taeniatus. The sequence continues at coordinate 18,002,319 of CM030172.1, read as the reverse complement.
TGCAACATATTCCCAAATTACACAGCTCTTAATGTTGGTGTTTTTGTAATACACATACTGTTGTGTCTGTGTGTGTGTGGGTGTGTTTGCGTGCGTGCGTGTCCTGCAGGAGTTGGAGAGCAGAGCCAAGTCTCTGAAGGACAGCTGCGAGGACCTGAGGAAGGAAGTGGCACAGAGACGACAGGAGCTCAAGTAAAACGACGTCCCTATTAAACCTAGCACAAGAGCGGCCCAGGCTCTGCAGAGGCCCCATTCCATCACTGCACTGATTTTCAAAAGCAAACGGACCTGATCCTTGTGAACGCGAACAGCGCAACTTCTCTGTTTTTCTTAGATGGGGATCTGTGCTCTGTCCGCTCTGTAACTCCTGGGTTTTGTTTGTGCAGGAGTCTGATGGAGGACATGGCAGCGCGTCAGAAGCTGATGCTGAAGGAACAGAGGGAGCTGGACGACAAGAAGGACTTCATTGAGATCCACGAGGTGAGACATGACAGGGAGACAGTGACACTCGTGAGCCTGGTTTGTGCTTCAGTGGAGACAGGGTCCAAAGACAAGTGTCTCTACACCCTTTCAAATGTTGCCAGGTACTTGACATTCTTGGATGACGCCCAAATATGGTCGGCTGTTCCAAAATACGTCTTTTCAAAACATCGTTTTTGTCGTTTGACACTTTCCAAAACATAATCAATCCTTTCACAGCACCGCAGCATCAATTATAAGGAGCCATCTCAATAAACTCATATCAACCATATGGCATCCAAAATCAGCCATACGGCAGAAATATGTCTTTTCTGTCTGTAGATTTGTCAATTTGTTGTGATGCATATGATGAGGGTGATGATTGTGTGTGTGTGTGTGTGTGTGTGTGTGTGTGTGTGTGTGTGTGTGTGTGTGTGTGCACGCACGCATGCGTGTGCGTGTTTGTGATTCCAGGCCGAGCTGGCCCAGCTCCTCTCTGTCCCGGGCCAGTTAGCGAAAGAGATAGAGAGGATCAACCGCAAGAAGATGTGAGTACAGTGTCCATGGTGAAGGAGGTGTTAGTGATCAGGCACTCCACAACCCACACACTAATGGCTGACTTACTAACTGAGTCATTGATAGCAATCTGTTTAACCTTTCACTGTATCCCTCTCTACCTTCCATCTGTCAGGCCCTTCTCTTCATCAAAGCCTTTTAATTTGTCCCTTTGTTCTCTTCCTCATTCCCCCATCGCCACCGTGTCCCACCCAATCAGCGAGGTGGAGAAGCGGCGGGCGGTGGTGGAGGAGGAATTTGCGGAGCTGTCCGAGCTGCAGAGGCGCACGGAGGGCCGGAGCCACAGCCTGGAAGAGGAGCGGAAGGAGGTGATGCGGGAGGTGGAGAACCGGCGCTCCTACCTGGAGTCCGCCGAGAGGGAGCACAGCCAACTTCAAAAAGAACAGGAGATGAACAAGGAGAGGGAGACCATCCTCATGGGACAGAGGTACAGTCGGTCAGACAGGAAAGCAGACAGCTAGCCTAGGACTGGTACCGCTAAGATAATGGCTACGTTTGATGGCCTGCTCCTGGAAGAGCAAAGGAAGAAGGAGACCAATCGTCTATTACAAAGCATGAGAAGAGCAGAGTGCGTAGTAACAGTTCTACCCCTCGGCCATAGCCAGGCCTAACATGGCGTCACTAGGGCTGGTGCTACTTAGTGTGGCAACTCGTGGTGTTTAGCCTTGCAGGCATATTGCTACAGTACACGTAAGCTGTATTTTCATAGACAGTCATTTTGGTGTCAACCCCTCTGATTGCGTCACCCGGTGAGGTCCCCCCCGCCACTGGGCGGGCACCATAGATATTAACATATATGCCATAAGTCCGCGGAGTGATAGATTTACCGACGTGCCAAAACCTCTCCCCTTCCCCAGAGGCATGCTGGACATCAACCTGGGCCACTGCCTGGTGGAGAGGAAGAACGTGCAGGAGAACCTGGCCTGTAAGCTCCGGGAGAAGGAGAGGCAGCTCCGGTCCCTGAAGAAGACGGAGATGCAGCTGAAGCTGGCCTACGACACGCTGGCCCACACCACGCTGCTCCACGACAAGACCAAGGCACAGGTGGGATGAGCCCGCGACCCGTCACAGGGAAGGGCAGGTTGTAGGTGTGTGGAGGGTACGGCTTGTCACCCATCAGGAGCAGAAGATGGAGTTCTAGATCACAGCTAGGTTATAGGTAGGGTTGACCAAACAGATTAGAATGGGGTTAACCATCGGTTGGTTGTACAGCTTTAACAGGCCATCTACTGGTTGATACAGTTGCCACATTTAGTGGAACCGGGTACAGATGAGAGATTTGCAGAGAGACCCAAGTCAAACCACATTAGAAGATAAAACGGCTCCACTACGCAATGAGCTTGTTCCACACAGCTTTATGGGCAATCAGGGGTTTCCAGTTTTTATATGATTTCATATTTCCGACATTTTACAAGAGTTTTGAGGACACAGGTGATATGTAAAAAAAGGGCGAAGGGAGGAAAGGTGACACTCAGAGAGAGAAAACATGCTCACAGGAAAAGTGTCAGCACATGTCACACAGCCATGACAAATGCTCATTAATGGAAACAATGACTCATTGTGGGGCTCTCAATACTGTGCAAAATAAATATAAAAGCTTCCAGTAACA
>CM030172.1:17967175-17994675 GCA_017639675.1 Aplochiton taeniatus | reverse complement strand
TCCAGCCTCCCATCCTCCAGGCTATATCTAGGGCCTGTAAATGCGTCCTGCCGTCCCTTTCAGAAGGTCATCCAGGCGGTGCCCAACCGTCCTCCAATCACACTAGGTCTGTCTGACGTCTCTCTGTCGGGGCACTCATGAGGGGTCGATTCATGGCTAATTGTTCCATACTTGTGTCGTTGCTCATATCGCCACGGTGTGCTCCGAGAGCCAAGCACATCATCTTCAGTGCTGCGCCCAGCCCGACTGTCCTCCAGCAATGGCACGGTGACAGGGGAACGGCTTCCAATGTCCCAGAGAGATGGAAACAACAATGAGGACCGCAAGAAAACTGGCCATGTCAAAGATTCCACCACACACACAACACACACACTAGTATAAACCATGTGTCGTGGACAAATTGAATGACACACTCCCAATCACGAGCATATGAGTCACAAAAGGGGAAAGACTAGACAAGCACAATTACCATAAAGAGAGACAGAGACAGAGACAGAGACAGAGACAGAGACAGAGACAGAGACAGAGACAGAGACAGAGACAGAGACAGAGACAGAGACAGAGACAGAGACAGAGACAGAGACAGAGACAGAGACAGAGACAGAGACAGAGACAGAGACAGAGACAGAGACAGAGACAGAGACAGAGACAGAGACAGAGACAGAGACAGAGACAGAGACAGAGACAGAGACAGAGACAGAGACAGAGACAGAGTGCCGCTCCTTCCAGTCCGGATGAGTGATGTTGACAAAGCTAATTAACCAAAGGATCACCTATTGGACTTGTTAGAGCTGAGCATGACTCCGCCCACTGTCTGACTCACTAGACTAGGAGCAGTTCCTATCCGCCCTTCTCTCTCTTCATTAGTCCCCTCCAGGCCTCTCCATTTGTTCTTTTCCTCCCTTGTCTTACTCGCCCTGCCAACTGTATCGCTCCCGTACATCCATGGTTGCCTCCTGCCTGGTTTTCAACCCAGAGGATGAAGCAGAGCTCCAGTGGACACTGAAAGAACAGATGTCCCATATCTTCCCTCCTCGTTCCCAGGCTGGCTGGGGACGCTGTGTCTGTTCATACTCCTATTGGTGTGTGTGTGTGTGTGCCCGTGTGTGTGTGTGTGTGTTAAGGAGATAGAGAGATAAAGGCCCCCTCTTACTCATACATATTCTTAGAGAAGGTCTAATAAGCTCAAGCTTGCTGTTAGCATTCATGAACACTGTAGTATTCTCCTCACACACTTCCCCTCATCACTGTTGTTTCCATGTACCTAATTAGCTTATAGACCTCCTAACACCAGGCAGCTCGCATAAAAAATTAAACATAACATTGAAATCTTCAAACAACTCGAGGATCTAAAATATTCCTTGGAACGTGTGTGTGTGTGTGTGTGTGTGTGTGTGTGTGTGTGTGTGTGTGTTTGTGTGTGTGTGTGTGTGTGTGTGTGTGTGTGTGTGTGTGTGTGTGTGTGTGTGTGTGTGTGTGTGTGTGTGTGTGTGTGTGTGTGTGTGTGTGTGTGTGTTTAACCTCCTCCCCATTCTGGGGTATCAAATACATGTTTTAGATTAAAACAGTTCTGAAATGAATGTGGTTAGTCTTAAACAAACTGGAATTCCCTGGCTGTTTACGAGTTGTTAGCAAAGTCCTTCACATGAAAGAGCACTGTTGCGAGTGGCTCTCGTTCCCATAGCTACAACGATGTCCCTGCATTCCTAATGGATGTCTCATAAACCGTACAGTAAAATATCTGCGGATCAGTTGGACCCGTGGTACCTGTTGAGTTTCAATCAGGCAAGATAAACACATGCCTCTCTTAAGTCTTTGTTGCTCCATCTATACTTAGACTGGAACCTTTTCTATCTAGCACATCGGACTCCAGCCTTGGCAGGACAATTTAAGTGGACAGCTTAAAGGGAAATTCACTGCAGGAACGGCGTAACACACCTAGTCCTACCTTTGACTGAAGTAATCCAAACGACAGCATCTAGTAGTCAGTGGATGTTTGTGCACGTGATGTCTTCTCTGGAGCTGCCCTCCACCAAGCCGTGGTGATACAGTTAACGTGGCCTTGGGTGGGGATCGTTTACCTCCGGGTAGTTGGATCAGTGTAACATAGCGTAGGGAAACAGTAGACTGGAAGAGCCATTATTCATGTTGGATGTGTGTCCTTCCCCCGACCTGTCTGCCGCTCATTAACTTCATGAAGTGACTGGTGGAGGGCTACAGGGAGAGAGAGGGGGGAAGACAAATCGAGAGAGAGACACAGGTACGGTCAGATAGCCGGGGTGATAGAAGGAGGGAGAGAGATTAAGTCAGTGGCATCCATCAACAAGGCTGAGCGTGGGAGAGGGTGGAGTAGTGCAGATTAGCTACAGACCGGTCATCAGTGGTCAATCACGGTCAACTTCTCATTTCTCTCTTGTCTGTCTCTCCCACTCCTCCTCCTACTTTGTCTTTCGGTGTCTTCTTTCTCTCACGCTACATCTTTTATTTCTGTCTACAGTGCCAGTCAAAAGTTTAGACACACTTTCTCATTTCACTTGAATGGGAAAGTGTGTCCAAACCTTTGACTGGTACTGTACACCTCTACCTGCCATATCACTTTTCCTCTCTGTAGCTACCCCTCTTTTTCCCCTCTATGTAACACTCTCACTCTGTCTGTGTTGACCCCCCGTCAGCCACCAGTAAGGTTAGTCATCTGACAGGATCTAGTTTCCAGGTCAGGTCATCTGGTTTCCGGGTCAAGTGTCCTGCAGCTTCCGATCCTCCTGCTCTAGCCCCTCTCCCCGTCACCTCTGATCAGCCAGATTAGGTTTAGACGCTCCTCCATCAAATGGAGGAGAAAAAAAAAAACATCCCTTTGTTCCATGCTGGCTTTCAATCTCCACTGACCCTCACTGCAAGAAAGCGTCCGCTTCATTACTGTTACCAGCATCAATGGGTGAGGTGTGTGTGAGTGCGGTGTGTGTCTGCTGTGTGGCTGTGTTTATGTGTGTATTGACACACACATGTGTGAGTCTTTGTGTGTTACCCCCTGACTTTGAGCCACATTATCATTATAAAGGGTGGTGCCCCTCACTGCCTTTGTTTCATAATTCCTGTAACTCTGCCAACTCCAACTCGGTTTTCCCCTGAAATCAGAGTTAGCCTTTGATAATTCAATGATCCCTTCTCACGGCAACTAGAGTTTTTGGAACTTAAGGACAGTGTTTTGGATATTGGGACAGTAAATGTGTGTGTGTGTGTGTGTGTGTGTGTGTGTGTGTGTTAACATGTCCTTCTTTCTGCTCCGTCCTGTCAGCTGTCGGAGTGTAAGGACCGCATGATGGAGCTGGAGAAGGCGCTAGAAGACCCAGCTGAGAAGAACAGAGCCAGGGAGCTTGACGGAAAAGACCCCACCCCTGTAGAATTAGTAAAGAAGATAGAACAGGTAGAACGTGTGTGTGTGTGTGTGTGTGTGTGTGTGTGTGTGTGTGTGTGTGTGTGTGTGTGTGTGTGTGTGTGTGTGTGCGCGTGTGCGTGTGCGCGTGTGTGTTTGTGTTTGTATCCAACATTCAAATGTAGATACGTTAAGAATTATTTTAATGTACAAACTTAGTAAAACACGTAATTTCAGTTGGAGACCCGTCTGGCGGAGCGCGAAGAGCAGCTATTGGAGAAGGAGCTGGTGTACGAGCAGGTGACCCGCCTCTCCCAACGAATCCGAGGCAAGGCGGAGAACGGCAAACTGGACACCCTGGAGCTAGCCAAGAAGGTAGACGACAGTGTAAAACACTACTTGCTACTAACCTAACTAAAACACTACTTGCTACACACACCTTCGGTCAGGCAAATCCTCTCAACACGCTTTGATAACCTCACCAGGCACATGACCATGACTGAGTTGGAAGTGTGTGTGTGTGTGTGTGTGTGTGTGTGTGTGTGTGTGTGTGTGTGTGTGTTTTTGCGGCCCTCGTCAGGTGAACGAGCTGCAGAGTCGTATCAAGGACAGCACCCGCCGCATGATGTCCATTGTGTCGGAGCTGGCGATGCGTCAGGCCAGCGCCATGTCTCTGCAGCAGGAGATGAAGGAGAGAGAAATACTGGTCAGTGACAGGGAGCCACAGTCACATAGGACTAACTGACTTGAAACTGAAATCGTTATTTTGGAAGAATATAGGATGACATACTCAAACCCATGTGAAAACTATATATGCTAACTGAACGGAGACTAAATCAATGGATAGTGAAATGAGTCGAGCCTGTTTTTATATACAGTACTGTGCAAAAGTTTTAGGCAGGTGTGTAAAGTAAGAATGCTTGCAAAAATCGAAGTGTTAATAGTCTGTTTTTATCAATTAACTAAAGGCAAAGTGAATGAACAAATTAACAATCTAAATCAAATCAATATTTGCTGTGACCACTCTTTGCTTTCACATTTTTGCCAGCATTCTTTCACACCTGCCTAAAACCTTTGCACAGTACTTTATATAGTTATTGTTATAACAAAACTCAGGTGAACAGATACACATTGTTCAAGGAGCATTTCAAATGGAGTAGAGCGACTTGTTTGTTCGAGTGTTACAAAAGTGTGTGTGTGTGTGTGTGTGTGTGTGTGTGTGTGTGTGTGTGTGTGTCTGTGTGTGTGCGTGTGTGTGATTCCAGATGGATGCCTGTCAGCAGCGTCTGGACCAGGGTCTAGCCCCCTGCCCCGACATGGAGGAGGACTGGATGAAGGCCCTCCGGGACGAGCGCAGGAGAGAGGCAGATCGGCTGGAGAAAGAGAGGGTAAGGGGACGCACACAAACGGGATCCCATTGTGACCTGGAGTTGTTTTCTGTTCTGTTTCGAGGTGGTCTACACTAGACAAGCGCCTATCCTCCAGCCCATCTCCATATCCTCTATATCTCCTCCCTAGCTGGCAGAGGAAGAGGAGAGGAGCCAGCTGCCCAGTGGGGTGTACTCCACAGCCGAGGCCAGGCCCAACGCCTACATCCCCCAGGCCGATGCCCTGCCTCTGCCCAAACCCTATGGAGCCCAGGCCCCCTTCAAACCCATGCAGCCCGGGGCCAACATGAGACACATCCGCAAGCCCCAGCCCAAACCCATCGAGATTTAGATGCACGCACCCCAACATAAACCTATAAAGATAGAGATAAATATACACACATACAGTGTACACACACAGCCCTATTCTAAACCTATACAGATCTAGATGTATAGACACACCCAGACCCAGCGTAAACCTATAAAGATGTAGATATACACAAACATCAACACACTGGTAGCCTCATCCCATATATATGTTCAGATTTTGACACACACGCATAACTGGCCTCATCCCAAAGTCAGCCAGATAAAAAGAGAAACGCGTCTACTGTAGCACACACACTTGTCACGGTCTAAACCAATTAACAGGCAACAATGCACACCACTCAAGAGTTGATGTTTGAAATAGTTGTTTTCTTCTTTTCAATCCACTGGTTTTTAGAATGAAACTTGTAGACCCATTTCACAGCCCTTCAAGCTTTCAATCACTGCAGAGCATTCTTTAACATTCTCAGCATACAAGCTCATTAAAACCAGGCTTACACTGCATCTGAAGTCCCTTATCACAACTCCTTCCAAGTGTGTCCTGTGTGTGTGAGACAGAGGAGCGTGCCTGTGCATCTGGCTCCTATTTGAGAGACTGTATCCAGATGAACAGAGAGGAGGGTGTTTTTCCTGCAGAGCTTGTTTACAGCGTCTCTACAGTAACTGTTTCACTGGAGGTTTCTGGTGCTCCACATCTGAGCTCAGTATCTGTTTTTTGATGTCTAGCAAAAAGAAGTGTTCATATTGTGTGTTTGTGTGTGCTGTAATCGTGCTTACTTCGGGTGTGCAGACATTTTTGGGGGTAATGCGTGATTGAGATTTGTTTCAATCACGCAAGGAAGGTCTTTGGCGTGGTGTGTTTGGTGTGTTTGGTGTGTGTTTGTTTGTTTGTCTGCTTACCGGGTGCACATTGTGATCATTCGTTTTAATGCTGATTCCTATGGCTGGCTCCAGTATGCGGTGTGTAGTAATCAGCTTCTCTCCGCATGCAGGGTGTGAGTATGTGTGCATCTGTCTGTAGTTATTCACAGGACACAACTGTCTGTAGTTCAGCTCCAAATACCACATATTCTGTCAAAGTTGAGTTACATCCCTTCCTTTGTGTGTGTGTGTTAGTGTTAACACATTGCTTTTCTCATTCCATGGCTCTGGAGTCTGGGCGAAGTTGCAGTCTGCAGGAGCAGCTTAACTTGTCCTGGTTCAACCAGGATATTGCATGTCGTGCATAAATGATTTACATACTATGTTTACAGACATAATAAATTAACACATGGAATCATTTATAATAGAATAAGCAATATAAATATGAAGACAGTCTTTTTTATTCATTTTTGTAAACATTGTGATAGAAAAATCCCTTTTGGTTTATATCATTTAAGTATTTATAATAGATGAACTTCCAAATGCAAGAATCACTGTGGTGTAGCCTTAGCACTTACTGAAATCCCAGCTCAAAATAACTTGTTAACGATTAAATTATCTGGAAAGTCACACATTTTCCAGAATGACACTTGGAGAACTAGTTATGAAAATGCCCTAACAAGCATCTGGATGTGATTTGAACAACAATACTTCCAGAGAACTTGCCCTTACTGAGTGAATGTGTGCGCGCGTGCACGTGTGGTTGAGAAAAGATCAAAGAATTCCTAAAGAAAGGTCCAAGCTGTCTGAATCTGTGTCTCGGCACACGGTATAGCTGTGACTGCTTATCATAGAACTGACACACTTTGAGACCACCAGAATAGAACCCAGATCAGGTCTGATAAATTCTACCAGAAAAAAAGGCCTTATCATTCACACCATTTTCATTATACTTTAATTCCCCATTTCTCTAAAGATGGAAATAAGTATTTAAACTGGTGTCCTCTACGATCTGTCCGTCCATCCTGTGTTTCTTCACTCCTGTTGCCTTCACTTCACCTCGTAGCCCAGAAGGATGAGGGTCTGCTTCAGAGCAGTCTCCTCCACAAACCTGGCATCAACGTTCTCCTGCTCCTCAAATGGGTTCATTGCTGAAGTATCAACACAAACACATTTTGGGGGGAAAGTGGTTGCACAAAACTTAGATCAATTTAGATCAGGCCACAGGTATCAGAAATACTGCACATTACATACTGCATGCACACAAGCATTGTAATTATTAAGGGGGAGAAACCGTGATCTTTTTCAACAAGCCATAGGCCCCACGGGGCCTCCTAAGTATCCGGGTTGACAGCGGTTTATCGTCAGTATGGACTTCTCAAGCCTACCTTGTTCCTCAACATCCAAAAGAATCTTGGCAAGGTATGTGAGAGGCAGGAACTCCGGTCTAAAGCCTGACTTGTCTCTCGTGGGGAACAAAGGGCCCTGTACACAGAAAAAAATATCAACTTTGATATCAATACATAAGACTCTTTACTATCCACGGGCAAAGTACCCTGCAAACACCCTAAAAGAAAACTGGGGGGGGGGGGGGGCGTCTCAGTAAATAGCGCGCTCTATGGTAGTTTATAACCAATTAGTGGTTCAACATCAAGGCAACTCTAAAAGAATGTGTGTGCACCCTGAACAGATGGAGAAGTCAAATCTACAAATCTTTCATTTTGTATCTTCAACTTTAGACATAAATATAGTCACCTGTTTTTGCCTTGTAACTTTTATATACTGCCATATTAATTTTCGTGTTTGTGTCAGGCAGTCAGCCATTAATTGCATCTCTGGAATGTTTTGACACTCAATTGAATAGAGTGGCACAGGCCCTTCTAGTGTCCTAGTGAATCTCCACTCTCCTGTTGCTTCTGGCTGATTGGTACAACTAATGTGTGTGTGTTGAACCCAGCACTGCTGACCTTGTTGAGGCTGTGTCGTTCCAGCAGACCTCTGACATAGGCTCTGGAGATGACAGCTGAACTGATGGGATGGTCCCACAGAGGGCAGATCCTGCGCTCCATGGCCTGCACACAGACACAATACGTGTGCACGTTCACAACGCAATGAACACAGAGAGCACATGAAGAATGAAGTTTAGAATTACCTGGAAAACAAGGAGGGAGCACAGATCACAACACAGAGTTGACAGCATGGGCCAACTACACACACACACACACACACACACACAAGCAGGACTCCAAAACCACAGGTATTTTTCGGTTCAGCACCGTTCTGGTCTCCAGGTGATTTTTTATTTTATTGGAACTGTTTGTGTGTGTGTGTGTACCTTGTCTACTTCCTTTCCTGTCTGCCAAACTGACAACTCAAAGTCATGATTGGCCGAGATTGGAACAGAGACACAACACTCATTCCGCATTGTACTCCTGGTAACTGCTCTCTCATACTCAGACACACACACACTCACAGCTGCAGTTATACAACTGAAATTACAGAGTGGTAGGACCTTAGAACAAAACAACAATAACAATTCTTAAAAGGTAACTGATGGAACCATTGAAATGCAAACCTAGCATACACAAACACCTACCTCACTTGTCCTACGATAACACAAACTTGTACAGAAAAATTCAACATGGAATTAGTACCAAAGATGATGAGAATGAAATGATTCTCTGTACCTCAGGAAGTCTCTTTAGAATGCTGAATTTGAGTTCCTCGTTTGCATCACTGTTGTCTAGATCTGAACAGATAGATAAATCAAATGGGTTACTCGCATCATCGCTTAAGCATCCTAACTTGTTTACTTCAGAGCATAGGATGTGTGATCTATACCTGTGTCTTTGAGGTTTCACACAATTGTGCCCTTGTAATTTGAACTACTATAAACGTGTCCTGTGTGTTCCCTGTCTTTGAGAAAAACAAATTTAAACAGAAGTCATACTAAAAATTGAAAGAAGATGTGTTGGTGGATTTTTTGGTTTGAATAGGAGGGCAAGAATAACACTGTAAAGTCCAATCTGATAAGAATTATTTTTGTATTCACTTATTTTATTTATTATACCTTTCTCTTTTCCATGTATCTCCCTGGCTAAATTCCTTTATCACCCTGAGTGTTCTTCATTGAAAACACAAACCCTGAGTGGTATTACTGACTCATGACAGCTAGCTGGATTCCAAAGTAGTGATTGTGTAGATGGGCTGGTCTGGGTCTCTGGACTCGGCCACCTTAGGGCAGAACTGAGGACTGGAAACCTACCCTTGCCTCGTTTGAACAGCTTAACATCTTCAGCGAAGCCACAGAGGTTGGCAACGCTTCACACTGCTCTGTATCAAAACTCATCCTCCTCTTTGTCATCATCCTGTTGTTCTAACCCTAGACAACTCACACTTCCTAAAATGTACATTCAGGTCATCCTCCTATTCTACACTGCTTTTAATCAAACAACAAAACAAAACAGCGGGGTAAACGTATTGTTGTGTGTGTGTGTCAACTGTACCGGTCATAAGCCGTGAAACAAAAGTTTCAGTAAGCTCGAGCAGGCCATGGTCCACGTACTGAAGAAAGGAGTGACGAGGGAGACAACGTACACTCAGCACCGCTAGCAGAGTGTGGTAACCTACACACACACACACACACACGCACACACGATATGCATCAAGTTTTAACACTAGATCTATTTTTAGCCATCCGCTTCAGCTCTAGATTGTCTTGCCCCCTTAAGGCTGTTCGGCATTGTTTTTCTGAGATTGGCTCCACTTTTAGATCAACACCTATCTCAACAGGACGGTGTGTGTTTCAACAGCACAGATATGCCTTTTTGTGTGCTATAGAGGAGAGACAGAAAATCCAAAGTAGAAGAGTGTGTATGTGTGTGTGTGTGTGTTTGTGCACATGAGAGTCTATCTCACCCGGTGGGAGGGGCAGGCAGAGGCCCTTTGTTGCCTCTAGGATGCGAAACATCACGTGGAACACCGCCCATTCTGCTGGACTGCCTTTCTGGTTACTGGAGTACACACACACACACACACACACACACATAAACACAGCAAAAAATAATTAAGAGTTATATACACCTTAATTGGAAACATCTGGGCATACACAAACACTCAAACATATTGTACACACAAACAGACACACACACACTCATTGCCCACATTTAAAGAAATTTTCCCATGGTGCATCCATGTGCCCAAACACACACACATTCTTGTCAGTACACCAGTCGGGGCTACTCACAAGCACATAACACGAGGGCCCAGTTCATACTTCAACCAAACCGTCTCCAACATGCGTCGAATTAGCTCCAGCTACGTATGCACAAACACGCACAACAAGAAAGAGAGTTGGAAAAGTTGAGACAGTAATTTAGTAATAATATATGTATCACTGAGCATATGAATGCCTTCAGTTTTCTTGATAAATGCAAACTTTCAAATACACTATACACAACCAAACATGCACAGTGTCACACTGGGACCATGTCGGAGTACTTTCATATCCTCTCAGTTGCACAATAACAGGAAGTCACTGCCCTGACCGCTTCCAGTTAGAACTACTCCACTGGAAAACTGTGTGCTGACCTGACTTGGACCCATACAGACTTGCAGTATAATATTACAACAGGTGAATTGAGGTCAGGCAACAGAGACTGTGTGTGTGTGTGTGTGTGGGGGGGGGGGTTCTTCAACTTCTGGCCAATGCCTAACAACCTTTTTTGATTGAGTTTAATTAGTTAAAGTATGCAAATATAAATCATACTTAAGTATAGTTCTCAAATAAGATGTACAACGCCACGCCTTGTAACACTGCATACTGAAAAATACTAGAACATTCCGTTATTCTCCTCACCACCCTTCTCTGTTTGATCTCCAGATCACAATACAAAAGTGCTGTTGTAGCTATGCTCCAGAGCACCAACCTCCAGGAAATGTCATGACTGGGATATGAGGCAATCAGGGAAATCTATCTCAGTTGCCACTGGCAGGAGCAGAAACAAGCATGGCATGTAGATAATAGAATGATGATGTCGACATATCGTGTCGTGTCTTTCCTCTATTCATAACACATGTATCTTAGTAACCACTACTTCATTATACAGCACATACACAAGTACACAAGTATATTTAAACTATTTGCATTTAGTGATACCATCAGTTTCTTTACCATTAAAACTTTTGCACATTTATTCTACTTATAAACCTAGACACTTGGCATTGAAATAAAGATTTTTGGGGGATCGGTAAGGATGGGTGTTTATTATTTTTACTGTTCAGTGGGCAACTAAAACATTTCAAGGTCGGTATTTATTAATGATTTTTTGCTGTGCTGGGCCCATCAACAATTGTTGATGACTGTAAAACTGTGTATCAGTTGAAGACGCCAACATCTCGAGGTGACAATAACATTACTTCATTTAAATGATTTAGGCATCTATAGAAAGGGGTGAACTCCTAAAAAGCATTTATGCAAATAATAAAATCCCTTTTTAAAACCGATTCGACTGCATGCAGACAGAGGAAATGAATCAACAAATACCACTAATAATTAAATTGTAGAGAAACAGGTGTTGGAGAAAATGCACACACACATCCACACACACACACACACACACACACACACACACACACACATGCTCACACAACTAACCAGCCTGGCTGCATAGCTGACCACCAGGGAGTCGATGTTCTTCTTCCCCAGTCGAGGTAAGTGTCTGCTCAGGTGCTCTCTCAGCTTATCAACCATCTACAAGACAGAATACACACCGTGTGTATATGTTTGTGTGTTAATGTGCATGCATCTGTCATATACGTATGTGTCTGTGCGTGTCAGTATTTTGTGTATGTGTGTGTGTGTGTGTGTGTGTGTGTGTGTGTGTGTGTGTGTGTGTCAGCAGAGCTGATGCATCTGTGCATTCAGTAGGGTCACAGTGAGTTCGCATGGGTTTTCCCTGGATCATACTGTCCTAAATATAATTTCAGTGAAGCGAGAGGACAGGAGAGGACGGGACCGAAAGAACAGAAGAGGCTAGAGACTGAAGGAGTTCAGCCATAGTTTGCTGATATTTTTGTAGCTGAACGGTTAGTGAGAAATAGCTATTTTTTCATGGAATATAATTATTTGAATGTGTTATATGCAGCATGTTCTATGTGTCTATGGTCTGTTTGTGCATCTGCAGCCTCTCTGTCGATTACCAAGCCGATGTGCGCCCTCTGGTGGGGGTCTTCCTCATGGAACAACGGGACCAACTTTTTATCTGACGGAGGGGAGAATTAGACAGACAGTATTCACATCATAATGCAACATGTAGTTTGAGTCTGTGTTACAAGTTGATGGAGAGATAGAAGGCTTTCCTCTCATAGTTCCCCTCTGTTACAATAACAATCCCGCCACCATGAATTCAATCGATTACCTGTAGAGTGGAGAGGGGATTATATTGGGTATTATTTTCAAGGAATCTAATGGGTGGGAATCAAAGGATGGAGTGTTTTTTTTTTTGTTGCATGTTTCTTATAGTGTCTGTGCGTTTGTGTCCAGGTTGGGGTCACTGACAGAGAGCAATGACCAGTCTCGAGAATGCAGAACCCAGCTGTTCCCAAGGTGTGTGTGCGTGTGTTAGTGTGTGTGTGGGGGGGGGCTTGTCATGTATTTCTCTATTAATTCTCTCGTTCCCTCTCCTTCTCTGAATTCAATGTGATTAATTACTCTGAAAGTGTAGGAGTTCTGTTCTACAGAAATACTCTAGTGATCCCAAAGAATGTGGCACTGGCATACACACACATCAGTGGAGAATATTCCCCAGTTGTAGCCAAGATAAAGAGTGCTCATTTTTACATGCCATGAAATCCTTGGAGTTAAACCCCAGCTTGACCCAGCCCAAGGCTTTGCTATTTATCACAGACACCGTCCAACAACTTTTAAAGAATAGTTTTCGGAGTAGTGTGTGTGTGTGTGTGTGTGTGTGTGTGTGTGTGTGTGTGTGTGTGTGTGTGTGTGTGTGTGTGTTAGGGAGGGAGGAGGAGGGGGGTATGGATTTTGTTGCATCTTACCCAAGCTCCAGGTATCCACCATGGACAAAACTCTAGAAAAAAGGGGTCCATTTTACAAATGCCTTAGTGTAAATGAAATGTTGCTACAGTTCACCGAAACAGTTTGCTTCAAAACCTACTTTTTGGCGTTTTCCTCAAATTGTCTCAGGTAGTTAGATGACTTTTTGGTCTCCAATTTCTGAAATAAGTAAAAGAGAACACATATCTAGGTTGCTTCCTTTCCTAACCTCCTACTCTCTTAGTCACAGTAGAATGTTTTCACCTCAAGGCACAGTTGGTTTTGTGACCACAAACAACAGAGGCCCACATTCCTGTCTCCTCACCATAGTGTGTCGGAGTTTGCTCAAGTCAGCTTCTATGTGTGAGGTACTGTATCGAGGGCTTGGTACTGCTTCAAAGTACCGCATCTTTTCAGAGTTCCACTGCAGCTCCTCCCAGTAGCCCTGCAGACATTTGGCCTACGCACACACACACACACACACACACACACACACACACACACACACACACACACACACACACACACACACACACACACACACACACACACACACATACACACACACACACACACACACACAAACCTCATTTCCACTTCATACTTTGTAGCCCACTGTTCCCTCATCTTAATGAAGCGCTAGCCCTCACCTTGCCTCTGAAGACTGGCTCAGCATGTAATTCAGCGGAACAGGACACACCAGGCACTGAAGCTAGACACGCTGGCAGGTCCTAAGACACAGGAAGAGAAGGGTGTGTGTGTTTAGTCTGTGAGTGTGTTTCTATGCTGTGAGACAGGAGGCATCATATCTAGACACACTAGTGGCTCATATATAAGAGACTGATGTAAACAGCATTTCACTTCGAGGTCAAGGTGTCAAGCCTGACCTTGCTGCACGGAGGTCAAATGAGTGCTGAACACTAGCTGTGTCTTTACTACATGAAAGCACAGGTGGAAAGCCTTTCTCTTCCTGGTGTGCCTTCATGTAAATATTTAATAGACTTTCGAGTTGAGTCTCAGACAGAGTTTGTGTGTGTGTGTGTGTGTGTGTGTGTGTGTGTGTGTGTGTGTGTGTGTGTGTGTGTGCTGACAAGGGAAAATGAGAATGGTGTGGGTTTGTGCGTGTTACCTTCTTCTCAACCACAGTGGAGTAGGGCAACACTTTATCCAGACTGAGGGACTTCTCATAGCTGACCCTGTACAGAGAGGCTTCCAACCAGGGGGAGAGCATCACACTGGTTAACACAACCTCTCCGATCAGCCGCTACAGCCAGGGTCAAAGCTGTGAGGAAACCTTTAGGTTAGAGAGTATGACTGTCACTGTCTGTGCTCACCTAGAATGAACTCCTGGATCTGATCAAAGGATTCCATGGGCATGACGTTGTCACACATCCATTTTATAATCTGGAGAGAGGGAACAGAGAAGAAACCGGAGTCGTTTATTAGGAAACGGATTTCTCAAAGTTCAAGTTATCTTTTTGTTATCTTCATTTTACCAAACTCCCAGTACAAGTTCATGTCCTTATATACTTCATACTTCTCCCCCTCCATCCTACCTTTGTCTCCAGGTCCGGTCTTCCCCCCATATACACCAGTAAACAGTGCAGGGCCGCCAGTTTTTGAGGGTCTCTACTGTGGGGACCAGAACCTGTCAGTGAGGGGGGGGTGGAGGAGAACGGGGTGGAGGGCTCCCTGCTGGCCTGGCTCTTTCTTTGGTCACTCCCACAGATGGAGGTACTGTCAATCACACAGTGATGATTGTGAAGAATAGAACAGTTCATCATGCACTCAATAAAGTTTATTGAAATTAATTATATTCTTGTAAGACAAATATTTATAGAGCACCTAACTGATATCAATCTATCCATATACACACACACACACACACACACACACACACACACACACACACACATATATAATGACCACACACTAACACATACTGTATGTATATACATATATAATTAGCTCATTCAAATCGGTGAGACTCCTACCTTGATCTGTAGGTATAAAGAGTAGTTGTGTCTGTGAGGTTGCTGCTGCATGTATGGAATTGGGGCGTGGCTGCATGGAGGGTGGGTGTGTCTGCTTTGAGCAGCTCCAATAGGAATTCAGGGCAGAAGTCAGCGGTGTAGATCTTTCCACTGTCCAGGTCCAATAACGACGTGGTTTCCTGTTGGCTTACCACAACCAGACTGCACTGTTCAGGTAGGCCTATCTCTGCCTCAGGACCTTAAGGCAACACACACACACACACACACACACACACACACACACACACACACACACACACACACACACACACACACACACACACACATTAGACAGATTCTACAACTAGAGGCTGGCAGACTGTACCCAGCCTCATGATTACCACATACAAAGGTGCTTGGTCTACCAATAAAAACACATTTACAAACATATAAAAGGCTAAAGTTTTACAGGCAAGACAAACAAACACACACAAACACAACAGTCAATATGTTTCACCTGAAAGGAAAAGAGAGTGGCAGAGCATCTCCTGTTGTCTGGTGTTGATACAATGGAGGAAGTGGCCAGGCAGGTAAACTACAATGTAGTAACCTACAGAAAGAACACCTTTGTTAAACTGTCTGTTTGTGTGTGTGTGTGTGTGTGTGTGTGTGTGTGTGTGTGTGTGTGTGTGTGTGTGTGTGTGTGTGTGTGTGCAATTTGGTGTAGAGGCTATATGATGAGATGAAACTGTACCTTGGCAATACCAAACAAGAAACGTTGTTTTGTAGTGTGTGTAAAAAAAAAAAGAAAGACTAAATGTGACAACCAGTGGAATTGTGAAGCATGAGCTGTAACTGTGTGCCACTGTAACTATATAACTGTGTGCCACTGTAACTATATAACTGTGTGCCACTGTAACTATATAACCGTGTGCCACTGTAACTATATAACTGTGTGCCACTGTTGAGGCTCCTGTGTGCTTACCCAGGGGTATAAACATAGGGTGGATGTCTATGGTGTTCAGAATGAGCTTATCCTCCAGAGACACTGTGAAGGTCTTACTGCAACCTGGAGAGAGAAAGAGAGAGACAGAGAGACAGAATGCGAAAGAAAGGGAGATAGAAAGAGAGAGGTAAAATAGGGAATCAGTAGCAATATTGTTCAATTACTTTAACACAGCCAGTTAGCAGTAGGTCTAGCCATGCCTACCTCTATGCACCAGGACTACTGTGTAGGTGAGTTCCTGGTTCCCACTGATTGGCTGGCTGTAGCACACGCACATGCTCCCTGTAAGCATAGTCCATAAACACGTTACTAACATGCCTATCAAAGATTATTTAGTTGAAAAGAAGCACTCCATTACACTCTTTTAATCATTTTTCCTTTTTACCAAACTTTATCTGGCTGATTACAAATAGTCATGGTGAACTGATGGACAGGCTTATGAAACTATAATACTGATTACTATGCATCTGTGGAAGACAGAATCTTTATGAACGGAATGAATTGAGTTAATGTTGTGAACACGGATTGAAGAGTCCAGGTCTGGTGATCCCTGAAGCTTAGATTTACAATGTAATCACCTTCTGTTCATTTCAATCAGAGAGGGCATACAAGCTTAGTGATTAGCAGGAAATGCGATCTTTGTTTTCCCAACTTTCTGAGCTAAGGTGAAGACAAACGTAATCATGGTGCAATTTTATCCAAACACAGTGCTTCAAATTTGGCTCTGGGGAATGGATTGGTTATGATTTCTTGAGCTGCATTTCAATTTGATGTATGCAAAGATGTGCAGTCAGTGAACTGGATTTTAGTGAAATGAAGAATCAGTACTTTTGATATCAACTTACTTTCTGTTTTCAGTCACGCCCACGTTACACAGATGAAAAAATGTATGTTAATAAACTAACAAATGAAAACCAAAAAGTAAAGCTTTCAAAATGAGCTTAACTATGTAACAATGGATGGTGTATGTGTGCCTGTGTTTGTATGTGTTACCGGTTCGGTTGGTGAACACCTCCATTGTGACTTGTGGAGATGGGTTCTCCTCTTGGTAGCGATCAAAGCCTAGGTTCACAAACCTGCAGACAATTAAAACAAATGTAATTAATAATGCGCCATATGATACTACAGTATTGATGTTTCTGTTATGTGCAGCTCTCACCTCATTGATGGGAATGAACTGGTTGTCTGTTCCAGAGCTAGCTCAAACTGTTGGAGAAAGACATATTCATAGCCATCTGCTGTCAAACAAAAAAACGGAACTATTTTATTACCTAGAAGTGACAGCTAGTGGGTGTGGGATCTTACCACAGTCTCAGGGTTAAGATGGGCAAAAAACTGGACACATCTTAGCATGGCTTTGTCCTGACAAAGAGAGAGAGAGAGACAGAGAGTTTGGTGGCGGTCCACAGAATATTTGTGTGTGTGTGCGTGTGCGTGTGCGTGTGCATCTGCGTGTGCATGTGCGTCTGTTCCTACCTTGTGTATGAGGTAGTACAACCTCTGGGTTTGACAGTCCCATTGGACCCAGCTGAAGTCCTCCGCTATCCTGTCTTTAGCAAGACGGTCTGGATTTGACATCACCTGGTCACAGACACACACACACAGACATGTGAAGTGGAAAAGTTAGAACACTGTGTGAGTACAGTAAGAATGCTACATGAATAGGTAATAGAAATAGGATCAACATGTCCTTACCACTCTGTATCCTTCTTGTCGCAGCAGCATGACATGGTACTGGTCCACGTCTTAAACACAGGGGAGAAAAGAAGAAAGGAAAACCGCTAGTGTACACACACGCACACGCACACGTACACGCATACACACACACACACAAACACACACACACGCACACGCACACGCGCAAGCACACACGCACACGCACACGCACACACACACACACACGCACGCACACGCACACACACACTTACATCCGTCCTCTGCCAGTAGCAGGAGGTGACTCTCTAGTACTGAGTGGTTCCTCTCATTCTCTGGATACAGGAACTAAGCAAAACCACACAGAAACCTTATCAACACATACAGGTACCTACACCCAAGACAAAATATTGAAAAAGAGATACTTTTTAAACTGAAATGTAAAATATAATTATACAAACTAAGTCAAACGATGCAAATGTACACATCTGAACAATATTGTATTCATCAAATGCAATGTTTTTAATTATAATCTTGCAACATTTGCAAAGTTGTGGAATAATACATTTGATGAAAGGCTCATTTCAATATAAACACACACATCCTGTCTACCTGAACCATGACCCTGCAATCAACAGCCTTGAGGACCTTGGTGTTGTTGATGGGGTGGATCTCTATCAGCAGAGTCAAGCACTTAGAAACTGGTGAGAGAGAGAGAAAGAGAGAGAGCAAAAGAGAAAGAGAGAGAGTGTGAGAAAGACAGAAGTGCAGAAATTGCAGCAATTAGAGGGTGTGATGGGAAAAATGTAATTTAGCCTTAACTATGAAATGTTACTCTGTGTTTTTCCTATGAGTTCAAACAAAGTTCCCTTTTGTTCCCTTTTGTTAGTTAGATTGAACCCTTGGGGTTAATCTTTTCACCTAACAGTCATCACAAGTGACTTATAGGTTTGTGTATTCTCCCTGGTTAGGTGTAATAGATGTTAGACTTTAGGACCGGTCAGCCAGATGGCATTGTTTATTGCCCTGTGTAAAAGAACTCTTTGATCTAGGAAGGTCCGAAAGACAGGAGATGCTGACTGCAATTGCACTAAATCAACATTCCTAAGGAAGCGTGTATATAAGGGACGTTAGGGGGATTGTGATTTTGTGCGCACCAGTTATACTTCCTCATTTTTGTATGACTTTAGACTGCAGTTAGGGGTTTCTTTTTATCTGATCAGTTTTATTTTGTTACTTTGTGGTTGATATATTGTATATCAACTCTGTTACCTTTTTACTCATCTCCATTAAAACCACTAAAGGCAAGCGAACGTTATTTCTCAAAGTATTTAATTATTTCGATCTCACTGGAGTGCGGAGACATAAAAAATCCGCAACAAACTTGGCGTCACGAACAGGATTCCTTGGTTGACCGTCAGGAACCGTTGAGAAGTGGTGACATGGCAGACCAGAAGAGAAATGTTCTGCCTCTAACCTCATTAGATCCGAGACGCGAGGACCAGTTCTCTCTGGCTCTTGATCGTCTCCACTGGGATCCCAAAGGACCTATTGGGGTCATCCTAAATCATCCGGTGGGATATTGAAATTCTATATATTCAAAGCGCCAAATTATTAACGGAAAAAATTGAAAATGATGTTCTATGTATAGGTCTGTATGATTGTTTGTGGACACGAAAGAAAAAAGGGGGACTGAATTGTGGGTCTCTTGTGTTACGTAACTGTCACATACACACACACACACACGCTGCATTTCTAAGAGAAAGCCTGGCTTTCTGGCTTTATTTGATTGTGCCCGAAAACGAATCGAGACTTACGGGGACACCTGTATTTTAGAATATTAATAGGAAGCTTTTAATATTCAGTGTGATCACACACCCTGGTATGGGGTCGGTTAAACGTCAGGCTTCTCCACCTGATGGGGGATCCATTGGGGCAATCATGTTGGCTAAATACAGTGAACGATCAATTCAATTTTGGGGGTATTGGTGCGAGGATTTGGGATTTCCACAAGGGGGATCTCTTAGTTTGAACCAAATTGAGAAATTGTCCGATAGAAAAGAATTAAAGTATGTGATTTGAAAGAAATAGAAAGTCGGACAGATAGTTTGAATATGTGGAAGTCTGTAGCTGAGTGTAGAGAGAGGAAGCAGAAAGTTTATAAGAAATGTGTTAGTCCAGTTAAATTATACGGACCAAAAAGCTATTGTGCATAACCAAATATTCGTTGTTGAGTCTAACACTTTACTAAGTTGCAATGGAAGAGCTAGAAAGATTTCAGAATAAAATAGGCCTGTGTAACATACAACATAGTCAAAACATTTAATATTTGTGATAAGTGAAGGGTTGACCCATATTCAAAACTTAGTTATGCCCTGGGGTCAAAATGTTTGTCGAAACTTAGTTATGCCCCGGGGTCAAAACATTTGTCTCTTTGTCGTTATGGTCACGGTGTTTCCGTGTGTGTGTTTATGTCTTTCTGTGTGATGTCTGTTTGCATGGATTAGTGGAATAGTTTAAGTGTTGTCTGTCAATACATGGTGTGCATGAGCTCTAACTGATAACATAGCAAGCATGCTATATAATATTTTTGGAGGGCAGTTTTAAATATTGTGATTTGAATGCATTTGTTTTTATGTGCGTTCTAATGTTGGACCTTACTGTCCAAGGACACTGGAAAAATCTATATGTTTTGTCCTTAAGACTGAATGACTACCGGTAACGTTTTTTACGTTTGGTTCTTATTTTAAAGGGGATTTTGGCATTTTTTTTCGTTTTCGTGTTTTCTTCTGTCTTCGGTAATGACTGTGTGATGTGTCACAGATTTTGAAAGAAAGAAGGGAACAAATATACAAATATATATATATATATATATATATATATATATATATATATATATATATATATCTGGTTTGATGATGTCTGTTGGTTCGATGCTAATGTGACTATTTTTTTTCTCCTTCTGTTTTTGAGTAGGGCATGGACTGGGACGTGGGCTTGATCACCCTATGCTCCCAGGTCGTTGGGAGGCTGTATGGCTGTTGGTTTATTACGTAATGGCGAGGGTGTTGGTCTGCGGTGAACCATTTTAGGTATTAACTTGAGGTGTTTTTGATTTGGCTATGCTGCTGATTGGCTGACGTTCTGTTTTCTGCTCACTTGTCAATCCGTGTGTGCACCACGAATTGACAATGGGGGAGTATGAGAAGGAATGACAAATTTATAATTTAACTAAATTTTAGATAGGCATATCTATAATCCAGAGTTGCTCCTTACACAAAGGAATGGCTAGGTTTTAGACTAATGAACAGTCTGACGTAGACAATTTTGAATTGAATTATGTGGATTGGTATTTTAATGCAATGTCGTTTTATGTCTAATTGGTTTCTTATTTTTGTTTTGAGGTTTATTACATTTTGTAATCCTTGGTTGTTTGTTGATACAAGATTGCCAGAGCACTGCTCTGAGATGTGATAAGATACAGACCCACAAGGGCCTGTTGCAGAAGCATTGGAATGCAAATGGAATTGGAAATTAACCTGGGGAGATTTTCGGCAAAACCTTTGAACTTTCAGTAAATTGTAAAGACCATTCTTGCATGGGACTCAGACTCTCCACCGATAGGTACGCAATTACACATTGTGCCTGGATCTCATCTGAAGGATTCACAGAGGTGCTTACTTGCCACAGACAAGGTGGCCGTGTGGACGATCATGCCTGTTTTGGGACACTTGAGGCTGAGTACACGCTAAACCATGATTCCTTTCATTGCTGTTCTAATATTGTCTAGGGGTTTTCCCTATAACCTTTGATGATTGACTTTGAAAGTGAGTCTTGACCAAATGAGGACTTCCACTGGACCATAGATTTCTGTTTGTTGTGTTGGGTTTTGTATGCTGTCTCACCAGGAACAACGGTCAGCAGCAGACTAAGCTGATCTGAAGGTGATTACGGATCCATCCAGCAATATGGTCAACAGAGAAGCTCTACACAAGGATGCAACCTCCAAGGGGGGTTAAAGCTGCCATTCGACACTACCCAGCTGAGACCAGCTGTGACATCATTCGACTGGGGATGACATCGCCTGCGGAGACTTCATGGGAACCAATGAAATTCAGGTTTTGGGGTTTGTGCTACTGACATCTGTCACTGCCGTTTGGGTCACTGAGATGGGTGAAGGGACTCAGCGCTGGACAAAGATGAACAACCGACTCGACCTGGCCAGGAGGGTGCAGGGTTACCATCCTTTGTGCTATGGGTCTTTGTGGTGTGATCAGAAACCACTACCGATCCTCTTTATGGCCTGAAGCCAGGCAATGAGAGCACATCAAGCAACCACACCTGCGAGTCTTTGTGGTACAAGCGAGATGCCACTCACACACATGAACAACACCTTGTGGCAGTTATGGAGCCATACTAGATCGGGTGCACCATATGTGTGTACTGAATCCACCCTGGTGGGGCAGTGAGCGATGCTTACCGATTTAAGGACTCGGACTTCCCTGTTGTTGCTTCTTTACTACCTGCGATCCAGGCTTTCTGCCTAGTGAGTCTATAGTTCAGAAGCAGTTTTGGATTGCATGTTGGGTGCTGAATTTTGTGACTTCATTCTGGGCGAGGTGACACTGGGCATAAGTCTTCAGAGGACACCAACGAATACATTGACATTGGATGTGGACTTGCATGATATCGAATCAATGATGTTATTATGGCATATGTTGTAATGGGTAAATTTTGAACTGTGTTCTTGCAGCTGCATGACTATTCGATATTGGATTGGATTGGGGTGTAATCGTTTACTGTGTTCTTACTACCTCTGTAACAATGTGATGGACTGTTTTACCTGTCTTATTGTGTTGAGACTAAGAAAGTCTCAAAGGGGGGATTCTATGGTATATGTAGGAAAAGAAAAAGGTGCATAACATTTATGTTAGAACCATAGTGGGAGAGTAAGGGCTAAAGCGTTAACCTTTTGTTCAACTGTTCTTGGAATGCCTGAGAAACTGGGCGTATCCTGAGATTGGGCATTTGATGGCCTCACACTAACATAGAAATGACCAATGTGCTGTTTGAAGTAGAAGTTCCTGTAAGTAAAGACAAAGAACCCTCAGACAGTAGGTCTGGTTGGAGGGTGATATAATCTCCAGGGGTTGTCGTGTTGCTTTGGAAGATGGGTAAGATGATAAACCAGGCATTTGGAAATGATTCATTGGTGGCAGATAATAAAATATCTAATATGGATTCTGATTGGGTTCCTCCATTTGAGGAGAAATATCTTGTTGAGACGGATTAACTGTGAAATGATGGGTGCCCATTCTGTACTTCTGTGTTTTTTTCTTATGTAACCATTTCCTGTATTCAAGGTCTACATGTATTACTTGTTCGATGATACTTCGTTTCTTTGTAGTATTGCATTGTGGATGTTGTTTTGTTTAAACGTTTGCTCCTCACATGGGTTTCAGAGTATTTTCGGATTTCATTTTTTGTATGTATACGAATACGAGATATTCGAAATGGGGGAGTGTGATGGGAAAAATGTAATTTAGCCTTAACTATGAAATGTTACTCTGTGTTTTTCCTATGAGTTCAAACAAAGTTCCCTTTTGTTCCCTTTTGTTAGTTAGATTGAACCCTTGGGGTTAATCTTTTCACCTAACAGTCATCACAAGTGACTTATAGGTTTGTGTATTCTCCCTGGTTAGGTGTAATAGATGTTAGACTTTAGGACCGGTCAGCCAGATGGCATTGTTTATTGCCCTGTGTAAAAGAACTCTTTGATCTAGGAAGGTCCGAAAGACAGGAGATGCTGACTGCAATTGCACTAAATCAACATTCCTAAGGAAGCGTGTATATAAGGGACGTTAGGGGGATTGTGATTTTGTGCGCACCAGTTATACTTCCTCATTTTTGTATGACTTTAGACTGCAGTTAGGGGTTTCTTTTTATCTGATCAGTTTTATTTTGTTACTTTGTGGTTGATATATTGTATATCAACTCTGTTACCTTTTTACTCATCTCCATTAAAACCACTAAAAGCAAGCGAACGTTATTTCTCAAAGTATTTAATTATTTCAATCTCACTGGAGTGCGGAGACATAAAAAATCCGCAACAAGGGAGAGTTAAACAGGGAGCAGAAAGGTAATGGTTAACCCGATGTAAAACAGCAATAGTAAACAAAAAACTTCCTGATATACCTGAAACACAGAAACATGACCTACAGAAAAATACAGTGTATAGGTGGAAATGTGTGTGTGTGTGTGTGTGCATGTCTCCATTTATGAGTGTTACCTGGTTTGAGGAGTTCATATTCTCTATTTCTCTGTGCCAGACTGACAGCTGAAAACAAATAACATGAAAGAATAACGTGACATGCTATTTTGATTGACTGTTATTATCTTACAATGACTGTGTTCAATGCTATTCTTTTTCTCCAATTCAGAACCTGAACTTCCATTCTCCAAAGACACATATTTGGCCCATTCCATGACTTTAGCCACAGGTTTTCACCCAGTTGTGTCCACATGCACAAACAGATATTTACCCAGTAGAGTCTCCTCCTTATTCAGAGAACAGCTGCTGATATGCACTAGCTTGTCAAATGTGTAGAGAAGCTGTGAGGAGATTGGAGACAGAATACTGTTAAGTCAAACACATATGCATGTGCACACACAAACAAACAACTGTTAGAGAGATGGTAGGGAGTCCCCGTTGGCCCTCTTAAATGCGTACACACACACACACACACACACACACACACACACACACACACACACACACACACACACACACACACACACACACACACACACACACAATTATTGTAACTAGTGTTAGACACATCAAATATATATCCAAGCAAACATACACATCAACAAACACAATTAAAACACCTTTGCACTGAACAGTACCTTATTCTGTTTGGTGTGAGTGTCATATTTGCCGACTCTGGTGGTCCCCGTCGCTCCCTGACCGAGGAATAGATTAGTTCATTATCATTACATCATTATCGTGTGTGTGTGTCCTTAAATTAAATGGTTTCAGATGGAACAAAGCTGCATAAGGACATAGGCTAAACCCGCATTCAAATAAATACCCACAAATACTGAAACCAAATGCCCGCAGGTAGCTTGTGCCCAAACCCCAAGATGTATGTTAATGGTTTGCTCTCTGTTCTTAAGCCTTTATGTATACAATCACTTATGTCACTTGTCATTTCAGTAATACATTTTGCATACCAATCCTTGTGTGTGTAAACATTGCTTTCAATAAACAAGACAATATTCAAATATTACATTTGTTATTAAACATAACTTTCCTATGGGAGACTTAATTATTTAATCACTGTGCTATATAGACAGCAATGTCACACCCTTTACTTTTATTTCACTCGATTATATTTAATCATAATCAATGAGGTTCAGCCCACTATATCCATTCTCTCTTCTTTCTCTGCTACACTAGTTTCTCACCCTATTGCGACCCACCCCCCTGTCCTGGAGCACTGCTATGTGAGGAACGCCATGCTTGACCTCTCAATTTGCCCCTAATGATGTTGTGTAAATACGACCCTGTATTTGAATCTAGTCCCAGCACTGAGCCATGACACATTATTATTAGTATGTAGCAAAACCATTAATTACATTCCAGGAGTACAGGACACCGCCGTCTTTCTCGATGTTGAGAATACGAGTGTCCACTGTGCCTGAGTATTCTGTGAAAAGGAAAGAAAAACACAGAATGTTATGTTAGATGTTGTTAACATTTCGATGACGAAAACATGTGCACAGACTAAATACAGCTTGAATAGGACGACTAATACAATTTGCATAATGTCAATAAGATGTTGAAACAGTTCCGCGAACAACCCATAATTGGTCTGGTAACTTGTCTAAAGCATATTGTTTGACTGTCCTAACTGCCTGCCGGCCAGCACCTGCCTCACCTGTGACTCTCCCGACCAACTCTTCTTTCCTATAGATACTGGACACCACATCCTTGTTCAAGTCGAATCTTGCGCTGATCTGAAGCATGTGTATTGCGGTCGTTTCCTCTTTTATACTACCGAAATGTTTCTTTTTCCGAAAGATCAAGTCGTTTACAATATGTTTCACTAGGAAAAGCCCAACACATTAACGTGGCACCATGTTAAACTGGCAACGAGTTCTTATCATCGTTCTAGTCTTCATAAAAGAAATCGTGAAAGCAAAAGATTCAAGGTATGTGCTTACGCACAATGTAATACTTCGAAAGTGCGGTGTAGTGCAGAAGTTTAGCCGTAAACTGCCTTGGTTCATTTTATAACCATACGGAACTCACTATGTTTTGTTTCCACTTAGACCCGCCCTTTTTAAAGATCTCATACCATATCTCCTCATAGCGTTCAGCCGAGCTTAGATCAGAGCTAAACTGCGGTGCCGGTGACCAAGTTTGGGAAATGGGTGCGAGGCGAGCCTAAACGTGAATAAAAAGGAAAATATATATGCGTTAAACAAAGATATATAACATGCAACTGCTGATAAGAGTTCAAATAATTAACTACTGTTATAACCCAAGTCGCTTGTTATTGTATGCCAGCTGTTGTGTATACAAGCTAAGCTTGAACTTCAGCAAGTGTGGTTGGTCACAAATTGGTCGGATTCCTTCTACTTCAGAGGGGCGCGGGAGACTGTTGTGTTAACCAGTAATTTACAATTGATCAGTTGGAAAGTCATTCTAGAGGCCAAAAAGACCCCCAACCAAATACCTGAAATGACAAGATTATCCTTCCCCTCAACATCTCACTTGCTATATAAGAGGTATAAACTGGTTTATTGTTATTTATTTTAGATAACCATCTTCCATATTTGATCAATTCGTCATGTATGATTCGCTGGGCTGTCTCTGTTTTGTAATTCTGGGGTCAAAGTTAATAGTAGGCATGGTCAATACAATTTTACCATTAACCGCTATACTATTTAAATTCCACTAGATGGTGACAAATTATACCAAAATAACCCGGCATCAGTCCTTGACTTTGGGTTATATCCTTTCCCATGATGGCCTTTCTCCCTGTCTGCAGGCGTGTGATTTGAGGTCAATGTCTCACATACTCCTCCTCCCCCCCCCCCCCCCCCCCACCACCACCACACACACACACACACACACACACACTGACTGCCGTGTCAGTCTAGGAGGACAATAATTATGTGTTGTGTGTCTAAATCTGACAGAGCGTTTCAACGGCCAGTATAGGGAGACACTATGTATGCCTGTGTGGTGAGGATACAGACAGGGCGGGGGAGGCACAGAGAATGTTACAGCCCTTACATTTACCATTTATGCCATGTTGCAACACACACACACACACACACACACACACACACACACACACACACACACTGACATACAAACTCTCTCCAGTGTTACATCAGCCACAGCTCTCTTGACTGGGTGAATGCTGTACAGCTCCGCATCGCATTAACTATATAGCCATGCAATACAGAGTTACTGTAGGCCAGCTGAAGGGTGCGATTAACTGGGTAGTGGGTATCGGTATGGTTATTGCCACACTGATGTACAATATTCTGTAAGCGTAAAGGAAGAGGTTGGAGTGAATATCCTGCAGGAAGTTGTGTCAGCCATCTCTGTGGTTACTCACCTATGTTACAACGGAAATCTGTAGTATTAAGTCTTTAGTGACGCAGAACTCTGGGTAATAAAGGCCTGGCTAAATATCATGACAATATCATGTCTGTGTGTGTGTGTGTGGGGGGGGGGGGGGGGGGGGGCCTGCGTGCGTGCGTGCGTGCGTGCGTGTGTGTGTGTGTGTGCATGTGTGTTGCAAAAGGTGGTGTTGTGAAACAAACCTGGTTGTGAGTTAATAAAGCCTCAGGGTAGATATTTCAC